>CM062064.1:7692500-8292500 GCA_030954485.1 Citrullus mucosospermus | reverse complement strand
AATATATTCAATTGTAGGTTATAAATAGTAGTACATTGTACTATGTTATTTGGTAGCACAAACATAGAGTGGACTATAATGGCTCCAACAACTTCTAGTTGGTGCCATAGATGGCTCCTATATGTCAAAATTAATTCACATTTGAGTGGATAGTATTTTTTATTTTATTTTATTTTGTTTCTTCTACTCTTAAATTTATTAAATTTTAATTATTGTGATTTCAATAAATTTTAAATTTATTCCAAATACTTATATTTAGGTGGGCATGCAGGGAGGGTGTTTGATCCATGCCAAAAATTCCCTCCAAGCTTTATGCAATGGCGAAGAGGTGAAGCAACTACTTCATGCAAATGGGCTAAGCCCAATTTTTAATACCCTTTTAGATGTGGGGGTCGGCAAATGGCCATCACCCCATTTAATTTTAAAAAATTTTTTTAATATGCTGAGTGGTTTTCATACTGCCGTCCCATACAGCCGGGCTTCAATACTTGGGTGCGCCTTTTTTCTTCTTCTTCTTCTTAATATATATACATTTTAATTTATTTTAGGTTAAAATATCATTTTAGTCCCTGTACTTTGGAGTTTGTTCATTTTTAGTTTCTGTACTTTCAAACGTCTAATTTTAGTCTTTGTATTCTCAATAAATCTTTAGTTTAGTCCCTAGTACTAATTTAATGTGGATTTTTTCATGACTTTTTCTTTTGTATTCGCATTTTCACTATAAATTTTGAAAATATATTTACATATTGATTATTTAATCAATTTCAATAAAAATTAACTTTAAGGGACCAAATTTAAGATTACTAAAAATACTTGAATTAAAATTGGACATTTGAAAGTACGGGAACTAAAATTGAACAAATTCTAAAATAAGGGATCAAAATGGTGTTTTAACCTATTTGCACAGCTAGAAGGCTTGCACCACACCATTACTCCTAAATGTCCAAAAGCCACATAGAAGTCTCTCGGCTCGACCTCTTAACTTTACCTCCTCTCTTAGCTTAAATGGGGCAAACTATCTTTGGTCGTTTTCTTTACTTTGGGCCTAAATGAAATATACCATTCATAGTAGACTCTCGATTATCACCACTCTGTTTCAGATTGCTATAGCTTTTAAAAGAATTGTCGGCAGCTACGCTTTTAGAAAAATAGTGTTTGGTAAATTCCAGCTTAAACTGGAAAAAGTATGTTAGAGTGTTTGGTAAATAAATACAAAAATATCTTATTTTCGATATAATAATTAAAATATACTTATTTATATATATATATATATATATATATTTGTAATTTAAAGTTTTAAATTATAGTTTAGTATGATAAATTTTGTTGGTTATAGTTTAATTTTTAAATATTAAGAAAATTAGATTTATTTATAAAAGAATCAATATGGTATATATATATATTTTTTAAATGATGCATTTAACTCATGAAAATAAAAAATAAATTTTATTAGTTGAAAAATAGATATATATATAAAATGAATCTTCTTTTTAGAGTATAAAATTGAAAACTAAATCTTAATTAAAAATTCTAACTAATTTTAGGTGAATCTAAAAGATAATAAAATAATGTTTTTTAAGTAAACATGAATTTAACATGATTTTAAAGGTGATTTTAACCGGTTTAATTTATATTCGTTTTACCAAAAGAAAAAAACGATTAAAATTTTTTCAAATAAGTTTTTGATTCAGCTGTTGACTAATTTAATTAAGTTTAATTTTACCCTCTACAAATATCATTTATTTTGGTTTGGTTTTCAAATTAGTGGCAATTATTATTTTTATGATTCAAAATGTCATTATTTTTTATAAAATTACCCAAAAGCTAAAAAACAATTTTAAGGTCACAAGATTCTACGTTTTTTGTCCAAATTTTTAGGGTTGTTTTTAAATACAAGAAAATGAATCAAAATATTTATAAATATAGCAAAATTTTATTATTTACCGATAGACTATTTTAGCTTTGGCATGATAGACACAGGTATAGTCTATCGAGATCTATAACTATATATTACAGATAAACTGTGATACTTTGTCATTATTTATAAATATTTTTAAGAGTTTTATCATCTAAAATAATTTTATTTTTTAAAATTTTTTTTTTACTTTATATATATAATTTATAATATTTGATTAATTTTTTACCCTCTGCCCATCGACGGTGGCCATCGTTTTCTACCTCAACCCATCGCCTTGTGAATGTGAGGTCAGGTTCCAGCTGTCTCATTTGTTTTCATGAGTTTACTTTGAAGTAGGAGAAGAGAGAAGTTATGCTTTTAATTTTTATACTAAATCTGCAATTATATTCTAATTTTAAAGAAAAGCTTATAAATATTATTTCAATTTCTATATTTCTTATTTTCTTATCTACTTTTTATCTATATTTTCAAAAATTAATCCAATTTTTGAAATCTAAAAAAAAGTTTTTTTAAATAGTTTTTATTTTTAGAATTTAGCTCAAAATTCAACTATTTCACTTAAGAAAGATGCAAACCACTCTAAAAAAATTTAGAGAAAATATGCTTAATTTTATGAAACCAGTAATAATAAAGTAAAATTATATGAAAATAATACCATTAAATTATAAGGTGGGTTTCAACTATACTCGTGAAATTTGCAAAGTTTCAATTAATTTTTGATGTTTAAAATTTTGTTTTATCAAAAGAATATTTGTAGACTTTTGTTATTAAATTCTTAGACGAAGAACTTTGTACATGCTTATATGCTTTAGTAAACAAATCTAAATACATATTAGAAAATAAATTTAGAGTTTAGAGTTAGAAAAAAAAAATCATAAATGATAGAAAAGAGGAAGATGACAAAAGGTATAATTCACAACACAACTTTTTTTTCTTTCATGTGAGGACAAACAAACTTAGGGACCTTTTAAATTTATTTCTAAAATTTTATGGAAAATTGAATATTTAGGCATCAAGGTATTTTTTACCTTTATTCTTAAAATTAAAAAAAAAAATTTATATTT
The DNA here is from genome assembly GCA_030954485.1 of Citrullus mucosospermus. NCBI lineage: Eukaryota > Viridiplantae > Streptophyta > Magnoliopsida > Cucurbitales > Cucurbitaceae > Citrullus > Citrullus mucosospermus. The sequence continues at coordinate 8,289,518 of CM062064.1, read as the reverse complement.
CGAGTGGGAATGTGGGCTGAAAACGACCATTGGTGCTGGCCCATTGCAATCCGAACGACGTCGTATGAGTAAGTTGGAGAAAAACAAAGTTAAAATTGCGGTGAGCGTGGATCGAACACGCGACCTTCAGATCTTCAGTCTGACGCTCTCCCAACTGAGCTATCCCCGCAAGTTGTAAACAACGTTAGCTAATAACATAATTATAATGATACCCTATCCATATGCTTTCTAAGCTAATCAAATCAACACACTATACCCATTTTTGGGGTTTTCGTCCCCTTTTTCTATAACTTATACCCATTTTTGAAAAAAAAATATTTGTTTAGTAATTCCAGTGTTTTTGTTTCTAGTTTCTAAAATTCAGGTTTGATAATCATATTGTAGAATTTCGATCGAAATTTCGAAGTTGTGATCGGATTTCAACTGGCTTGAAATTTCGAGAAGGGGAGAATTTCAATTTTCTCCCAATTTCTCGAAATTTTCATAGTTTTTTTTTTTCTCCTCTTAGTTATTAAGTATGCAAGCCATTCCATGGAAGTTTTTACCATCCAAAATGTTGATTTTCGAGAAATTAAATTTGAAGAAAATAATATACATTTATTTTGAAATTCACAAATCTCTACTTATTATTTGTTGAAGTAAAAAAAAAAAAAATCTGCATAAATCAATACCATATATAAAAGTTGCTATGAGGGAGAATTTTATCTCCTCATTTTGCCCTTAATTTTTCATAAATGACTAATATATCCTCTTTTGGTTGTACATTTTCATCTTATTTCTTTTGAAACTTTTTTAGTACATTACGAGGGGCATGACAAGAGAGGAGAGAAGAAAAAAGTAAATCTAAGTACAAATGTATAACTACATCTACTTACAAATCTATTTCTACATTATATATAAATGAAGTCTATGAGGAATAATCTTTGCATACTTATTTTACCCCTACGTTTTTAATAAATGCCTATTTTTACCTTTTTTCGATGAGACACGTCTGTTTGAATGTATGTGTCATGCAAGCTATTTGTTATAAGTTGATAGGATGTATTTGATGAAACATACTTGTTCAAGAGAAAGTTATACAGTTCGACTGTTGCATCTATTTTTACATATAGGAAAAGTTTCAGAGAAATAATTATTTCTAAGAAATGGAGAAAATATTTAGAGAGATAAATAAAGTTAGAAAAAACAAAGTTTGAAATGGTACACAAATTTTAAAGGAAAAATGTTAAAATTAGAGTGACATAAAAAATTTTAAAAGAAAAAAATGGGAGCAAATTTAATGGAGAGAAAATTAGAGATAGGTGACACATAATTTTAAGATAAACAATCATTAGAAATATACATATAGGATCAATCGTATTTTAAAATTTGTTTATCAAATATGTTTGTCTCTAAATTCTATATAATTTTCTTTTACTATTTTTAAAATTTATGATAACAAAAACTAGGTTTAAATAATATTTATTATAATATATTTATAAAAATTATACACAATTAAATACTATTTTAAAGTTTTAAATTAAAACTTTAACATTATATAAGAAACGGAAGGACACTCGAAATACTTTAAAAACATTTTAAAAATCAACTATTATTTACTAATATTTTAAATTATTTTCATTTATTTTCATTCATTGAGACAAAAATAAAATTTTAAATGAAAGTGTAAATGAAATAGTTTTTTTAGTAAAAGAAAATTTTATAATTTTAAATGAAAAATACTTAGTAGATCTAAGGAAAACTTATCTTTGAGTATCCACTAAATTGTCCAATCATAAGTGGCATGGGGCAAATTTTTCTTATTTTCTTTTTTGAAATATTTTAATTCTTTTTTTGGTGTGAGTGATGGGAGAGAAATGCATAATGTTACCCTTTTTTAAATTAATTTATAAATATTACTTTTACCTATAAGTTTATTTATTTATTTATTTATTTATTATTTTTTATTATCTACCATTTTAAAGAAAATGTTTACTAAATTTAAGTCAACTTTTAAATTAAAGAAAAATACTTTATTTAAAGAACATGAAGAACATTATTTATTTATTTATTTATTTATTATTATTATTTTCACTACCACTAGATCAACCCATAACAGTTAACAAGATTTTGCTTTAAAGGAAATAATTCTGGTAACAAAAAATCAAATCAGGAAAACAATTGGAAAATGAAAACAAATTAAACCCTAAACCTCCATTTGATTGAGAAACGAGATCTTAAAGTTGCAAGTAGAAATCCAACCGGTAGCCAACCGGTAGAGAGCGCAAACATAAAAATCAAATCTACTGGAACTAGTTCATTGCTAGAATTGAACTTTAACGAGCAACCACATTCCTTCTCGATAGGTAAATCACTCTAAATCCTTCATCAATCTTTCTTTTCATCTAATAACTATAATCTTTTCTTCTACAACTCGTTTTCCATTCAAGAAACTTATTTACTGATTTGATAGTGTGAGGGAAAAGTGATTTGATAGTGTGAGGGAAAAGGAACACTGACCGAAAAACCCCTTCCAATCTTCCCGAGAGATAAACAATACTAAACATTTCTCCAAAAGTGAAAATCAAATCTACCGGAACTAGCGGTAGTAAGTTCAAAACTATTTTTAAGAGCAAGCAAATAAATGGTTTTCTTCAATATAGACTTACTCCTAGAAAGTGAACCTTATTTAATGGAAATACCAGATTGACCGGAATCAAAATCTTGGAAATCAATAGTTTTAGTATTACACTCAGAAGGCGTGGGAGAAGGAACTATTCCTAATAACTCCTTATTCATATACATTATATTTCCAGAAATGAAAGCACCAAAAGAGATGTGATCAACCACTACATATAAATCATTTTGGGGAAGTCCGATAAAATTAATAACCACAAAATATCCTTATCTTTAACAACCCTAATTAAATTCAAATTGTTGGAACCATCCCAATACATTGTCAACCGAGATATAGTTAGATTGTCGGAGGGAAAAAGCTTACCTTGGATATATTTGACAAACTGTTGGAAGGATAAATCTTTTAGAATATACACCTCAAAAATTCGAAAATCGTAATAATGTAAATTATCATCTCATCTACCATCAACAGAAGTCTAATTCATTATAAAGCTATAACAAAAACAATAACTTGGAAAAAAAACTCAAAATAGAATACTTACTTGGGCATTGATAACAATCAAGATATTAATAAAAAACAATGTATTTCAACAACTTTAAGAAGATAAATAATATTATAAAATTATATGAGATAAAACGTTAAAATTTTGGAAAGATAAAAAAAATACAATTAATATGATAACAATTTATATAAAATAATGAAAAATATTAAGATACAATTCAATATGGTAACAAACATTTAAAATAATCGAAAATTAGTATGATAACATCAAATTTGATAATAAAAGATGAATTCAAATTTAAAATTGGGAGAGGAAAATTAGAAATAGATTTGATTATTTTGAATCAAAACTGCAAAGTAGATATAAAAATAGTTGTTTTCAAATGAAAAATGAATCAAATTATTTACAAATATAGAAAATTTTTACCGTTTATGATTATCGCAGTCTAAATAGAAATCTATATTTGTAAATCATTTGATATTCTTTCTATTTATAATAATTTTTCTTTTCAAAATATAATTTAATACTAAAATATAAATTAGAATTTCAAAAGGGGAAGAAAAATACTGATTGGCTGATTTCAGTTTTTTAATCGAATCGGCTAGGTTATAATATGATAACTTACATTGGCACAATTACACTGCATTTATATCTCAATTATTAATCGGGTTTTCCACTTACACTGTATTTAATATTCCTGACGTACGAACCAATTAAAGGCAAATAAGGTATTATCAAAATGTTACCCATGTGACTTGCACACAATTTGCCATTAATCTTATTATTTCTAATTTTTGTTATATATCCAAGCAAAACTTTAACGGTTACCATATTTGGAGACAAAAATATCTACTCATTATTATTATTATTGTTAGGCTCCGCTTAACGGTCTCTTGCATGGCTCATTTCCCGTGCTCACAACCCTTCGTGGGTTGGTCAGAAGTCAGTCTGAGTCTCGTAGGTGGACGTATCGAACCGAAATAAGATCTCAGATTGGTGGACCTGGGGAGGAGCACTTTACTTTAAGGCCCCTACTCTTATAAAAAAATGGCAGGCTGCCCTGACGACCGACACTCTACCTCGGCCATGGTTCTTGTGAAAGAATAGGCAGCTCGTCCCGTGAGGGAGGAAGGGTTCCGAGATACCTCGAGGCCAAAATTCTCATAATAATAAGGTAAGCTTTCAAGCCCCTTAAGTTGTATGTTGTATTGTTAAATTATTATTATTTTCATAAATGGGTAACTTTTGGTTGTTTTCCAATATAGTAAAATGAACTAAAATATTTACAAATATAGTAAAATTTCACCGATAGACCGCTATCTGAGTCTATCGTGATCTCACTGTTTATTACAGATAAATTATAATATTTTATTATTATTTGTAAATATTTTGAATAATTTTATCATTTTCGAACTTTTTATGTTAAATTAATATTACCAAATTCTACTCGTATTAAAAAAGAAAAACAGTTTTATTTAATTGAAGATGCCAATATTAGGGGGAGGTCAAATTATTTTCAAATTCAATGTACGAACACTTTGTTAATGGGCCGGCGGCTTATATTTCAAGTGCACGACGGACCCATTACCATGGCCCATATTCGTCCACTATTTATGGCCAGTGATAGTGTGGAAAGACGTCGACCAGATAAATGATATTTGAAGACCATAAAAAATTGCGGTGAGCGTGGATCGAACACGCGACCTTCAGATCTTCAGTCTGACGCTCTCCCAACTGAGCTATCCCCGCTTTTTGACATTTCCAATTACATTTATTCATTATCTAAAGTTATATACATATAGTGTGAATTCCTATTTCATATTAATTTTAACTTCATTCAAAATATATTTTTTGTTAAACAATTATTCAGTTAAAAAATAATTTGGATCCCTAACCTAAGTTTTGGAGTAACAATTTCAACTCAAATTTTAGTTTAACAATTTACTTTGTAGTAATTTAATTTCTATGCTTTAAATTTTGTGATAGTTATTAGTATGAAAATATTATTAGAATTTACTAAAATTTCTTACTTATATAAGTTAATAAAAATAAATGATTTTAAATTTTGTAATTTCAAATTTGAGAAATAATTTAGGATGAGAAAGATTTGAAATAAATGTATTTATTTTATTTTGAGTGTTTGGGTCATTTTATTGGTACCTCGATTAATCTCACGAAACAATCCACCAACCCTACGATAGTTGGACGTCTAGAAAACCCGTAGAATATTAAATCCTAGCTAGGTGACCAACCATGAATTGAACCTAGGATTTCGTAACCCTTTAGAAAGGTAGTTTGAAAGAAAATGGTGATTTATTAATAGAAAATTAAAATATAACAAGGTTCAACAAATAATTAACAATTCTTTTTTCCGTTTGTTTTTAGTTTTAGTCCTAATTTTATAGGGACTAAATGTGATTTGTCAATTCTATAAACACATAAAAAATAATCTATGTGGAGTTGAAATTTGTTTATAACAAGTTAGATATTTTTAAAAAAAAAAAAATAAAAGCAACAAAGTTTGTATAATTGTTGGATTCGAATATATAAGAAACTTCATAGATGCTAAATGAAAATTTTTAAAATGTATTAAATGGACAACTAAACTTCATAAATCTTTTTTTTTTTTGACACTTTTAAAATTTTAGAAAACAAATAAATACAAATTTCAAAATTTTTAGGAGGGAGGTATATAATTTAACCCAAATTAAAAGTTAAAAACCATGAATTGTGGCAGTAACGTAATTTTGTGTCCTTCAACAGTTTGAAACTTCCAACGGTCAAAAATGTTATTTTTGTACACACACCCCGCAGTTCCTAAAATATCTACACCGTCCATTCCTACGACGGCGACATTCATTTTATTTGAAGCTAAAGGGTTCAATCAAATCAACGATGGCCTGAAAATGGAGGTATTTTGAAGCTTTCAAAAACCTCCAAACACAGAAAATCGGTTTTGGCTTCTGAGTTTCTTCTATTCCAGAAAAATTTTTGCCTCAAAAAATGGTTCATATCAAGTCCAATGATTATTGGGCTTTCCTGGTATATTCTCCCGTTCTTGATTTCATTTCTTATTCTGAGTTTCTTTGATTTTTGATTTTTGATTTTTGATTTTTTTTTTTTATTTAGGGGAAATGGATATTTGATTGTTTATCTTCATTGATCATTCTCTATTTCACATTTTGGCTTAATTTGTTAACATGATTTCTCGTTCTTTGTTTGGATTCTTCCTATTTTGTTTCGGGTTTCTTGTGGAGATCGAATTGATTGATTTTTCAATGTTTGATTTCTAGGTTTTGATTTCAACCACAAGTTTCTTGAGTAATTGGTTAATATCATGTGGTTAATTTTCTGATGATCAGATATCCTATGTATCCATATCATGTTTCTCTTCCTTTTAATTGCGCTTAAGAATCGAGGGGAGAAGATAATGCGTAATTTTCCTGGAAATTGCTTCATTTTTATGATTCAGACTCTCAGATTGAGAATCAAAATGTTGAGAGAGAGAGAGAGAGAGAGGGATGGCGTTTAATCTTCATTTCTTCTTTTTGTTTCTTGGGATTGTTATTGATTTTAAAAATTTAGCTTATAAAGCTACACATACATTTTTTTGTTTGGTTTTTCACTTTTCTTTTTACGTAATTTTGAAATCTTAGCTTTAGAAACGAATAACAGGTTTATAAATTACTTGCTTTGGATTTTAAAATTTGTCCAGGTTTTTAACACTTATTTTAATATTAGATTATTCAACTAAGGAAGAATTTTTCCATGATTTTTCAAAATTACCAATAAACAGAAATGTTGTATAAATGAAGCACTTTTTTGGTGTGTAATTTCTGATTGAGTCAGGAAGAAATTGAAGCACCCTTGTGGGTTGATCTCACCTTAGTCGGGAAGTCGTCGTACAATCAGAACATGTGAGTACCTGATAAAATTGGTCATGGTACATGTCGCATTAGTATACGTTTAATACCATGATTTTCTTTTTAATCATGCATCATACTAATTCCCCATATGCTTTTACTTTGACTGCAGTGATGATAAATGGTTCTATACACACCACCCGTAAGCAACCATATAGGTTTCTCGTTTTTATACTAGATATGATATATGTAAATATATTATATTCATGATTTTATTCCTTATATATGTTTTTTCTTAAAATTATATATACACGTATCAGGGTCCACCAATGTTCTTCTCAAGACCTGAAATCAGCATTTTCTCAGCTTTTTGAGGAGGGAAAGACTTTAGATTTTGAATTACCAATGTCTTCTTCTCCAAGCCTTCCTCACTCTGTTTCAAGAACAAGAGGGAAAGACTTTGACGAGAAGAAGTGCAAAGGCAGCTATCAGGGTTTTGCAGTGGACAAGCATATTGTAGGTGAGAAGCTAATTTCAAGATCAATCACTAAATTGCACCCAAAATCGAGCATTACATACTCAAAAGGAATCTTGAGTTCTAATTCAAGTTTGGTTCCTTATGCAAGTTGTTTTTACTGAAAATGTCACTCCAAATGTTTTAGTTGTTGGTTCAAGTTCAGAGGGAAAGGAGCCAACTAACATCAAAATGAGCCGCACAATCATAGCTGGTATTGGCCACCGACAACAACATAAGCCATTGGAGGTAACTAGTCAACCATTGGGCAGTTCTAGTAGACTTTTGTCAGATATGAGGAGAAGTCTCAGGAAAAGCTGCGTCACCAGACAAGCATCTAGATTGGAAGTTATTAACTGTCAAAGACAGTCAAGTGGCCATAACTCTTCTTCAAGTAATTCAAGAATCTCAGCCTCTTTGAATCCTGGCTGTAGTGCTAAAAGCATCACGAAAACTTCAGAACATCCCTTGAAAGGTAGTCAATGTGTTAGAAGCTTTTCGAGGATGACTCATGCATCAATGAACAAGTGCAAAGTTTCGAGTGTTTTCTCAAGCACTTTAAAGATTCAAGTGGAGGATGCGAGTTCCAACTCAAGGAAGATTGGTAAATCCTATAATGCTAAACCCGCCCACCTTGAGGCTACAAAACCAAAGGTGAGAAGTTGTTTCAATTTAGATTAAGATATCTATATTGCAAAACTAATTTTCTCAACTCAATTTGGTAACTCCTACATCAAACTTAAGGTTTTCTTATAATCAATTTTCTGTCAGAGAAATGGTATTGAAAATTTAATTTGTCAGTGTGCAAACTTCTCAACAATGTTAGGGAGATGTTCATAATCTTATTTGTTCTTCAACCAGATACTTCATCCAAAAGCTTCTCTATTACAGCAAAGAGACGATCGAAACACTTGCTTAAAGCTGAAGAAAAAGGAAGGCTTAGATGATGGAACAGGAAGATGCAAAACAGCAGTAGCTGGAAAGGAGAATGCAATAGGGAGAATTGCTGTGAATCAGAAATGCAATGGTAGAGACATCCCTTCTACTTTAAGTATGGCCAAGGATCAGAAAAGGACACAGCATAAGGTTCCACAAAGCTTTGGCGGACGAAATGTGGTTAGCTTGAAGGTAAAAAGATTGTAGGTTTCAACTATTTTAAATGGTAGAAATCCATGCTTGCATCAATTTTTCTGGAATAAGTATCCTCAGTTTTTTTTTAATCATTTCGTTTTCTGTTTTTATCATTTTGAAACTTAAGCCTATTTTCTTTCATTTTCGTATTATCATTTGCATCATTTTAGAGTAAAACAACTGAATTCTTAGCCAAATTCAAATAACAAAAATAAGTTTTTTAAAAACTATTTCTTTTAGTTTTTAAATTTTGACTGGATTTTTTAAAACATTAGTAAAAAATAGATAACAAAACTGTGTTTATAGGCTTAATTTTCAAAAACTAAAATCGAAAAACCAAAAACCAAAAACCAAATGATTACAAAACAAAATCGATAAGGACATTTTGTGTAGTTGTCAGTTGGTGTCCCAAATAGAAAGATTAGATTGCAGTTATCCATAGGGATGGATTGAATTATCCCAGTCAAAACAGTTCACATTGGATCAATTAGCGAGTAGATCAATTTGGATCAATTGTTATTAACATCTTATTTTGATGACCCCTTTTATACATTTTGCCAGCAGCAGGCTAAAAATTGTCATCCAAGCGTAGGAAAAAATGTGGAAAATGGAAGCAAGAGGGTGTACTTTCGTTGAGTGATCTGATGGAGTCTGTATATATATAACAACATCTCTACACATACAAAAGGTAAATGTATGTTCTTTGTGCAGAAATGTTTTACTTTTTGCTACTTTACCAGACACCAAAAGGGAAGATCAATAACAACAGGGAATCTTGTCAAATATTGTTGCTTTTTCCTTCTTCTGTTCATCTCTAGTATCCTTAAAAATTGGTAATAGGATTAACATTCATACCAACCAAAAACCAAGCTCCACATTTAGTGGATGAGATCGATGAATAAGATGCTGCTATGGTACCACATTGAGCCACATTGTTCTAGAACTAGGGGTCCCTCGTTCAAAATATATATATATATATATTTTCTATCAAGTAGGTTCAGTCACAATGAAAATCTAAATGAGATCTAATCTAATTTTGTGCTTTCTAATGGAAGGATAAATGTTGAATGTGTGATTAACACTTGTACGATTGTTAGATGTATGAGAGAGAAAAATTGGAAAGTTGTTATCTCTTGTTTCTCCTTTACTATGTCCATTGTTCATACTTTGTCACGGTTGATATCTAAATTTAAAATTTTACTACAGTAATAGACATTAACGTAAAAAATTAAAAGTGAGTATTTAATGAAAAATTGATATTAAAAGTGTAAATATTAAAATCTAGGTTTCATATTAAAACAAAACTCAAATCTCAATGATAAAATTTAAGAGGAAGTGTTTGGGGTGTTAAGTTGAGTTCTAGAGTCTGGAGTTAATATGTTAGAGTTAAGAAGTTTGTATTTGGGGTACAAAGTTGTAAGATTAAGTTTTTCGATAAATATGTAAAACCGACTCACGAAATTGATGGGTTTGACCATCCGTTAAGTACTAAAAATGTAATTTTTTGAAATCTAAAAACCAAAATAAAAAAAAAAAAACTTACTTTTGCATGCTTACTTTTATGATTGATATGGTCATGCAGCATCAAATGGTGGTAGAAGTGACAAGTAGGCATCATGGTGACCATTATATATATATTTGTATAGAAAGAGAAAGAAGAGGGGATATTGGATATTGATGCATATCTTATTGTTAGGGAAAACAAACAAAATCAAGGAAACTGCAGAGAACCTGTGTTGTTTAACTTGTTTTCCATAATAGACCCAAAGCACTAACACCTGTCCCTTTCCCCTACCTTACTTTGCTCTTCCCCCTCCCTCTCTCTCTCCCACACATTTTAATTATAATATTTTCTAAGTCTAACTATATCGTTCGTAGAAGTCTATCTTTAATGTATTTTGCTATTTTTGTGATTCTTTAAAAAGTATTGTTTTACACTTAATTACCATAACTTAATACGGTAATATGAATTTTTTTTTTCTTTTTAATATATTTTAGATTGCATTTATCTTTGGTTAGCTCACTTAAATATCTTATCGCATGTAGTTTTGGATGATTGTGTTATTTTTCTCCAAATAGTTTTGTGCTGCTGAAGAACAGATAAAGCATATTATTATTTTTCCGATCCGCTGAAGATTTGTAGGGAGGAATTAGAATTAAAATAATATTAATTTTTTGGGGAAAGAAAATAATGTAGCCGCTGTTGTTTAAGTTCAATTATTGGAATGAAAAGACAAATAAGAGAGCATAATTTTGAATTATGAAAAAGAGAATATCCTATATTGAGTTTGCTCCCATCCCCATCCTCATCCCAGATGTCACTTGCATAATGCTAATAATATCACCAGTTTTTTCTTTTTTTCTTCTCTCTAGTGAAACTTTGTATTTTTGTGTACTAAAAATTATTGTGACCTAACTATATATACTTTTTAGGTGACTAACTTGAGCATATTCAACCCATTAAGATATAGAGATTTTTTAAAAATAGAAAATTTGTTTAAAATAATAATAAATATAGTAAAATTTTATTTTTTATCTATGATAGACTGCTATAGATATTATTGTCTATCTAGGTCTATCGCAGTCTGTCACATATTGAAAATGAAATTTTGTTATATTTGTAAATAGTTTTTTTTTCTTTCTACTTTATAATAATTTTTTTAAGACTATATAATTTTCATCTAGAAGTTAGAAATTTAAAATTAAAATTAATTTTGTGGTGGAACTTGAAAAATAAAAGTAAAATGGATTTGACCTCGAAATTGATTATTATTTTTTAAAAATATTGACAAACTAATTATCTCCACCCTCTGTTAAATGGATTATACACAAATAAATAATGGACTTTTATACAATGGTGGTGGATAAAAAATTAAATTGATACAGAAGAGGTAAAATAGAATATTGACAAAATATTGGAAATAGACTGAAGCAAAGTTTACGAACAAATAAAATGAAACCGTTGGAATGTAAAAGGACAAAAATAAAATTTAGGGTAAATTATATTATAGTCTTAGACATTTTTGAATAAGTGACACCAATTAGTTGTTAGGTCTATAAATTGAACAATTAAACCTTAGAAAATGCTCCATTTTGCTTCCTAATTAATTACCTTTTTTATATTCAAAATAAAAAATAATTATTAAAGAAATAATAATTGTTGGAGCTTGGATGTCGTCTACTTTGGACTCTATTGCAGTCTTTAGTGACTTTGACCTTCAACCTACTTCTTCTTGGTTTAGTCCCAAAGTACTCCGAGTTGACCTGTATAAGAGATCCTAACACCAGTGTGGTGTTGAGTCAATTGCACTCCAATGCTTAAGTTTGTACAAAGAGTGACTAATTCAACTAAGCACAAAAATAAAGTTGGGTCTATCATTAGGAGATTACTTACTCTCTCCTTTGGGGTGGTCACATAGGGCTATCTATAAGCCTATGCTCTGATACACGCCTCTTGTTAAGTGCTGCTCGGATGCTCGTAAGGAAGTTGTTAATGTGGAGCATCTCTTCGCTTGAATTGATTGGATTTCACCTTTGACCTTCTAACAATCCGAGTCACCTGACTAGCGACTTCTGCCTTTGATGGTTCTTCCTACTTGGCTGCATCTTCAAAGAGAGAACCATCTTTCACAACTTCAAAAAGATTCAACAACTCAAGCTTTAGCTTGACACTTTTTTTTTAGGCTAAACTATTATGTACTCGATTTATTACATCAATAAAGTGTTCTTGTTCCACTATTTAATTCTAAACTGTGCTTTGTTTCCCTATCATTTCTCTTTTCCATGCACGCTTCTGACCATAGGATGCCATTGCAGTCCTAACTTTAAAACTAAGCTAAGGTTTACTTTGGTGCATGAGAGTGTAAAGGACGACGTGATAATACTTAGCATTTTTAGAAAAAAAGTGTAGTACTAAAAGAAAACTTTACTTACCTCGAGTTGGGGACATAGTTGACAAAAATACATAAGGTAAATTAAAAGCAATGCAAGAGAGACAAATGAAAGGAAAAAGGGGGTGCCTGGTCAGGTCGTAAACTTAGGTCATTGTTGTAGCCTTGAGGGTCGTGACATATCATTCTCGTAAGGTGCCATGTTCTCCCTTAACTGTTCTATCACATTCGAGGAGGTAGGAAACTTAAGAAATTGGTGGTATGATGACATAGCGCCCAACGCATGGATGGTTGGCCTACCCAAGATTACATTGTATGGGCTCAAGTTGTTAAGAACTGCATGGTTCGTCTGACTCACTTTGCTTCCTCGGTGAGCTTGATAGGAAGATGAATCATCTCTTTGGGGGCCACCTGTTCTCCCAAAAATTCAACTAGCAGGGTTAGGGATCTCATTAGATCATTTTTCGCCTAGTTGAGATGTTCTAACGCTGACAATAATAGAACGTTAGTTGAGCTCCCTTCGATGATTGGGACCTACTTTACCCTTACTGTCCCTATAGTGAGGGATATTACCAGGGCGTCATTATGTGGGTGGAGGTAGACTTGGGCCTGATAACACCTAAAATGTGCTATCTCGCTTAGATTTATTTAAGATTGTTCCTTAATTTTACGTGTTTATTTCATGATCTTACATGTTTGAGGCGTAAATTAGAGAGAACAAACCCTTAGGGTGAAAATAGATTAATTTGGACTGAATTGGAGGCTTAAAGCATCAACGGGGAAAAATGACGAAAATATCCATGAGGACTGTAGTGCTGTGTTGCTATCGTGCGACACTAAGGACATAATGGATGTGAAGCTTGGAACGCTGCAACGCTTGGGGGAGTTGCGGCACGACGCTAATGGTAGGGAGCTGTAATCAGGGTAGCACTGCAGTGTTACGAGTTTGACGCAGGCGTGCACGTTCATAAATCATGATTACAAGATAAATGTTCAACGAGAAGAAGAAATAAATAAAGATAAAAAAAAATGAAAAGAGAAACTAAAAGAAATGCTTGAAAATACAACTTTAAGATGCCTTGGGTCAAATCCTTAAATCTCTAGCCTTTCCCTAGGTTGGTTCTCCTTTCTCAAGGATGAACGATCTTTCACCGCACGTTTTCACAGGATGAGATGACCTAAAGTGATTACGCTTCAGAGGAACTTTCGATCTTAAGGCCGTTGGCTTGAGAAACTGAGAAAACACCTTTGTGGAGAAAAGTGTGGTGAAATCGTAGATGGAGATTTGATACTTGAAATGGAAGGGTTCTCCTCCTTTATATAGACCAAGATGGTTGAGGAATGACCTAAAATTATGTTCTGAACGTTTTTCCAACATTTTAGGTGTTGAATAACAATTTTGGCTAAGAAAATAACAACCAGAATTGACTGGGCATGAATCTGGTAAATTAGAGTTTTTGATGCGGCCACATCAAACAATGCGGCTGCATCACTTGGGCGAATTAAGACAGATTCTTGCAAAACAATAAAAAAAAACCTTAGTAAAAGCCCATAAAATCAATCTAAAACAGTAAAAACTCACTTTAGATCGTTCAACAACATGTATTTGCTCGTTTTAATCTAGTTTAGCGCATTCCAGGGTCAAAATATTGCTTAAAGTGTCTTTTTACTATAAAAAAGCAATAAAATAGATGGTAAAAACATGCATTTTTTGGCATCTATCAAACTTTATTTGGTCCCACTAGAGAATTTGACACCCTTCGATGGCTGACTAGGACATCCTCTTCAATGAAATTGATTGGTCGGCTCAACTCTAGCATTGTCACTACCTAGATTTCCTCAGGCTTTTCTCTGCGGGCCTCTTGAGCGAGAGCTTTCCTCTTTTTCTTGGTTGGAGAGAAGGTTGTTGAGGGTTTCAATCAATCAAATAACATTTATAATTATTGATCATGAACTTAAACTACTAGGTAGCTTAGTAGCAAGATTGAGATGAACCACAAGGAGCCTAAGATAGAATCTCTCTAAGGTAAATTTGTCAATGGAAAGCAGTAAAGAGGGGGAGGTTTGACAGGATAAACTAAATGCAAGAATTTAAAGTTCGAAAAGTAAGATAGATTGAGAGAGAGAGAGTTATAGCATGAAATTACCTTCATTGATTAAGAGACCCTTCAACTATTTATGGATTAACTCATCAATTTATCATGTGAATTGAATTATTGGGTTATGTAATGATCAAACCTAATTGGTCTATTAATGCTAAGCATACTCCCTTAATTGAAAATCAATTTGGACATCAATACCTAAATTAACTAAATTGGTGTCAGGCAATGCCTGCTACTTAATTAATCGCACTAAGCTCTTAGATTGATTAGGACATTGGATTAAACCAACCTAGTCGAACATAATGTTTTTCTATTCCTTAGTGAACAATCAAATTCCAAACATTTAGAAAATGCTTGATTTTGGTTCCTAATGAACTAAATTTGTTATATTTAAAATAAAAAATAATAATAAGGAAATAATAATTGTTGGCACTAAGATCTTATTCACTTTGGACTTTGCTGTGGGTCCTTAGTGGCCTTGATCTCCTCCCCACTTCTCCTAGTCTTGCCTAGAAGTGCTTTGAGCTTGCCTGCGTAAGAGATCCTAACACTGGTGTAGTGTCGAGCCTATTGCACTCTAATTTAGCCAAGCACAAAAGAAGTAAGGTTGGGTATCTCCTTTGGAGATGACTTACTCTCCCCTTTAGGGTGGTCAAATGAGGTTATTTATAAGCCTCTCCTCTAACACACGCCTCATATCAAATATTACTTGAATGCTCGTGACATGCCTCCAAAATGTTCTCTTTATGAGGCCTAGCAATCTTGGCACCTGCAAAATGTCTTTCATGTGGGGTTTTGTGACATGCCTCCAAGTTAATTGACACTTTTTCAATAATACAACATCTCCATATTCGATCAGGTCCAAGCTTGAATAGATATAGCTCATCCTAGTTATAATACTTTAGATCATGAAATAACTTCTTCAACTGTTGGCTAGTTGCCTCTGGTGAAGCTATGCCTATTGCCAAATAATTTGCGAAGTTGACATGTCATAGAGCCATGGAAACTTTTAACAGCTTTTCATCGTTGAATGAATCTTCGATTTCTTCTATTTTAAGTTTGGATAAGTAATTTGCTACTTGGTTTTCTATTTCTTTCTGATTAAGGATTTCAATGTCAAAATTTTTGTAGTAAGAGGATCCACCTAATTAACTGAGGCTTCACATCTTTTTTGTTTAAAAGTACTTCGAAACTGAGTAATCTGTGTGTACTGTTACTTTTGCTCCTATCAAGTAAGATCTGAATTTTCCAAATTCAAAAAATCTGCAAGTAACTCCTTCATTGTGGTTGTGTAGTTCTTTTGGGCTTCATTCATGGTTTAAGTGCAAGCATACACTGACGATGAAGTAATAAACTCGAAAGTATTCCAAGTATTGAATCCCACGAGACTAAATGAAATTTAATTTTTTTTAAAGCAATGCAATCAATGTAACCAAAGGTAGCTAATGAGATAGTGCTTAGGTTGAATGTTGATTAAAAATAGTAAACAAGAAAGATTGAACATAGATACAATTATGTTTCAACCAAACGGACATTATGCCTTGGGCAATGCAGCAACATCGTATCTAGACAGAGACTCAATCAAGGATAGAAAACATCCTTTTATTTGGTCATGTATCAAGTTCATTTAGGAGCCTAAGTAGCTAATCCTATAATTCTATAGTTTGAATCCTAGATAAATTTCTTGCAATTTCTTTATTCTACGGTGTACCTTATTTCTAAGGCTACATGACAATCCTATTTCAAGGCATTTAACCTCATATCCTTTTGTGAAATTAGTTTATATCCTAACCTTCTCATTCTTAAGACTCCACTACATTGCTAAATTAAGTGGTCAATTTAACTTAACAATTTTTATCCATAAACTCAACAAAGGAAATGAATAAGTCAAATAGGTTTGAAGCATTTACATTGGTTTAAGCCAAAAGAACCTAGGCTATTCACATAACTGAACCCCTTAGACATTTTAGCTCATGATTAAGAACAAATGAATGGATTTCATTAGATTATAAACCATGATTACAAGATAAATGCTCAAAAGAATAAAAAGATGAAAATGGAAAAGTGTAAGAATAAACTAAAGGAATTGCTGGAAAGTACAATAGAAGAACTCCTTGGGCAATCTATCACTCTCTTAATCTCTCCTTAGGGCCGATTATCCTTTCTCAAGGATAAATCCCTTATCTACACATGTTCTCACGAAGTAGGAAATTTCTAGAACTAATGGTCTTAAGAGGAACCTTCATTTTTTATGTTTTTATGACTTGGAGAGTAGGTTCTCGTCTAAGGGTGGTTGAATTTTCAAGATGATCTAAAGTGTGAAGCCTTTCATGCCATGTTATAAGCAATATTTTTTGAACTGTGGATGACTGAGCACGATTCTAGACTTTAGAGGTTTGATGTGGGTGCATTGAAATTAATTTCTGCAAAGCAACAAAAAAATAATTGTAAAAGCTTATAAAATCAGCCTAAACTAGTAAAAACATGCTTTAGGTAGCTAAGTGACCTTTACTCGACCATTTTATCCATTTAAGACCACATATTGGGGGTAAATAACATGCAAATGACCATTTTCACTTGAGTATCAAAGTATAGCCTAAAAACATGCATTTCATGTCATGTATCATGTTACACTCTTTAATTCTAAAATGTGCTTTGTTTCGTATTATTTCTCTTTTCTTTGCATGCTTTTGACCCTAGGATGCCATTTTCGTGGCTTTAAAACTCAACTCAGGTTTACTGAGAGTGCAAAGGAAGGGGTGATGACACTTAGCTTTTAGAAAAAGGTGTAGTACTATAGGAAAACTTTACTTGCCTCGAGTCGGGGACACATATGACCAGGATATATAAGGTAAATTGAAAGCGAAGTAAGAGAGAAATCTGGAAGGAAACAAGGGGTGCCTAGTCAATTAGTATGCTTAGCTTGTTGTTGTAGCCTTGAGGGTCGTGGCGTAGCATTCTTGCGAGACGTGTTGTTCTCCCTTAACTTTCTCGATATCATTTAGGGTAGGGAACTTAAGCAACTGGTGAGGAGGATGACACAATGCCTAATGCGTGGATGGTTGGCCTACCCAAGATTGCACTGTATGGATGCAAGCCGTCAACCGCCACGAATTGCATGGTTCATCCTACATGCTTTGCTTTCTAGCCTAGCCTAATAGGAAAGTTGATCACCCCTTTGGGGGCCACCCATTCTCTGAAACATCCAACTAGCAGAGATGGGATCTCTTAAAATCATTTCTTGTCCAGCTGAACTGTTCTAGCACTGACACTGGTAGAACTTCAGTTGAGCTCCCTTTGTCGACTAAGACCTGCCTTATTGTTGTTGTCCCTATAGTAAGAGATATTACCAGAACATCCTGATGTGGCTAGAGGTGGGCCCAAGCCTCCCTTCATCGACCAAGACCTCCCTTTACTGTATCATTGTTGTCCTTCTAAGTACTAACTTCCTTAATGCTAGGGGTCCTCAGTGGCCTTGACCTCTGAACCGCTTCTCCCTAAGGTGGTCTCGAGGTACTCCAAACTAACTTGTGTGAATAATGATCGTTGCTTTCAACCTTCCTTGCCCCGATCTAAAATGACAAGGCAATTTCTTGCCTTCACGAATTGAAAAAAGAAATTGTGATGCAATGAGGAGCGTCCTTGGTGCTCACATTGTGCACATCTATTTTTAATCAATTTAGGAAACTAAGGTAGCGTCCTAAGCATCTCAACATTCTCACTTTGTCTATAAATGTGTCTTTTTGGTTTTTAGGTTAAAACTTTGGGAGGAAGCAGACGTTGTAGGCAAATTATATATCATTTTTGTTTTAGTATTTTCTCCTCTTTTAATCTACTATATTGGATTTTATGGATTCCAAGTGGAGTTTTAGCTAAATGTCAGATTATTTTCGTAAAAAAATTGGTTTGTTGGACTTAATCATTTAAACATTGTGAGATTTTAGTATTGGTTAATTCATGGATGAATTTCTTGAGTTAAATGTCTTTTAGTTCTTGCTTTAATTATAAACATTCTTGTTGATTAAATTGACGTGTTAATTGTGCTTGTATGTTTATTTTGATATGTATGACTTAGTCATCTATAATTGTCATGAACTCATACTGAATTTCAGTAACAGATAGGGTTGGCTCATGTGTGTGATTTAGAGATTATATTGTTCCTTTAATTCATAGCTTGTAAGATAGGCTTTAGAATTAAAGGAACACTCTAATTAAATACGCTTGATCTAAAATTTTTACCATCACAAATAGTTACAAATTCTCTCAATGCTTTTGTGCTAGACACACATTTTTCTCCACTCTCAAATTAGAGAATACAAACAAAAAATTTTACTAAAGTTAGTATATCTAAAAGTTCGATTCTCAATTTGGCCAACAAGCAAAAAAAAACCGAACCACCCTATGCCCAACTTTGAAGTGACAAAGATAAAAAAAAAAAGTGGAAGGTTTGGAGGTTAGGAGAGGAGGATAAAGGTGTAAATCAAGACCCAAATTGTCGTTATTGATGAAATCTGTGTTGGAGTTGGCTTTACATTCTCCTCTCCCTAATAATTCAGAGTTTGTCACTTAATACCCTTGAGTCCAAACTGACACTCTCATATACAACACAAACAAATCACAATACGTCTCTCTCCATTGCCAACCACAACCCCTCCCTTCATCCATGGCCACCACCTCCGACACATCCGACCATGAACAATTAGAAGAAGAAGAATCAGAAGAAGAGCCGTCCAACGGTGGGTTCTGCCGGAGCCTATACGGAGTCGGCTCAGTTCTTGACCCGACAACCAAATGGGTCCGAGAATGGAACCGTGTCTTCCTCCTCGTCTGCGCGGCGGGGCTGTTCGTCGACCCTCTCTTTCTCTACACGCTATCGATAAGCGAGTCTTGGACGTGCGTCTTTATCGATGGATGGTTGGCCATCACCGTCACCGTCCTCCGCTGCATGGCCGACGCTTTGCACCTTTGGAACATCTGGCTCCAGCTCAAGACTGCCACAAGGTCCTCCTTTTCCGGTAGCAGCGGCGGTGATGTGACGGCCGAAAATAGAGGCCTTAGAGATACCACTCCACGCGCCGTCGCTCTCCGGTATTTCAAGTCCAAGAAAGGCTTCTTCTTTGATCTCTTTGTTATTCTTCCCATTCCTCAGGTATTTTAAATTCTCTCTCTTTCCATACCCACATGCATGAATGATGCATATATTCTTCTTTTCAATCTACAAAATTTCTAACCTATGACCTTTTTGGATGTTTTGACTTTTGGTTTTAATAAAATATTAGCCCTCAATTCTATCCCAACTTTGAATTTCAATGACACACCACACATAAACGATGTCTGGGCCAAAGAGTAGAATTGAGGTAAATAGTTAATAAGTCGTAATAGAATAATGATTAATTACGACCTAGGCTACATGTAATTTCATGCTTTCCTTGCATTTCATAATAAAAACAAAATAAAAAATCAATTTTTTAAAAAATTTGACACATGACAACCAGTTGGTGGGTTGAACACCAAGTTTTTTCATCATAATCTTAAATTTTCTTTTCTTCTAATTTTAGACCCAAAGTGGGATTAAGAACTAACAAAGAAACTCCTTAAAAAGAAAAAAAAAAAAACTAAAGAAGAAACAAGGAGTGGAATACACTCTCCCCAACTCCTATAAACATTTTCAAAGCTTTTAGTTGGATTGATTATCCATTTTAGTTCATTTTTTAGTGTTTGGTTTTCATAAAAACATAAAGTCATGAAATTAATGTTTTTTCAGTCATTTAAGTCCATAACAAAGAAACAAGGAGTGAAATCTACTCTCCCAAACCCTTACTTCTTCCACCAAATTAAATGTCCAAAGCTTTTTAGTTAGTTCGATATTCATTTTATTTTTCGTTATTAGTTTTTAAAATTTATGTTTACTTTTCATAATTTCTTTTTCATGATTTTTATCTTTCCTAGGTAAAGATTCGAATAATTATTAATTTTCAAGACTTTTACGTAAATTTGAGAACAAAGTAAAAAAATAAACTTGTGTTGATAGACTTCAATTATTGTAAAAAAAAATAAAAAATAAAAAAAGCCAAATGACTATTAAAGGAAGTTTAATTATTTTGTGTGCATAAAATAATGTTGAGTGGGACAATTTTAAATAAAAAAATTTAGAAACATTAAGTTGAAGTTTTGGGTTTGGGAATTGGGATGGATGAATAATACAACAACAGAAGAATTAAGTATAAGAGTTTTTCCCACTCATCTGTCTTGTTTCATACCAAATTCTTTTTTGTCAGAAAATGTTTTTGACGAATGTTTGCTGATTTTTTTTCTTTTTTCTTCATTTTATATTTGTTAAAAAAGGATTAAGCTTCTTATTGATCTACTTTTAAAATAAATAAAATCAAAATATAATTGGGATTTAACATAAAGGGGCATAAATGTATTATTGGAACAAAAATGTGGGGTTTTTGGGGGGGGGGGGGGGGGGGGGGTACATGAATAATACAATGTGATGTTTACGAAACTGTTGATATTTGGCAGAGGAACATGTGAAATTTGGATGTCACTTTGTGTATGACAACAACTATATGAATTTCATCTTTCAGTTTTTTTTTTTTTTCTGCACGATTTTGTTTTCTTCCCCCCCTTAATTTTTTTACTCACTTATTTTTATTTTTATTTTGATTCGGGAATCTATTGGGATTCGATATTTTTTTTCTTTTCTTTTTTTATGGTTCTAACGAATTTTTGGTTCAAATTTTCCTACCTCAATTGTACTTAAAAAAAATATTTAAAATATGCCAAGAAAATCCAATAATCATTCGCTATTATTCTAATTTTGTCTCTTTCAAATTTTTCTTTACAAAATGAATTATCATTTTGAAACTAGTTTCATTTAGTATTAATAAATTAATAAATGAATATCGTTTATTAGTTACTATTATTTTAATTAATTATTAAATATAATATATTATTTAGAACCATCAATATTTTACACTATCTTAACTATTTAATATAAATTATTATTATTATTATTATTATTATCAATATTTTAATTAATTTAATTATTTTTAGTCATTTTTTATTAAATAATTAATTAATATTATAATAAATCAAATAATACTAAATATAATTGATGACTTTAATGAAGTAATTATTTAATTTTGATTTTCATATTACAAAATCGGTAGATCGAACACAAAATACTTAACTTCCAAACGTTAATTATTCATATCTAAACATAGACAATAATTATCCCACACATCCAAAACTCATACATTCAAATGGACTCTAAGAGCACATACATACTCCTTTTATTCAACATTTGACATGTCATTAAATTATACATTATTTAATTGTATAAATTCCATCCCATACTTCTTCTAGAGCAAGTAATGGTACAAGAAGCATTTTGTAACTGAAAATAATTATGTGTATGTTTGAATCAAAATATAACAAAATAAAATTACTCGGATAATGCTCTAAAATTTTTGTATGGAAGATTTGGACCATAGACTTTATGATTACCAACACAGTCGTATGCTTGCAGGTTGTATTATGGGTTGTAATTCCTAGAATAATGAAAGAAGGAAGAGTGACATTGGTGATGACAGTATTATTAATAGTATTTTTGTTTCAATATTTGCCAAAATTATACCATTCCGTTTGCTTGTTGCGGCGCCTCCAAAACCTATCTGGCTACATATTCGGCACTGTTTGGTGGGGCATTGCTCTCAATCTCATTGCTTACTTTGTTGCTGCCCATGTAAGTTCATCTACCCCCTTTCTTCATATATTGTAAACTTCATTTCTACTCATTAACTTTTTGTCTTAGTTTAGGTGTTACAACTTTGACTCAAGCGTTACACACCAAACTTCATGAACTAAATTATTACGGCCAAAAATAATATTTACCCGAATGATTGATTGTGTGTTTGGAATGAGAATATGCAAGTTTGATTGACAAAAACAGAGGTTTGAAAAAGAAAATATATTGAATGAAGGCTGCAGGAGCATGTTGGTATCTATTGGGGGTACAAAGAGCAGCAAAATGCTTAAAAGAGCAATGCGGAGCAAGAAGCAACAGCTGTGGAGTTAGATTGCTATCATGCAAAGACCCAATTTTCTATGGAGCAAATAATATGGGAATAGGGAGAGACAGAGGGAGATTTGATTGGGCAAACAACAGGCAAATAAAGTTAATGTGTTTGGATACTTCTGATAACTATGATTATGGAGCTTACAAATGGACTGTTCAGCTTGTTATCAATCAAAGTCGCTTGGAGAAGATCCTTTTTCCCATCTTTTGGGGCCTCATGACTCTTAGGTACCTCTTTTTTTTTCTAAACATATTTGCTTGCTACTTGGATTCTATCTATTCATTGCTTATGTACTCTTTCCTACTCATCTTTGTATTAGCTTATTTTTAATCTCATTGGTTTATCTTATTCTTTACTTTCAAACTTTACATAACAATGTTTTATTCATTTACATTAGTACCTTTGGGAACTTGGAAAGCACCACTGAATGGCTGGAAGTAGTGTTCAATATCATTGTTCTCACCAGTGGACTCCTATTGGTCACCATGTTGATTGGAAATATCAAGGTAACCCTTTTTTTTTTTTTTTTTTTTTCTGTTCCTAATACATTTTTTTTGAGATGTGATCCCTGATTTTTCCAAGGTTTTGATTTCATCTCTAGAGCCTTCAATTACTTTACAAATAAGTACTCTATGTATGATAAAATAATAAACATAATATTCAGTCTCATCGTATTAAAAATAACATACTCATATAATGTGATTTAATATGTAGAAATAATTCCATGAACTTCTGAATAATTACATAAGTTGAGTGATAGAATAATAAATATACGTTCTAGTCCTAAACTATACTTGAAGCTCAAAATGACACCCAAAAATTGGATGTTATAGTAAATTCATCCGTTAAGATTTTAGTATGTTAACAATGAATTGATAATAAGTGACTTTGAATATCTGTTTTGTGAGAGATTCTTTTCCTTCTTCTGGATAGAGAATATAGATTGTAGTAATTATTCACATGGATATTAAAGTTTTATTTTTTTTTATGGGTCATGATTTTTAATTTTTTTTTGTATATATTTCTTTATTTTTCAGTTATGTTTCTATTTATCATTCTGGTAGTAATGTATATGAAGATGAATTTACAAATATGTGAAGGTGTTTCTGCATGCAACAACGTCAAAGAAGCAAGCAATGCAGCTGAAGATGAGGAACCTAGAGTGGTGGATGAGGAAGCGACGGCTGCCACAAGGATTCCGGCAGCGTGTGCGAAACTACGAGCGGCAGCGGTGGGCAGCGATGCGAGGTGTGGACGAGTGCGAGATGATAAAAAACCTGCCGGAAGGGCTGCGGCGAGACATAAAGTATCACCTTTGCTTGGATTTGGTTAGGCAGGTGCCATTGTTTCAACATATGGATGATCTTGTTCTTGAGAACATTTGTGATCGTGTCAAGTCCCTCATCTTCACCAAGGGCGAAACTGTGAGTTTCAACTAAAACCTTCCCTTCCCTTCCCTTCCCTTGTTATCTCATGAGGATTGAAGTAGAAAACACAAATAATTTGAGCTTTATTTTATAACTACTTAATTTTTTTATTTCTTATTTCACAAAATCAAATTTATAAACACTACTTCTAAAAGTTTAACTTTTTATTTATTTATTTATTATTATTTATTTTGATATCTAGTTTTGTAGGGTGTCCTTCAAATTTAGGTAAAATTTTGAAAACTAAACAAAATAGTTTTTAATTTTTAATTTTTTTAATTTGATTTATTTTTAATTTTAAAGTTTGGATATGAATTCCAAATATGTACTTAAAAAAT
Source organism: Citrullus mucosospermus (assembly GCA_030954485.1). Lineage (NCBI taxonomy): Eukaryota > Viridiplantae > Streptophyta > Magnoliopsida > Cucurbitales > Cucurbitaceae > Citrullus > Citrullus mucosospermus. The sequence continues at coordinate 8,265,050 of CM062064.1, read as the reverse complement.
GTTGAAAACCGTGGAAAAGAATGTTGGAAAAGTAACAAGTTTTAAAAAAATTAAAAACTATAAACAAACTTTTTCTTTTTTTTTTCTTTTTTTTTTTTTTTTTTAGTTTTCTATGTTTGAAATTGATTTTTGTTTTTCTTTTTTCCAATTTTCTTAGTGTGGTTTTTACCTTTTTCTAAATAAAAAGAATTGATAACAAAACAAAGAAACATATAAGTAGTAAAAGTAGCTACAACTTATAAACTTGAATTTCACAAACCAAAAACTAAAACTAAAACCAAGGCGGATTTGATAATGTATTCTTAGTTTTCCATTTAAAAAATTCTCAATAATCATCCATAGTGTTTATAAATGAGAAGCATAATTTGTTTTTGATAATGTTAGTTGAATTGTGTGCGTAGATAACAAGAGAAGGAGATCCAGTACAAAGAATGCTATTCGTTGTGAGAGGGCATCTCCAAAGCAGCCAAGTGTTACGCGACGGCGTACAAAGTTGTTGCATGTTAGGCCCAGGCAACTTCAGTGGCGACGAGCTTCTATCCTGGTGCCTCCGCCGCCCCTTCATTGAGCGCCTTCCCCCCTCCTCCTGCACTCTTGTCACACTCGAGACCACCGAGGCCTTCGGCTTGGAGGCTGACGACGTCAAGTACGTAACCCAGCACTTCCGCTACACTTTCGTCAACGACAAGGTCAAGCGCAGCGCCCGCTACTACTCCCCCGGCTGGCGCACTTGGGCAGCCGTCGCCATCCAGCTCGCCTGGCGCCGTTATCGCCACCGTCTCACACTCACGTCTTTGTCCTTTATTCGGCCCCGCCGCCCACTCTCACGCTGCTCTTCCTTAGGGGAGGATCGCCTCCGCCTCTATACGGCATTGCTTACTTCTCCTAAGCCCAATCAGGACCATTTTGATTTTTGAATATATACATTTTCTTGACTTTGTATTGGATTGGATTTGATTTTTTTTTTATTCTCTTTTTTCTTTATTGTTATATATTCCAATTTTGATAAAAAGAACAATTACAAACTAAATAGAAGATTGTATAGAAAGTGAAATGTTAATTTAACCTTATTATATTTTAATTTTGGACAAAGCTGTTAGCATTATTACTTTAAATCTACATTGGATAGATTATCCTAAGAACATTCATGCCAAATTGTAAAAAATAAATAACATACCAGACCATTAAGAGATTGAGTCTTCCTCAACCAAAACTCTGAATGCTCTTAGTGCGATCTCTCTTAGATGAGATTCAAGAACGATTGAGTGCTTATTGTTTTGGTATATCAGTGACCATATTTATATACTAGTTTAATTAGGGTTCCCATTAAACCCTAATCAATCTAGGAATAGGCTTCTACCTATTAAGTTCATACTCAATTGGGAATCTGGTACCTTTAATTAAATAGATCACATAATAGGGGCCCAATCTAATAAAATAACCCAATGTGATAAAATACTAATCCACATACATAACCTATATTTTAACTATACGTATTTTAAATTTAAAATACGTCTAACAATCTCCCACTTGGACTATGTTTGTGTACTTGATGTAACTAAATCACATGAACCTTAAGCGTGCATAAATAGGTTATTTCAATAATAGAATTTCCCTTTAGTTCAATCTGGTCCATCTCCGGTATCAACACAAAATCAAGACGACTTTTGTCACTACCCTCTTAACTAAACCTTCCTTGATCACTAGTTTTAATACATTCAATGACATAGATCAACTATGGATGGATAGCATGGAAACTACATGCAAAGTGATCTAGATCATGCCTGTTTCTAACTGGTCCAAATTCCTTAGTGAGATCATTCTAAAAAACTTTATGCTTAACCGCATTTGCTAGACCGCATGCATGATAAACAAGTTCAAATAATAAAACATAAATCTTCAACTTTATTATATATTGAAAATAAACAAATTAAGGTCAAAGAATATCCTTAATAACAAACTCCCACTATACTATGAGATCAAAAAAGTGAATGATACCCATATGAGCAATGTGCTCATGAAAAACTTTAGGTGGTAAACCTTTAGTCAATGGATTTGCCACCAAAGAGTTTGTTCCTATGTATTTTATCGAAATTTGACCATTCTGAATTCTTTCTTTCACAACTAGAAACTTCACGTCTACATGCTTTGACTTTGTATGCTTCTGTTGTTGTTGGAATACATCACTATCGACTTATTATCACAAAATAATTTTAGTGGTCTTTCTATGCCTATCACTATGTGCAACCTAGTGACAAAATTTTGCAGCCATATTCCATGATTGGATGCCTCATAACATGCTATTAACTCCGCAGCCATGGTAGAAGAAGCCATAAGTGTTTGTTTAACACTTTTCCAAGATACAGCTCCTCCAGCCAACATGAAGATATAGCCTGGATTGCATAGTGTCTTGGCATCCAACATAATCAGAATCATAATACCCACTGATCTCTAAAACTTCTGATCTCCGATAGTTGAGCATATAATATTTTATTCTCTGCAAATACCTCATAACCCGTTTGGCTGCTTTCCAATGATCCATCCCCGGGTTGCTCAAATACCTGCTTAACACTCCAACTATGAATGCAATATTCGGTCACGTACATACTTGAGTGTACATTAGACTTCCAACAGCCGATGCATAGGGAACCTTCTGCATCTCCTTACTCTCGAGTATGGTTTCGGGGCATTGATCTAAATGAAATTTATCACCTTTAGAGATAGGGATATCTCCTAGTGCACAATCTTTCATGCCAAATCTACTCAAAATCTTTTCAATGTAGTTCTTTTGTGACAATCTCAAAATACCTTGAGAACGATCTCGCAGTATTTCAATTCTTAATACAAAAGAAGCATTACCAAGATCCTTCATCTCATTTTTTTTTTTAGAAACTTATTAGTGTCATGCAATAAACCTACATCATTACTTTATATGAGTATGTCATCGACATATAACACTAGAAAGATAGATTTACTCCCACTGAACTTGTGATATACACAATCTTCCACTATATTCACCTCAAACCCAAAGGAGGTAATTACTTCATGGAATTTGTGATACTATTGAAAAGAGGCTTGCTTGAGTCTATAGATGAATTTCTTCAATTTGCATACCGTGGACTTTGAATTACCAGACACAAAGTTTTTTGGTTGCACCATATAATCGTCTCATCAATATTTCCAATGAGAAACGCATTTTTTACATCCATCTGATGTAGCTCTAAATCAAATTGAGCTACAAGTGCCATGATAACCTTGAAAGAGTCTTTTGATGAAACTAGAGAGAAAGTCTCTTTGTAATCAATGCCTACCTTTTGAGTAAAGCCCTTTGCAACAAGATGAGCCTTATATCTTTCGATTTTTCCTTGTAAATCCCTTTTGGTTTTAAATATCCATTTTGCAACCTATGGGTTTCACTCCTGATAACAATTCAACAACCTCCTAAACGTCATTGTCTTTCATGGATTTTATTTCCTCTTCCATAGCATTTATCCACTTATGAGAATTAGAACTTTGTAGTGCTTGTTGGAAGTTGATTGGATCATCTTCCATTATACCCATATCATCTTGACGTTCTTGAAAAAACACAATATAATCATCTAGAATTGCACTTCTTCTCTCTCTAGTAGATTTCTTTCGTGGCAGTTCTTGAGGTTGTTAAGTTTGAACTTCAGTTTCAACAACAGGGACTACAATGTTGAATTGTTCAATAATTGGTTCAATAGTGAAGTCAAGAATAGGAGTTTGAACACCATCTATAACCATACTAGGAAAAGAAACTAATTTCTCTTCAAAGACAACTTTCCTTATGTTATCTTCCCCCCGCAAACTCAACATCCTCAAGGAATCTGGTATTTCCTATTTCAAACAATGATCTAGAAGTGGGATCATAAAACTTGAAACCTCGAGAGTGCTCGGAATACCCAACAATAGTTCTTGAGTCCAATTTTCTTTTATTAGGCCTATATGGCCTAGTCTCAACTAGACAACCCCAGATGTGAAGATGCCTAATACTAGACTTCTTTCCTGTCCATAACTCATGAGGGGTTTTAACTACTGCTTTACTAGGTACCCTATTGAGGATATATGCTGCAATTTTTAGTGCCTCACCCAGATAGATTCTAGTAAAGAAGAATAACTAATCATACTTCTGACCATATAAGTGTTATGTTTTGCCTTTCCGCCACACCGTTCATGCTAGGTTTCCCAGGCATAGTGTATTGTAGGACGATTCCACATTCTTTTAAGTATTTGGCAAAGGGCTCTGGACGTTGTTCACCTGATCCATCATATCTACCGTAGTATTCACCACCACGATTAGACTTGACAACCTTTATTTTCTTTCCAAGTTGAAGTTCAACTTCAATTTTGAAAGATTTGAAAACGTCCAAAGATTGAGACTTCTCATGAATTAAATATAGGTACCCATATCTTAAATAGTCATCTATGAACGTAATAAAATATTGTTGGCTATTCCAAGAAGTCGTAGGGAATGGACCACAAATGTTTGTATATATTAGTTCTAAGATGTCTAAGCATCTGTTGACACCTAATTTTCTTATGTTTTTATGTTTTCCCTTAATAAATTCCACACAAACTTCAAAATTATTTAAATCAAGAGAATCAAGAATTCCATCTAACACAAGTCTCTGAATTCTCTGTTTAGAGACGTGACATAAACGCTTGTGCCATAAAGTAGCAGAATTCTCATTTAATTTACACTTTGTACCAAATGAATTAGATAACAGGATCTTGTTAAACGAAGTAAAGGAATCAAACATATATAGATTATCAATTATAAAGAACCGGTACCAATAAGCTTGAAATTTTGAAAAAGACTAACTTTATTATTTTCAAAAGAACAAGAAACACCAAACTTATACAAACTGGAAATAGAAACTACATTTTGTCTAAATGACGACACAACCAAAGTCTCATTCAAATCCAGATAACATACAGTTTTTAAAAGTAATCTAAAATTCCCAATACCTTCAACTTGAACTACTTTGCCATCGCCCACATAAATGAATCTTTTAACATTACTTGGAGACCGGCTCCACAAGCAACCCTACATAGATATACTTATGTGAGTAGTAGCACCGGAATCTACCCATCAAGTATTTGTAGGTACAAAAGCTAAATTAACTTCAGAACAAACTAAAGTAAGAAGTTTACCTTTCTTTACATGCCACTTGCATATTTGGGACAATCTTTCTTAAAGTGACCTTCATTTTTGCAGAAAAAAACAAGTATGTTCAATTTTTATTCTGCTGAGATATCCCTTTTGTAACACCAGTAGATTTTCTTTTCTTCTTATCAAGAGAGTAAGTTGCCAAGTGTGCACTTTCTGTCCTTTCTCTCTTAATCCTATCTTTTTCTTACACCCATTGTGAAATAAGCTCATTAATACTCCACTTATCCTTCTGAAAATTATAGCTTATCTTAAATTGAGGGAATTGTGCAGGAAGAGAGATAAGTCCCAAATGTACAAGTAAATTTTCTTTTATTTTGACATTTAATGCCTTTAATTTACTTGCGAGATTGGACATTTCGATAATTTAGTCCCTTATGTTTCCATTGCCCTTATACCTCATGAAAGTTAAAGAAGTCAAAAGACTACTTGTTTCTCCTTTTTCATTTTTAGCAAAATATTTCTCAATTTGAGTAAAGAACTATTTGGTATTTTCACTCTCTACAATAGAATCCCGAAAAGACTCCGGAATGGAGTGCCTAATGATCATCAGACAAATGCATTTTTAGTGTTTCCACTTCTTAATATTAACCGTATTCGACTATTCCTCAGTAGAAGTGGGTTTATCAGTCCTTAATGCAAGGTCCAAATCCATACACCCAAGTATCTCTAGGCTTTCCTTCCAAATTTTGAAGTTCGATCTATTCAACTTAGGGATTGAACTTAGATTTCCAGATATTTGAGTTAGACCAACTGAAACAAGGAACAAATAAATAAAGCATATACTCACGTCATAAAATTAAACATGATAAAATAATTTTACATATATGGTGGGCCCATTTAACAAGATACCTAACACAACATTGATGTCTAGCCTTTGGGCCAAAACACCAAATGTAAATGGCACTCTCAACGTAGTAATCAAAGTACTGACAATAAACTCTGTAAAATGTAGCCTTTCATTGGACCGACTATTTTTCACATGAGCAATCCTTATAATTGTCACACACTCATTACCACATGCATACCCACAATTTGGCCAAATAATTATTTTCCTTTGGGCCGATAAATATTTGCATAAATCTATGAATATGCACATTTTATATTTTAGAATTAAACTAATCTAGATAACAGAGGTTACTTTGGTAACATATTATTTTGACAAATTCAATCTAAAATATAAGACACAATGATATAATAATGTTATTGTACACAATGGGAGAAATCACCAAAATTTATCGATATGATTTAATTCTAAATCTCCAAATTATCGATAAAATTTAAAATTTAAATCACCAAATTATCATTAAGATTTAAATTTAAATCACTAAAATTAACAATCAAATTAAAATTTAAGTCCACAAAATAATCAATCAATTTAAACTCAAATTCACAACTTGATACATTAAACTTGAATCTAGAACATGATTAATCAAAACTAAACTTATCTACAAATGATTGATCAAATTTAAAACCATAAAACTATTAATTAAAAACTAGGTTATTAACTTATTTCTAATTAAATAGCAATTATCAATATAATTGATTAATTCAAATGGATGAATTCTTATTAAATATAAGTTTTTTTTTTCTTTTAACAATTTTAACCTTCACTCCTGAATTCAATTAAAACCTTATCCACCGAATTCAATTAAAACCTTAATCACCGAATTCAATTAAAACTTAACTACGGCCGAAAAAAATACATTAAATCCAAAACTCATGAAACAATAGGCGGCATCACCCCTATTGAAACTCACGGCAAGAAACTAATGAAATCCCATGCTGGTGAAACCTGCAACGTCAAGAAACCTCAACTTTGTGTTGTCAGCGTGAATTGTGTTGCACGCGTGAACTTTATGCACAACGAGGGCTTCAACCTTTTTTTTTTTTTTTAATTCTTTAAATAATCTTTAATTCTTTAACCAAAATCAAAATTGAATCACAGTACCAATGAAAAACGAATGTAAACTAACAATTCAACATGAAACATATGCTTTGATACCAATTGTTAGCATTATTACTTTAAATCTATATTGAAACCCTCAGATCATTCATGCCAAATTGTCAAGAATAAATAACATGCTAGATTCCATTGAGAGAGTAATGATAGCTTCAAGATACCATAGTTTTCCTCAACCAAAACTCCACATGGCCTTAGTGAGATCTCTCTTAGATGAGATTCAAGAAAGATTGAATGCATATTGTTTTGGTATATTGGGGACCATAGCCCTAAGGTTTCTTTATATGCTAGTTTAATTAGGGTTCCCATTATACCCTAATCAATCTAGGAATAGGCTTCTACCCATTAAGTTCATACTCAATTGGGAATATAGGGTCTTTAATTAAATAGATCACATAATGGGGCTCAATCTAATAAAATAACCCAATGTGATAAAATACTAATCCACATACATAACCCATATTTTAATTATACGTATTTTAATTTAAAATACTTCTAAAAAAAATAACTTTTTGATCCTTAAGTTTGTTTTGAAATTGATTTCAATTTAGTCTATAGGTTTTGAAATGTCACCATTTTACTATTTAGATTTGAGTTTTGTTTCAATTTGATGTCTTTGTTTCAACATTTAAACTCTTAAGCTTGATTCTTTTCTTACTAAATATAATAATTAATTTTAGTCTTTGACGTTAATTAATGTTTATTAATTGATTTAAAATAATTATGAAGTGAAAATTTAATTTTAATTTCACCAGCAATGAAAAATAGTAAAACTTAATTAATGGCAATTCTTTTAATTCTTTTAATTAATAGATATAAATACTAGAGACAGAAAGTGATCATTTATAGAAAAATCTAAGTTAATTAAAAGTATAAATCTTGAAACTTAAGGACAAAATTCAGACAAAACTCAAATCTTAATGGTAAAACTCTAACATTTTAAAACCCAATAACTAAATTGAAACTAAGCTCAAAACTTAACAACTAAAATTGTATCATTTTGAAAACTAGAGACCAAATGAAAATTAGAACCAAAACCTAGCGATTGAAAATGTATTCTCCCTTTAATTTTCTATTCAAAAGTAAAAGGGTGCTAGTGTAAATAAGATCAACCCCTATAATATAAGATACTAGTATCTTGTACTAAAACTCCAACTACTTTGATGTGTTGACTCGTGATAAAGATAAAAATGGTTGGAATTTACATGAGATATAACTTACTTTAGAATAAACTAATCATGTTTGTTCTTATTTTCAGGAAACTAGTTCCTGGAGACAACTTGAAGATGGGGAGATAACTCTCAAGGTTGGATTGGGGGAGATCATCTCAGCCAAAGCAGTAGGAGACATGAAGTTGTTTTTTGGAGATAGATACAATTTATTAGAAAATGTACTTTATGTTCCTAGTATAGTAGGAATTTAATATCTATCTCTTGTTTGTTAGAACATTTGTATAAAGTATCTTTTGATGTAAATGAAGCAATTAGAAAAAGAGGTATTCATAATTGTTCTGCAAATTTAGAAAACAACTTATAAAAGTTAAAACCAACCAAAGCAAAAACTGCTTTAATACTGAGATGTTAAAATAGTTGAAACACAAAATAAAAAGCAAAAGGTTTCTTCTAATACCTATCTTTGGCATTTAAAACTTGGCCACATTAATCTCAATAGGATTGGGAGGTTGGTAAAAAGTGGACTCCTAAACTAGTTAGAAGACAACTATTTACCTTCATGTGAGTCTTGTCTTAAGGGTAAAATGACCAAAAGATCTTTTATTGGAAAAGGTCTTAGAGCCAATGAACCCTTAGAACTCATGCATTTAGACCTTTATGAATGACCAAAACATCTATGAATGTCAAAGCATGAGGAATGTATGAATATTTCATTAGTTTCATTGATGATTATTCTAGGTATGACTTTGTTTATCTAATGCATCATAAGTCCGAGACTCTTGAAAAATTCAAAAAGTATAGGGCTGAGGATCGAGGTGGAGAATATATAAACTTAAGATTCTAGGATTATATGATAAAACATAGAATTCAGTCTCAACTCTCTACGCCTGATACACCTCAGCAGAATGGTGTATCAGAAAGGAGAAATAGAACCTTGTTAGACATGGTTCATTTAGTGATGAGCTATGCTCAATTGCCTGATTTGTTTTGGGGACATGCAATAGAGACTGTTGTCTATATTTTGAACATGGTTCCTTCTAAAAGTGTTTCAGAAACACCATATGAATTATAGAGAGGATATGAAGGTAGTTTACGTCACTTCAGAATTTGGGGATGCCTAGCACATGTGTTGGTGCAAGATCCAAAAAGTTAGAACGTCATTCAATTATGCCTATTTGTATGATATCCCAAAGAAACAAAATGTGGTTTATTTTATGATTCTCAAGAAAATAGAGTGCTTATATCGACAAACACTACTTTTTTAGAGGAAGACCACATAAGAGATCATCAACCTCGTAGTAAACTAGTATGAAGTGAAATTTCCGAAGAGACAACAGATAAGCTAACAAGAGTTGTTGATCAAGTTGGTCCATCTACAAGAGTTGTCGATAGACACATCCTTATCAAGAGTTGAGAGTGCCTCGACGTAGTAGGAGGGTTATCCATGAACTCGACCGTTACATGGGTTTGACAAAAACTCAAGTCGTCATACCTGATGATGGCATAGAGGATCCATTGACCTATAAACAATTAATGATGTTGATCGAGACCAGTGGATCAAAGCCATGAACCTAGAAATGGAGTCTATATACTTCAATTCAATATGGGAACTTGTAGATCAACCAAATGAGGTAAAACCTATTGGTTGTAAATGGATCTACAAGAGAAAACGAGACCAAACTGGTAAGGTACAAACCTTTAAGGATCGATTAGTGGCAAAGGATTTTACCCAGAGAGAGGGGGTGGACTATAAAGACACCTTTTCTCCTGTTGCCATGTTAAAATCAATTAGAATACTCTTGTCCATTGCCACATTTTATGATTATTAAATTTGGCAAATGGATGCCAAGATAACTTTTCTGAATGGTTTTCTTGAAGAGCGTATTTATATGGTTCAACCAGAGGGGTTCATTGAACACAGTAAAGAGCAAAAAGTTTGCAAGCTTAAACGATCCATTTATGGGTTGAAACAAGCTTCTCAGTCCTAGAATGCCTTTGTATTCTTAGGTATTTTCTTGACACTTAGTTTCAAAGTCTCTTGTTTCCTTCCACATATCTTTAGAATTGTGTGCTTACTTTAATGCTACTTGGGTTGGTGATCTTACGAATCATAAGTCACTGCTGGATTCTTTATTTTTCTTAGTGATTCTTTTATTCGTGGAAGAGTAAGAAATAAAGTGTTATTTCTTGGCCTTCTACAAAAGCTAAGTATCGTGCTATGACCTAGACTACTTCTGAATTGTTTGGCTACGTTGGTTATTTTCAAATATATGGGTGTTTATCTTCATTGTCCTACTTTGTTACATTGTGACAGTCAAAATGCCATTAAGATAACACATAATTCAAATTTAACCAAGCATGTTGAGATTGATTATCATGTCACTCATCATCATCTTCAACTTAATGACACGCGCAAGTGTATACATCGAGTTTAGTATAATTAAAACAGTCAAGAGATCGAGTATCGTTCTATTGGAATTAGATCTTGATGCTACTAGTTTTATCAGAAAATTTTCCTAACTTTATCTAAGGATTTGTCACTTGATGATCGTTTTTGCAAACACAAATATAAAGAAAGCAATAAATGATTGATTAAAAAGTTCACTAACTAAATGTCCTAAGGTATCGATTTCATTCAACAAAGCTGTGGGTTCAAAATATTTTCATTCAATCAATTCAATTATTTACTTAGCTAGGTCTAGAAAAGTCTATAATCAAGGTTTCCTCTTTAGAGCTCAACCCTTTCTAATGTCTAAAATTAACCATATTTTCATGTAATTGAACTATTAGATACATCATTAAGTTTCTTCATTATTAGTCTCCAACATTATCTTGTCATTCTCATGCATGTTCGCATATCAATTTGTTATGCTAGTCCAATTTTAAATCCTATCTCCAAGTAGATCTTAAAACTCTAAGTCAATTAAATGGTGATCAAACATTCAATTGGATATAGCAAACATGATAGAAAGCCAATAAATTCAATTGATCAAAATAATGAAGCACAATCCATAAACAAAGAAGAAGTACTCTATCAATTTCTAGAACTACTAACAAATTAGCCACCCAATGTTGTAAACAAATACATGTTGTAAACAAATCTAAGAGGGAAAGAACAAAGAGGATGGGGAATTAGTCCTCGATCACGATCCATCATTGGTACCACATCAATGTCCTCTTCACGATACAACTTCAATCAATCCTAACAATTAGGCTTTGAAACATCCTCTATACAACAACCTCTTAGCCTTTGTAAGAGCTCAAGTAAACTCCCAATCAATCTCCTATCCTACGACACATCGTGACGATATAGCCAAGATTAAGAACCTCAAAAATATTTTATCATTCAATTCAAAATTAAAAGCTTAAAACTAATATTGTATATGGATAGAAGATGAAAACACGAAGAAAATGAGTGGTTATTCACTTAAAACAACCACTCAATTCGAAAGTTATGACCTAATTACGAATTGATTTTATCTCTCTCTATTGTTCAATTCGAAATTAAACAATAAGTCGTTGAACTCTTTTAACGCTTTATTCCCTAAATTGAACTTGAACAATTTGTACTCATTCATCACATTGTGTCATGATTTGGTTCAATATGAGCTAGCAAGGGGATCAAATGGATCTATAGATCATGAGTTCCAATGATACAAGATTAACCAGTTAAACTCTTTAACTAGTTAAACAATATTCGTTAACTACCGAGACACTCCAATAAAATCCAGTAGTTGCACTCTTCTCACTATAGATATATTTCTATCCACTTAATATAACCATAAGTAGTAAGTTGATCCTTTACAGGCTATCCGTAATCACAACTAGGTCAAATAACCGTTTTACCCCTGTGGGTACTTCTTGTTTCTTAAGTCCCACTAATCCTCTAATGGACAATAGGTTTATGGTCCAACCACTAAACCGAGTCCCTCTTGCTGTTCAAGACCTGAAGTCAGCACTTAAGGGAACAATCAATCTACTATCCCTAAAATGGGTAGGAGTAAATTCCATCTTGTACCCTATGTACCCAGCTATCTACCCAGTCTTACTTACCCCTAAAATGGGAGGCTTATTGAGCAACAAAGTCGGGCTACTCTCACCTATGCAGATCTAAGGATAATCCTGAATAAACAAAAGTTCATAGTTAGCTTAGGATTAAGATTAAGTTACCTATGTCATCAGGTTGAAATAATCAGTTTTAACAGTAAACGGTGTTAGAAAGTAAAAGGGATTATTTCATGGTCCGGTCTTATGGAAACTCATTGCATAGGACCCCTTACTTGAATGTCTCTACAATAATGATTCAAAATCACATCATTTGTATCAAATACAAAGTAGACCGCATCCAATAGTGTTTCCAGGATAAGATACCCAACCTTATTCATATACTATAGACCGTTTTGGCTATTTACTCGAACTTGATCCACTTTTATATCTCCACATTGAAGGAATTGAATTCCGGCGGAAGCGTGTGATCGCGTTCTTTGATTTCCTAAAAGAATTAAAAAAACAAACAATTAATAAAAGGTTAAGCACATACCTTTGCCGATCCATAATTTAAGTAAAATCTTCTCCTCAAACCTATAGTCTTCTCCTTGTAATCTTCCTTATCCAAGAGATCTTCCTTGCTATGACTCTAGCAAGGATCCAGTTTGTGGGAACTGCTTCTTGAAAGAATGAGAAGAATTTTTTTAGAACTTTTCTAAGAAAATTGGGAGAATTTCTAGAGAGAGAATTTTAGAGTAATCGTAGAGATTATTCTTGTAGAGTGTTGTGTGTTCTATAAGGGCTCCCAAGGACCCTATTTGTAGAACTCTATGGCTTACTCCTAATCTTATTAGGATAACCCCTCTGCAGAGATTTTAAATTAAACATTTAATAATATCTCATATCAATAAATATCTATCCAAATAATATCTCATATTAAATGGTTTAAAATATTTAAATCTTATTTAAATATTTGTTTTCTGCATAATCTTTAATTTGGATCTCATCCAAATTAATTAATTAATTCTCCATCTATTTATTTATATAGATTTCATCCAAATAAATAATTAATTATTTGAATCATATTCAAATAAATTGATTCTCCATATTATAAAATTATAGTTTGAATCCTATTCAAATAAACTTTATAATAAATCATGTAATTAATTGTATCCAATACAATTAATATTTTCCCTCATAAATTTAAACATTTCAAATTTCTCTTTCAATATAGTTGATCCTTGTTGGTCCGTGGTGAGTTAGTGATGTGCACTTTTCATGTTAACCGTAAGTGTACAGGTCAAGTTATAATATAAGATGGTAAAGTCTGAATATCGTTCCACTGAATATCCAATTGTGAAGGTTAAAGTTACTTAGCTATTCTAGGATTGAATGGATTTTATTTGAGAATTGGAATTGAAGTTGTGATTTAAAAAAAAACCAAAAAGGAAAGCATATAAAATAAGAAACACAAGAGTCAAAGAGAGATCTAGGGTAATGAATCATTGTTTACTTCATCATGCAATATTCTAGGGTTCATGGATTTTATTGCAATTCTTATGCTTAAGTCTAGAAACATAAATCCAAGTTATTTTCTCTAAACAACAACATTTTATCATGCAACTCAATTGATTACTAATTTCTTGAAACCAATACAAATTACAGGACATTAAGAATAGTCTTTAGCAACTTTCATTGTTAACCTAACTATTTTCATGAGAGATTAACAACAATTTTTTGTTATAAATCTAGTTAGACATATAATCTTTCAACCATACATCTAACCTAATATTCAAACATGGCCATTCAATAAGAATTTAAGCACAATAACAAAGAAAAGCATAATCATTACAACAAAACCATGAAGAGTCTACAAACATAACTTTATAAACATTTCATCAAAACCCTAAAACTAAAGAGTTTAGTCACTCATAGCTTGAAGCAACATGTTCAAACAATATAAACAAAGAAAGAGTGTAAAGAAAGGGAAATTCTACTGAAAAGAGACTCTTGATTGAGGAAGCACCGTCAAGATCTCCTTGGCCTTCACGTCGAAACTCGAATGACACTACGACTCTCTCTCAAACTCTTTTCTCTTTTCCTTGCAGCTAACTTACTCTTTGAACTCTCTAATGAACTTTCACTCAATTCTCTTCTTCTTATGTCTCTTGGTGTGTAGATTGGTTATTAGGGCTGGTGCAAACCTTCCAATTTATAGAGTTGGCCGCCCAAAATTCTTTACAAAAATGCATATTCTTCGAATATGGAAAGTTGGTGCCCCGACGCTGTGCGTCATGGAAACCTACCCTTGGCACCGTGCCGCAGCGTCGCGACGGTGGCGCTGCACTGAGGCAAAAGTTGCTCTTTGGAAAAATTGCCGCGACGCTACCCTATTTTTGGCAGATTTGGAGTTTTCTTCACTTTTTCACTAAATTCTGGCTCGGTTTTGATCTTTTGGCTTTCACTTCTACTTTTCTTTATTTTGACCTGAAAACCAGTAGCAAACACATGAAAATATAAACTCCCTTAATTTGAGAGAATAGAAAGCACTTTTCAAGTGCTTTTCAGCTAAGCAAAGGGACCTTAAGGACCTACAGATTATAAACTCCAATAATCCAAGATTAATTAATTAAACTCTTTAATTAAATTAATCTTCATTCACTAACTACAGGGAAAACCGCTATAGACCCATAGTTGAACTCTTATGCACTGTAGGACAAGTGGTGTCCATGGATATAATCAGTATAAGCAAGTAGATCCTTCACGAGTTGTTCATAATTACAACTAGGTCAAATGTCCGTTCTACTCTTGTAATTACCGCTTATCCTCAAATACCACTGATTTCTCTAATGAACAATTTATTTGTGGTCTAAACCATAAACTAAGTCACTCTCAGGCCAATGAGAGGGTGGGACCCCTTGTTTAAGACCCAAAAACAGCACTTAAGGGAACTACTCGTCTACTTACCCTATCTGGGAAGGAGTGAATTCCATCTTGTGAAGTTATGTTCCTAGCTCCCCATTTAGTCAAATCCCCAAAATGGTAGGTTTATTGAGTCGGCAACTTGGGCCACTCTCACCCATGCAAATCAAAGGACCGACCTCACAGACAGGAGTTCATAAGTCACTTAGAATTAAGATCGAGTCACACATGATCATCCTATGAAATATTAATCTCAGCAATTAACGGATTTACAAAGAGAGATTAAATATTTTGCGGTCTGGTCTCATACAAACTCTTTGTATAGGATACCCCCACTCACGTGTCTCTACATGAACGGTTTGGATCAAACCATTTGTAACTATTATAAAGTGGGTCATATCCATAGTGTCTCCAGGATAAGGCACCCAACCTTATCCATATACTATAGACCTTTAGGTTATTTCTTGAACATGATCCACCTGTATGTCAACTATATAAATGTTCAAGACTTCATGCAATAACATTGGATTTTTCCGTTAATGGATAAATTAATATTGCATAATTAATAATTAATAATTAAATTAATTAACTAATCAATTACGAGGCGTTAGGGCACAAATCCCAACACACATAAAGTCCACGTAATCATACTATAGCCATAGGTTTTTTTAGTTTATTTGATTTAGGGTTATTAATATTCAACAACTTTATTGAACAAACATCAACGACAACTTTATTGATTATAGAATTCATATTATTGTTTAAGAACTACGAGTTTTAGGACATTCAACCCAATAGTTGCTTGAGCAACACAAGATTGGAGTTAAAGTACCTGTTTGGATTGACTAGAGAAAAAAATGTTTTTTTTTTTTAAATAAAAAAAACTCATTTTTATTTAAATTCTTTTGATAAAACTTGTTTAAAATACATTTCAAAATCTATTTTAAGTGGTTGCCAAACACTCCTGCATATTTTTCCAAAATGACTTGTTTTTTTTTTTGTTTTTTCAAATTAAACACTTAAAAATGCATTCTAAATGCATCCTAAGCATCCAAGGAGAGTGTGAGCACGAAAAAAATGCTAAAATAGATATTTGTACTAGACATAAATTGTGAAATCGAAACGAACCGAGACAAGATTAGAGAGGTTGGAAGATCAGAAATTTGGGGTAGAGACAACAGTTTTTTTTTTTAAAAAATAAAATAAAATAAAATAAAATAAAATAAAATAAATAATTGAGTGGTGCGTGAAGAGTGAGACAGTCGTACCTTCGTATTTAATGGTAGCTTTGTTTGTAACCACTCTCGACAACATGCAATGCCCATATCAAACGTTGAAATATGAAAAAACAAACAAAGAACCCATGCAATACAATCTCTCATTGTTTTTGTCACCTTTTCGTCTTCTTTTGCTGTACCTTAAATGAATCTTTTCACCCAAAATCAGACTTGTGCAAATGTGGCACTGCACATCATACATATATACGAACTATGAAATACGTTAACTTAAGGTTGAAATATTACGTCCCTTTTAAACCTCTCAAGTTTTAAAATTAAAAGTGTTGGTGTTATGCACTTTTCAGAATTTGATTTTTGCAGATGGGAAGTACAATTAAAGGAGAATGAGAATAAAAGGAAAAAGAAAAGGAAAGAAGGAAGAGAAGAACTATGAATGTTATGCCAACGTTGGAAATTTACACTTAGTCTTCCATATTTGATTTAGGTTGCAATTGAGTCCTTACTTTTCTAATTCGACATTTTAACTTCTAAGGTTTGAATATATAAAAACTAAAATTGTACAAATCCAAAATCCAAAGTAGAAAAGGACCAAAATGATATTTAGGATAACATTTATTCTTCTAGTTAAATTATATTAATTTCTATATTTTAAAGTTTTGAAAAAACTCCCTTCTTTCAACATGAAATGTATTTTTTAAAAAAAAAAAAAAAAAAAAAAAATCGCTTCTTTAAACATGAATGCATAAAAAATGAAGGGGAGTTTTATTTTTATTTTTTTATTTAATGTTTTGGATGTGAAATTACATTATGTAACCCTATAAACCAATTACTAAACGGAGTGGAAATCAAATATTTTAGTAGATTTGACTATGTTAGTTATAATTTCTTGTCATAACTATTTTTCTTTATATCTTATCAAATAATTTAAAGAAACAATATATAGGAAAATTTTTTTAAATGGCAAAATTGTTGAAAATATTTACAAATAAAGAAAAATTTTAGTTCCTATCCAAGCGCAATAGACCCAGTAGACATCCATCAATAGTTTTGTATTTTGAAATTACATGAAATTTAAATAGTTATTTTATTAAAAACTTGAAAATCAAATATTTAGTTTACAATAATTTACTATTTTAGTATTAATTTATTATTGGAAAATAGTTGATAGTCAATATTTGATTGGACATCAAATACTAAACTGAGTCTTAATAAGTATAATTTTCTTCTTTGAAAAGTATTAAGTAAATCTATCAAAACAATAGAAATCAAATTGGTCATTTTACTCTGTTTTATGTTCTAAAACAATTGACCTAATATTAAGTCAAGTAAATCTATCAAAATGGTAAGTTTCTCTAATATTTTATTTTATTCTATAACGTTGGGAGAAAACTGCAACTAAAGGTACATAGATTAAATTTCTTTTTTTTTTTTCCTTTTTTTATATAGATTAAATTAAAAACCAAGCGCAAAGATAGGACTGAAATTATAATTTAAACGTAATAAAAATGGTAATTTTATAACCACCACTCCTAAAAAAGCCTTGGATTGAATAATCAGAAAAAACCCATCCCAAAAGGATATTTTATCCATCCAAAACAAATAAAGATACAGAAAATTGTTATTTCTAACCTAAAAATGTTTTTGGACGACAAATCTTAACTCCCTCTTGAAAAACTTTTTTTTTCAAACCTAACTTTTACTTCTTCGGTTTTTTAGTAGAAGGTCCCACAATCTGAAATGACGTTTTTGTCTTCTTTCTGAAATCATCGCTCTATTTCTTCTAAAAACTTCTTTTGACCAAATCATCCCCTCCTTCCTCTTTGAAAAGAAAAAACTATCATTTATTTAGATTCCACGAAATATTTTGTTGGAAGTTTCGATCAGCACTTTACGGGGAAAGTGATAGAACACATCTACTTCCTGATAAGTTCTTCGCATCTACCTGCAAAGTTCAAACTCACACTTCTTTTCATTTTGAAAGTCTCAGTGTCCAATTTTTTCAAAAAAAAAACAACAGATTTGTTCATTTGAGGTCCATTACTTAGTAAAAATTGTAATTCTTTTTCAGAATGTATTCGACAAAAATCTAGGTTCAAAATAATTAAAGTCATTCGTACTTGTTTATACTCCTAATAGAAATCACACAAAAACCCTCATCCAACATAATATTTCAGTGCAGACGTTGGAAAAAAACCTTAGAAATGAAATCTGAACAAATGAAGGGTTTTTTTCAGGGAGGAAGAGACGAAGGGGATGATTTGGTTAGAGGAAGTTTTAAAGTAGAGCGATGATTTCGGGAAAAACTAAAAGTCAAAATTAATGAACATTGTGAGATGTTAGAAAAAAAAGAAAAGTTTTTCGAAAAAGGGTTAGATTTGTCTTTTAAGTTAGAAACAACAACTTTAGTATTTAGGTCACTAAAGAGACGTAACTATTTTTACAAAATAGGCTAATAGATTTAGGAGGAAAGAAGTTACCCATTATTTTATAAATAAATTTTTTTTAAAAAAAAAAATTGTGAGTTTTTTAATCCTTCCAAGGTAAGATTTTGAAAATAATGCTAAAAAAAAGATAGTGTCTCTTGTGAAGTAATCATTTATATTTTAAATGATTGTAAGGTCTGTATTCTTTTTATTCTCAACATGGCTTTCCAGATAGATGCATCTTTAGATTCAATAGTTTTGATTTTCATGAAATAATTAACTTTGATATATTAAATCTAAAAGTTACGATAAATTTAATTAATTGTTTTAGTTACATTGTGAGATCTTCATTTTTGTAATGTTAATGTTAGATCTTTAACAAATAGCTAATTGATTTTTCGCAATGTGTAGGACATGTGCTCAAAACATTGTTGGTACCAATGAATTATGAAAGGAAGGAAAGGAAAAAGGGGAAAAAAAAACAGAGTGAAAATTTGAATGTCCATTGATTAAGTAACCCAAAGCTGTTTACAAAAGAAAACTTGAATCGAAGCTTTATTACCAAACTTCAAACCCAAAAGCATCACAGACAAACAAACAAAAAAAAAAAAAAAAAAAAAAAAAAAAAAAAAAAAAAAAAAAAGAGAAAAAACAACCTATATATTTCATTTCTCTAGACGCTAATTAAAAAGATATAATTTTTTTTTTCTTTGCTAAGAACATTATATCTTCCATAGCATCTAATCTGTAACTCCCATCCATGGCTAATTTCCTTTTAAAAACAAAAAAAAAAAAAAAAGAAAGAAAAAAGACCCAAAAGTTGATGAAAAGAAGCCTAGAATCTGATAGTACTGGGACCCAAACAGCTCAAATCCATGACTTTCCTCATCTTCTCTTCTCGAGATTTGTTGATCTGGTTAGCAATGGCGGAGGAAGAGGAAGCAGAGAGCTTCTTAGCTTGATAGTAAGATCTGAGTTTGGTCTTGCCGTGTTGTTGCAGAGACTTAAGGACGTTATTCCACCGGCAAACGCCTTGGTCCTTGAGTGCTTCGACGGCGCCGATGCTGGCCGCCACGAACCAGGCTCTGCAAGCTGCGCTCTTTGACATGGTGAACCCTCTGTTTTTTTTTTTTTTTTTTTTTTTTTTAATTTTTTTATTTGTTTTGGAGAATTGAATTGAAATGAAGAAGATGAAGAAAATGGTTTTGTTATGGAGAATTGATGGAATCTTGGTGAAATGAGAGTATATATAGAGAGAGAGAGAGGGAGAAGAGGAAGAGGAATTTGGAAAATGGAAGCCATGGTTTTGAGGACAAAACAAGGTGCTTTGTTGGGGGATTCCTGGATTTTGTGAAGAAACCCACCGTGTTTACGCTGCTTTCTTTTCCTTTAATTTTATTTTTATTCATTTTTTTAATTAATCTTACCTCTGATTTCAAGGACTATTCTTTGGTTTTATGTTCAATTACATATTTGTCCCTATCAGGATACTGATCTTCACCAAGTGGGCCAGGGTTACAGATGACTTTTCCTTCCTTTTCTCCCCCATATCCCACAAAATTTCTCATTTCATTTTTACCAATACTTAGTTGCATCCTGTGTTCCATACTATAATTCTAATTCAAATAATTTTTAGTAGACAATAAAATATTATTGATTTAATTATCAACATGTATTATGTTAATTGTATAGAGTGGGAACAGAATTGAGACATCAGTCTTATGGATAAAAAATTAGAATATAATGTATTTCTATTATAATATGGTTATTAAATAATTGATATGATGATACATTTTTTGAATAAAAGAATTCAAATTCAAACAAAGTAGTTGAGGAGTTTGTGAAAAAGAAAAAACAAATTAGAAAACCACATTAGTTAAAATTAGATGTTGCAAAAATGTTGGTTTTGGTCCCATGGATTTAAATATTTGTCCCACATGTTGAATAGAACTTTATTAAACCGTTAATGGTATAATAAATCCACAAGTTTAATGGAAGCCATGAGTTTGAGTTTCTTCTAAAAATGAAAAATAAAAAACCACGACACAATGACTTGTAACTTGTAAGCAGTTGGATGGTTTCATGATTTAACTTGCCAACCACTTTGACCAATTTATTATTTTTTTATTTAAAAGAAGTTTCAGTTTTCTCTTTTTTGGTATAATTTCACGTGCCCATGTTCAATAATTTAAATTTAATTTAATGTACTCAGTTTGTTAATTTATTCAAATACTCATACAACGTTGGAGAATTGGCTTTAGATTATTTGGCAGTTCATTCGTGGTAATGTTTAGCATTCTTATATGTTTGGTTTTGAAACTCATCCATCTCATTAAGTTGCACAACACAATTTTTAATCGCTTTCTGAAGGTCAAAGTTCAGCTTTATAGTGGGTCAGTAAGTTCAATGCTCCAGCTCAATAGGCAAATGACATGTCTTCCCAAATACTAACTTGTATGGAGATGTACCAATTGGCGTCTTGAAAGTCATCCTATAAGCCTAGAGCATCTCATCAAGCTTGAGGGCCTAATCCTTTATGTTCGTTTGACTCGTCTTCTCCAAAATTTGCTTAATTTTCGTGTTTAAATCTGAGCTAAACCATTAGTCTGAGAGTGATAAGTTAAAGAAACCTTATGTTTAACCTCATATTTAGCAAACACTGCATCAAACGGTTTATTGCAAAAATGTGATCCTTCTGTTCGGATTTGTGTTCTAAAGTCTCGTAATTTATTAGTTAATTAATTTAATTAACGTGTGAAATATTTTTATGCAGAAATTTTAATACAATGCCAACATCATTTGCCCTAGTGGCAATAGCCTCTACCCACTTCGAGACATAGTTTATATTAGATAATATGTGATTCCATTTCAAAATCAATTGACAATGAAAGGAGTAGTTCGTCTATCATATGAAGAGTATGAGGTCTTCCCTCAACATGCCCCTCAAGATAGTGCCTCTTTTGGTTTCACTCTTGATCAAATACCAATTTCTTTTTATTGGACTGAATACCCATTTGAGTTTTATGGGCTTTAATACTATATTAGATAATATAGGGTTCCATCTCAAAACCAATTGACAATGAGATGAGTAGTTCGTCTATCTTATGAAGAGTGTGAGGTCCGTCAACAGTCTATAGCAAGATATACACACATAACCCTCGGACGGAGGAAAATGACCTATAAAATCAATACTCCATACGCCAAATAACTCGGGCTCTAACATAGGGGAAAGAGAAGATTTATGTTGGCTAGAAATATTGTTCATATATCAATAGCCTTTTGTGCTTGTTCTTTCGAAGCAAACAATCGAAAGAGAATTACAAGATGGAAAGGATTAGAACAACCCTTCAAGAGTGTTTATAGAAAAATGAAAGACATAAAAAATGATAAAAACTTTAGGAGTCTTGAGCTTGTTGAATGATGAATTAGGGAGAGCAAATGACGTTTTTTATAGACTTCAAAGGGGCTAAGGTTTCCTTAGAATGCCCTGCAACTCTTTCCTAGTTAGTCTAGATAGAGTAGATGCAACTTTGATCTACTTTGGATGGAGTTCGAGAAAAATCTACAAACAACAACTCTGTGTTCTATCATTTAAAGCCCTACAACTCTTTCCTAGTTATTATGGACAGAGTAGATGCAAATTTGATCTGATTTGATTGGAGTTCGAGAAAAATCTGCAAACAACAACTCTATGTTTTATCATCTAAAGCCTTGCAACCTCAATTCAATCGCAACTTTGATAGTGTTTTGCAAATGACATAAAAACACAAGAATTACTCAATATTTGACTCTTTTTGTACATATTTTACATTATTCCATAAATCAAGACTAAGATACATGCATAACTTGTTTTGTGTAAAATCACTCATAAAGCTATCAAACATGGATTAGATACATGTTTTGACTCAATAACTTGAGCCTTTTATTGCTAAATAACTCACCTAAGGCAGAGTTATTAGGGATGCTATTAGGATAATAGCACAAGGTCTTCCTAAAACTAATAGTGTAGGCACATCATTTGCCTTCTCCTCAAGGCATCCATCCTCTTCATCTTTTGTGACACTTCAACATGCATTAATTAATTTTTTAAATAAATCAGTTGGTTGATCAGTTTGAGCCCTTCTTGGGCTCATCGACTGAATGACCGAAAAAACAGTTTTGCATATTGCAAAATTGACTCTCACTGTCAAATGACATAAATCAACTGACCAAACTTGCTTTGGTCGAATCAATTTTTCGATATTTGTTTGATCACTCTGATAGTACTAAAAATGTGCTATCTTGCGTATTTATTTATTTATTTTTATAGGTTTCGAGTACCTAAATAGGTAGAATGGGGCATTAGTGATGAAATGGAGCTAAAACGGGCCAAAACGGAGCTTGATTGTATCAATCGAGGAAGAGAAGGCCAAAAATTAACAAAATGCCCTTGCATGAACAACGTCGCACTCGGTGCTGATCATAGAATCAAAACTTTTCATGAAAAACACAATGTCGCGGTGCTACGAAGATGTTCCGCATCTGCGTTCGCAACAACGTTGCAGTGCTCCGACTGGTATATAAATATGAATTTACATTTTTTCCTGGGGCATTCTCTCGAATCCCAGCCGACTTGCAACAGTTTTCTGTCATCTTTCCCTCTGATTTTGATCTTTTGATGTACCAAGTGAAGGGAATTGAATCACGTTCTTTGATTTCTTGAAAGAGTTAAAAATACAAATAATTAAGAAAAAGTTTAAGCGACATACCTTTTCGATCCATAATTTCAACAAAATCTTCTCCTCGAACTGGTAGTTTTCTCCTTTATAGTCTTCTTTTTCCGGATCCAATTTGTGGAAACCGCTTCTTGAAAGAAAAAAAGAATAATTTTCTTTAAACTTTTCTAAGAAAATTGAGAGAATTTCTGGAGAGAGAGTTTTAGAGTAATCATAGAGTTTATTTACGAAACTGTATTCTATGAGGGCTCCCAAGAGCCCTATTTATAGGACTATGAGCTACTCCTAAACCTATTCGATAACACTCATGTAGATATTTGAAATTAACTATTTAATAATATTCAATATTAATAAATATCTACCTAAATAATATCTCCTATTAAATTCTTTAAAATATTTAAGATTTAAATATTTATTTTTCTGCAGAATCTTTAATTTCAATCTCATCTAAATTAAATAATTAATTATTTGAGTCATATTTAAATAAATTAGTTCTCCATATTATAAAGTTATAATTTATATCTTATTAAATAAATTTTATAATAAATTATGTAATTCATTTTATCCAATACAATTAATATTTTCCCTCATAAATTTGAATATTTCAAAATTTTCTTTTCTTTCAGATTATAAGCTTCGATGATCCAAGATTAATTAATTAAACTTTTTAATTAAATTAATCTTCATTCATTAACTACAGGGTAAACCACGATAGACCTATAGTTGAACTCTTATACACTGTAGAACAAGTTGTGTAATCAGTATAAACAAGTCAAACCTTCACAAGTTGTTCATAATTACAGTTAGGTCAAAAATGTCTGTTTCACCCATGTAATTACATTTTTTTTTTGTTAAGTATCACTGATTCCTCTCATGAACAATTTGTTTATGGTTAAACCATAAACTAAGTAATTCCCGGATCAGTGATAGGGTGGGGTCCATTGTTCAAGACCCAAAATCAACCCTTAAAGAACTACTCATCTGCTTACCCTATTTGAGAATGAGTGAACTTCATTTTATGGAGTTATATTCCCAACTCCCCATTTAGTCTAAGTCTCAGGTCACCCTCACCCATGCAAATCAAAGAATCGACCTCACAAACAAAAGTTCATAAGTCACTCAGGATTAAGATCAAGTTGCACATGATCATCCTATGTAATATTAATCTCGTCAATTAACAGATTTATAAAGAGAGATTAAATATTTTGTGGCCTCGTCTCATACAAACTCTTCGTATAGGATATCCCCACTCACATGTCTTCACATGAATGGTTTGGATCAAACCATTTGTAATTATTACAAAGTTAGCTGTATCCATAGTGTCACCCTATTTGTAACTATTACAAAGTGAGCCGTATCCGCAGTGTCACCAAGATAAGACACTCAACCTTATCCATATACTACAGACCTTTAGGTTATTTCTTGAACATGATCCATCCATATGTCAATTACATACATGTTCAAGACTTCATACAATATCCTTACATTTTTCCGTTAATGAATAAATTAATATTGCATAATTAATAATTAAATTAATTATTAATCAATTACGAGGCTTTATGGCACAAATCCCGACAATCACCCACTTGCACTAAAGCCAATGAGACATGTATCCTAGGGCATACTCTATACTCAACATGATATCCCACTTGCCCTAGCGAGGAAGAGACATGTCTCATAATCCTAGACATTCTAGGTGACTCTCATACACTTTAGCCTAGAGATTCATTTTATATAAATCAAACTATATGTGGAAATTGTTATTTCTAACCTTAAATAGTTTTGGAGTGACAAAACTAACCTCTTTTTCAAAAACTTCTTTTTCTAACCTCTTTCTTACTTTTTTAGATTTTAAATTCAAGTCCCACATAATGAAAATACCATTTTATCCCTCAATCGAGTGCTTTCAATTTCACCTTTACCTAAATTTTTCCTACTCAATTAATTTTTAAAATTTAAACTTTAGTATTCTAATTTGTTCGTCTAGTGTTTTGTAAAGTCTTAAATGGTAGATTTTTTTGTTATATAAAAGGAAAAAATTTGATTAAAAAAGATTCATTGGAATTTTTGGTAATTGAAGATTCTCCTATTAAAAAAATTTCTTACTTGAAATTTTTCGTAATAATTGAAAAATGGGAAATTTCAATAAATTTAATTGGAATTGGTTAAAAAGATTAAACAAACTTTAAGGGAGTTGGAATTGGTTTTTTCTTTCTTTTTCTTTGTTTATCAATTAGGCTTTAAAAAAATAATAATAAAATAAAATAAAAACTTACAAGTAAATTCTATTTCTGTGTAAGTTCCTAAATAACTTAAAATATAATTTGTAAAATCATAAAATTTCCTTTAAAAATTCTTACTAGCAATTTTACCAAAGTTTTTTTCTTTTTCTTCTTTTTTCTTTTTACCAATTAGACTTTAAAAAAATAAAAACATGTCAGGAAATTATATTTCTTGGTAAGATCCTAACAACTTAAAATCAAATTTGTAAAATTATTTTTTTAAAAAGCATACGATAAAATTCCCTATTCTTACTGGGAAGTTTTATGATAGAGAAATTTTACTGTAAGTTTTTTTATTTTCTTTTTCTTTCTACCAATTACACTTAAAAAAAAAGTAATAACACACCAGAAAATTATATTTCTTGTTAAGATCCTAACTAACTTAAAATCTAATTTGTAAAAATATTTTTTTAAAAAACCATAAGATTTTCCGTAAAAATTCTTACCAGAAAATTTAACAGATAGTTTTTTTTTTTTTTTTTACCAATTAGACTTAAAAATAATAATAATAACATACGAGGAAATTATATTTCTTGATAAGATCCTAACTAACTTAAAATATAATTTATAAAATTATTTTTTAAAAAAAAAACATACTGCAAAATTTCCCGTAAAAATTCTTACCATGAAATTTTACAAAAAGCTTTTTTTTTTTCTTTCTTTTTCTTTACCAATTAGACTTAAAAAATAAAAACATACCAGAAAATTATATTTCTTGTTAAGATCCTAAATAAGCATACTATAAAATTTCCCATAAAGATTCTTACTAAGAAATTTAATAGAAAGTTTTTTTTTTTTACCAATTAAACTTTTAAAAAATAATAACATACCAGGAAATTATATTTCTTAGTAAGATTATAACTAACTTAAAATCTAATTTGTATTATTATTTTTTTTTAAAAAAAAGCATGTTGTAAAATTTCCTATAAAGATTCTTAATAGGAAATTTTACGATAAGTTTTTTTTTTCTATTTTTCCTTTTACAAATTAGACTTTAAAAATAAAAAATACTAGAAAATTATATTTCTTAGTAAAATCCAAACGAACTTAAAATATAATTCGTAAAATTATTTTTAAAAAAAAAACATACGGTAAAATTTCCTATAAAGATTCTTACCAAGAAATTTTACAGATTTTTTTTTCTTTTATCTTTCTTTTTTTTACCAATTAAACTTTAAAAAATAAAAACATACCAAGAAATTATGTTTCTCGAAAAGGTCTTAACTTACTTAAAATCTAATTTGTAAAATTATTTTTAAAAAAGCATACCATAAAATTTCCCGTAAAGTTTCTTACTGGGAAATTTAACGGAAAGCTTTTTCTTTTCATTCTTTTTTTTTTCTTTTTTCACCAATTAGACTTAAAAAAAATAATAACATACCGTAAAATTATATTTCTTGGTAAGATCCTAATTAACTTAAAATCTAATTTTTAAAATTGTTTTTTAAAAAAGAATATGGTAAAATTTCTTATAAAGATTCTTACCGAAATTTAATTATAAGTTTTTTTTTCTATTTTTTCTTTTACAAATTAGATTTTTTTTTTTAAAAAAAACATACTAGTAAATTCTATTTTCTTGTAAAATCCTAACTAACTTGAAATACAATTGGTAAAATTATTTTAAAAAATACATACCGTCAAATTTCTCATAAAGATTCTTACTAGCAAATTTTACAAAATGTTTTTTTCTTTTTTCTTTTTTTACTAAATAAACTTTTTTTTTATAAAATTTTACTAAATAAACTTTTTTTTATAAAATTTCCTAGTTAGAATCTTTACGGAAAATTTTACTGTATGTTGTTTTTTAAATAATTTTACAAATTAGATTTTAAATTATTTAGGATCAGGCCAAAAAAATACAATTTCTTGGTATGTTTTTATTTTTTTAAAAGTTTAATTGATAAAACAAGGAAAAATCTTTTTGTAAAATTTCCTGTTAATAATATTAACGAGAAATTTTACATTTTTAAATAATTTGACATATTAGATTTTAAGTTAGTTAGGATTTTATTTTTTTTTTTTTTTTTAAAAAAAAACTAATTTGTAAAAGGAAAAATGGTGAGGGGGAACTAACTGTAAAATTTTATGGTAAGAATCTTTACGAGAAATTTTATAGTATGCTTTTTGCAAATTAAATTTTAAGTTAGTTAGGATCTTACGGAGAAATAGAATTTTCTTTTTTTTTTTTTTTTCCTTTTTCTCTCTTATTCTCCATAACTTCCTCTTTTTTTTTTTTTTTTCTTTTCTTCCCCCGGGCTTAATCTTACCGAGAAATAGAATTTTCTTTTTTTTTTTCTTTTTTTCTCTTATTCTCCATAACTTCCTCTTTTTTTTTTTTTTCTTTTCTTCCCCCGGGCTTAATCTTACCGAGAAATAGAATTTTCTTTAGGATCTTACCGAGAAATAGAATTTTCTTTTTTTTTTTTTCCTTTTTTTCTCTTATTCTCCATAACTTCCACTTTTTTTTTCTTTTCTTCCCCAGGCTTATTCTTCTTCTCCAGTGAAGAGAGGGAGAGTGAGAAAGAGAGAGCGGGAGAGAGATGAAAGTGATTGTGAGTGTGGAAAGTAAAAGAGAACGAGAACAAGAATGGGGTTATTTTAAACAATAATGTTATTTTTAAAAAAAATTCGAAAAATAGGGTGGTTTAGAAACTAATGACAAAAGTAGGGTGGTTTGGAAAATAATTTGTAAATTGTGGTGGTGAAATCGTGTACCGGGTACACGATTTCAGTCAATTTTTTTACGTGGTCGTTGTCGTGTAAGTAAGTCGTGGACCCGGTCCACGATTTCACCCATACTCGTGGACCCGGTCCACGATTTATGCCCAATTTCCCCCTATCATTGAGATACCATAATAAAAAACAGACAGAACTGTCATAATCAAGTGGTCGAACGCCTAAGAAATCTTCACAGATCTGTTTCCAATCATGCTGCAACGAACCAGTAACAGGTTCTCCGTCCACTGGTAGTCCAAATTGTACTGCAATGTCCTGCAGCGTAATGGTGCATTCCCCACCAGGCATATGAAATGTGTGGGTCTCCGGTCTCCAGTGCTCTACTAAAGCAGTAATGAGGTGCCAGTCCAACTGTATGAATCCAATTTGTGCAACCCCAATAAAACCGGCCTGTTGTAGATAAGGCACTATACGTTCATCGAACGGTATAGTATGCTGGGAAACTGCCTCTCTTCTCCGACAACATAGTACCACAGTGGATGCATTATCCCATACTGTCTGTGATCGGTGAGTGTTTTGAAGATATAGCTGAACAAGGTTAGATGGACCAGGATCCATATTCAACACTGTTAAAATAAACAAAATTCATTACAATGTTAAATAAACGAAATACATTACAATGTTAAATAAACCAAATTCATTGCAATGTTACAATGTTAAATAACAAATGAAATACATTACAATGTTAAATAACAAATGAAATACATTACAATGTTAAATAAACGTAATACATTACAATGTTTAATAAACAAAATTCATTACAATGTTAAATAAACGAAATACATTGCTTGCTAAACTATGAATGACTCGAAGATGAAGCTCCTAAATTACGGAGTGGACAGGTACGCTTGTTATGCCCTGATCCCTTGCATATCCCACATCGAACTTTCGTGCCTGCCTCGCGCCAATCCATCTCATTATGAATTCGCGAAGTTTTGGGTCTACCATGCTCCCTTAATAAGTTTGCATTAGGATGCACTTCCGTAAATGATAACTCTGGCCAATAGTCAGGGTGCTGTATTGGATGGAAGCGACATTCATAGCATAACTTTAAATGAGACAATTTATAGTATTCATCAATCAGATGCACGTATGACAAACGCATGTAATTACAAATTGCAATTACATGAGAGCATGGAATCTTGAACGACTGCCACTTGTTACAAGAACAAGTCCCCTCTTTCAGGCACACTACTTGTATGTTTTGGCCTTTGTAGGGAGAAACCATACTAATGCCAGTTCGAACTTCAAAACTTTGTGTTTCCCTGTCAACTGACGTCACTGTATGTGCAGTTGCTCGTTTCTCCCACCTTTTAAGCTTTCTCATGGCATATTCTGTGTACATGTCCCCACGATCGAGTGCTTCACTTATTTCTTGTCTACAACGTTCAAAGTATAAGATTGTCCGATAAAATGTTAACCTAACAATCGATGTGATCGGTAACATTCTAGCTCCTTTAAATACCCCATTCAAACATTCAGCTGCATTGGTTGTCATCCACCCAAAGCGGTACCCATTATCGTGTGATTGCGTCCATTTATTCAAATCTATATCAGAAAAATATTCAAGACACTCAGGGTTCAATTTCTTTAACTCTTTCATGTTTCGAATGAACTTACGTCTTTGGTGTTGATTTCCAGCCCTAAACACCAAATCTTTAAGTTGCTTTGATTTGTATTTGGAATTGAAATTACTCGCAACATGACGTAAACAATAACGATGACATGCTTTAGGTTCAGCCCAACCAATTTCCTCGTTGTTAATTGCTGCAATGATCCCTCTGTGTCTATCCGAAATTAAGCAAATCCCTTCTCGGTCAGTAACATACTCGCGCAATGCCCACAAAAACCATGACCAACTAGATGTATTTTCCCGTTCAACAATAGCAAATGCAAGAGGAAATATATGCCCATTCGAGTCAATAGACAAAGCAGTGAGCAATTTCCTTTTATACTTGCCATAAAGATGGGTTCCATCTATTTGAATTAAAGGCCTACAGTACTTAAACCCTTCAATTGCAGGACCGAATGCCCAAAAAACACGACCAAATATAGTTTTACCAGGCACATCAGAAGGGAGAAAATGCCAATCTACTCGTGTGCCAGGATTGTAGTGCACAGCAGCACTCAACCAGTACGAAAGTTCTGAATACGATTTCTCCCAATCACCGAAGACTGCAGCCAAAGCTTTTTTCTTAGCTTCCCACACACGTCTGTATTTGACGTTATATCCGTACTGTTTTTTAAGTGCTTCTTGTAGTACCGCCACAGGCACACTAGGATCAGCTCTAACTAAATTTTGAATTTCAATGCTCATGAAATTAGAATCAAGTTGTGCATTATCTTGTGCCAATTCTGTTTTAAACAACTATGGTTCTCTCCAAGTTTAGTAATTTCAAACATCCCATGGATTTTGCGCCAACATGCACGCAACCTCCACCTACAACCTTCATCCCATTGCTTGCATCGCACATACCAAATATCTTGGTTCGATTCTACCACAGATATTTGGTAGTGTACAGTCACACAATATTTTTTTACTGCCATTTGTAGGTCTTCTTTAGTATCAAATAACATTCCTTTTTGTATTATACTAGAGTTACTGTACATTTTCCCCTTTCCTCCAAGGTTGATCCTTGTTCACAAACTGAATCAGTAATTTCCCATTCTATCTGTGTAAATATCTCCGACTGAACCAACTCATTTTCATTTTCTATATTTCCTTCTTCTCCAAACAATTCATCAATTTCTACATCAATGTCACTATCCGCACAATTTCCAGCTTCAATAATAACTAAATCTTCTGGACGAAACAACATATTTAAATTCGTTTACAATTGTAAAGGTTAAAAAGAAAAATTAGTCCAAATCTACCCAAAATTATAAACTCGTGGACCCGGTCCACGAGTTTACTACCCAATATAACTAATTTTCCACCATATTATTTACCAATAATTATTCTTATAACAATAAACGCCGAATAATAATCAATACTAAAACCTTAATTTTTTAAATTTATTCATGCATGCAAAAGGGGTATTTTAAAGAATAATGTTATTCTAAAAAAAAAATTCGAAAAATAGGGTATACATATTTAAATTTATTCATTCATGCAAAACAAAACGTATACATATACAAATTTATTCATTCATGCAAAACAAAACGTATATAACTATTGCATATTTATAAGATAATTAGAAAGGAAAATGTATATGCATACGTATATGGCGACGGCGGCGGTAGCAACGGTGGTACTGGCGGCTGCGGCGGAACGAAAAGAAGAAGAAAATTGACAGCGACAATGACAAACGAGAACTGAAATAAGAGAAAGGAGAGAAAGGAGGAAAGAAATGAAGAGTGAAATGAGAGATATGAGGAGAGAAATGAAGAATGAAAAGAGAGAAATGAAGATAGTGGAGGTGGAAATGAGAGGAAGGGGTTGCCGGTCGGAATTTAAAGCATGGAACTCGTGGACCCGGTCCACGATTACCGAAATCGTGGACCCCGTCCACGAGTTTGGTCAATGCATGCCTCTGCATGCAGACGCATGCAGGCTGACACCGGCAGTGCTTCAGGAAATCGTGGACCGGGTCGTGAAAATCGTGGACCGGGTCCACGATTTCACAACCCTATTCTTCAAAATTCTTTCTCCCCCACCCTATTTTTCCAAATTCTTTCTCCCCCACCCTATTTTTCGAATTCTTTTTTAAAAAAACATTATTTTAAAAAAAAATTCCAAGAATGAGATGGGCTTTTCTGCGTGCGCGAGTTCATTTTAGTAATTTCATCGAACTTGATGTGTCATTTGGCATTTTCGGCCTAATTTTTGGTTTATCCATACAAATTTCCCTTGCGGAGGGAGGTAGCTATAATGGGCTTGAGATGATGGGCTTGGGCTTTAAATCAAAATTCTATTTGAATAATTTTAGGTCTAATAAGAGGAATAACAAATTTCAACTTTTCATTTGAAAAAATAGCAAACCATGTTTCCTTTTTTTTTTTTTTTTGTAAAAATGGCAAAATGAATTAAAAGAATAATAAATTCGAAACTGTAAAAGTTCAAAGTACCCCAAGCATGCAAATGAGATATTACAAACCCTAATTAAGAAAAATTATGAATTACACTTTAATTGAATGGGCTAGCTAAGAAATAGAAACCCTAATTCATCTTCTCCAAAAGTAAAACTCATTTTTGCATCAGTCGCTTCAAACTTTGAATGGCGTGAGCAATGACATTACACGGTGGCAACAATCATAATTGACAACGACAACATTCTAGAGACAATCAACGAATGTTGACAAAAGGCGACGAGTTTGTGGAGGGTAGTTTCATTAAGCTGCATCAATATAAAATCTAAATCTAAGATGGACTGATTAAACATTTCTCAAACCAATGGTTAATTTATTGGCAATTGACTTAAACATTTCTCAAACCTGATTAAACATTTGGAGATTCAAATCTGAGAGGAACTGATTAAACATTTCTCAAACCAATGGTTACATTAAGCGGCATCAACCCGATCTTTCAATAAATTTCTCAAACTAAATCAAACAAAGTGAAATTAAAAAGTCAAATATAGGAAAAATAATATAATATAAGATTTAAAAATTCAAATCAACATTTGAAGATTGAAAATTATTTAAATAAAAATTTGAAGAATTTTCAAATTAAAAATTGAGATTTATGTCAAAGGAAGTTAATTCATGTTTAATATCTTATGGAAATCGATAGAGTCTGAGTTGTTGCAATTAAAGGAGCAATGCATGGCCTTTACATTGAAATTAAATACCTCTTTGTCCTCTATAATCTTAATAATGTTAGAATTGTTGCAACCATCACAATACATGATTAAACAAGAATACTATATTCAGAAGTAAGAAAAGACAAATAACTAAAAGATATGTTTGTAGCGACAAAGATTTCAAGAGTTCAGAAGTCATGAAGTGTAATTAGTGCTATAGGACTAAATTTTTCTTATAATTTTGTTATCATTGGTTTAAAATCAATCTGTGAATTGAATTATTTTAAATTAAAAATTTGTTGAAAATATTTATAAATAATGACAAAATATCAGAGTCTAATTTGTGTAGAAATAGTAGTTTATCGCATGTGATATTTTACTATAAAGGTAAATGTTTTGGTTTATTTCCTATATTTGAAAACGTGCAAAAATTTAATGATTTTTTTTATTATTATTTAAACCAAGAAAACCAAAATTTAAAAATAATCGAGCCGAACCAGTCGGTGGGGTTCGGTTCATGGGCTTACGGGTTTTATGCACGCACCTAGTTCGGGCATTCTTGTTGTATTATTTCTGGGTAGGGTTGATTCAGGGGAGCCCCCTCTCGCTGTACTGTCCTAATGAGAATTCATCTCTTCCAGCCTTAGATTGTAATTTGTAACTGGAACTTGATCCGCTGTTTTCTCTCTAACGTGCTCGATGTTTATGAGAGGTTTATCTTTAACTTGTATTTCGCATTCAATGATTTTTTGGTATTTTCTTGCGTTGCAGTTCGGTCAGAGCTTAAAATGGAGACTGATGAGGATGCTGTGAAAAAAACCCAGCTGGTGGAAGCCCGAGCAAGAAATATTAGTCACAATGTTAGGTGTATCGAGTGCGGTAGTCAATCCATTGAAGATTCACAAGCAGATATTGCGATTCTTCTCAGAAAGGTATCAGTTGTTTAGATTAACTCCTAGCTAAACAATTTAACCAACACTTCTTCTCTCTCGTGCAAAATTGCCTCTTTTTTCTCTTTTTAATGATGAAAAACAGAAAAAAAATGGTTACCAGATAATCCAAATAACTACTAAAACCATCTCAATCCAGAAATTTCCAACTTTTCCATGTGGGCAATTGCCAGTTATACTTTAAACCAGAAATCCTCCACCCTCTTTGGCAAGTACCGCAAATTGTCCAGTACTATGTCAACATGCTTTTAAAATAACAATAATATGGGTTCACTGATATTTATGAAGACAAATATAGTGTGAACAAATGGAGTATAAGTTTCCCAGGCAAGTACCAACGGATGTTGAAAGTTTCACAAAAGATGGTTCATGTAAAGGGGCAATGTAGCATGAAGTGGTTCTCTATTTCACAAACCACTTGAAGGCAATAGAAAGAAATTAGAATTTTTTTGGGGGGCTTTCATTATTCCTCATAGAGTTGGTGTTGTGATCCAAGAATTCTTCCTTTAGATTAGTAGATTACCTTCAAAATAACTATCCATGTTGTCAGCCCCTTGGAAATGAATAGTAATTGCCTTGACTTAATATCACAACTTGAGAAATACAAGGAAGCACACTATGCTTTTAGATAGAGTAAACTAAGGGAATAACAGAATAATCAAAATATATAACTTCTCAACAGAAAACAAGTAGACTAACAGGAAATTCTTAAATGATGCATTTTTTTTTTTTTAAGAACTCCATTTAATCACAGTGCCTCTTATGTCATAATGATGGACTAAAAGGACTGATTTACCAGATATTGAATCTTTACTACTTCTACATAACGATTTCAGATTTGTTGAGTTTCTGTTTCCTATGTGTTCTGCGCATAATTCTTGAATCAATATTGTTTTGCTATAAATTTGCTTGATATTGGGTTATGTTCGTTATATAATGATAGTTGATCCGTGATGAGATTCGGTCTGGGAAAACGGACAAGGAGATCTATAAAAAGCTTGAGAATGACTATGGGGAGACGATCCTTTATACCCCAAAGTTTGACCTTCAAACTGCAGCATTATGGCTATCACCGGTCAGTTA
This sequence comes from Citrullus mucosospermus, assembly GCA_030954485.1. Taxonomy (NCBI): domain Eukaryota; kingdom Viridiplantae; phylum Streptophyta; class Magnoliopsida; order Cucurbitales; family Cucurbitaceae; genus Citrullus; species Citrullus mucosospermus. The sequence continues at coordinate 8,229,646 of CM062064.1, read as the reverse complement.
ATATGTGTAAGAAATTCAAGATTAAGTAAATAGTTCTGCCTATTTCTTCTAATTTTGATTCTAAATATGTTACACTTTGGAATAGGTGTTAGTGGCTGGTGCTGCTGCAGGAGTATGGGCTTATAGTAAGCACAAGCAAAAGTCTAATGTTCACATTATGGCTTTAAATCTAGTCAGGGGTGTTCCATTGACCCCTAAGGAGAAGCAAGCCATGTTAAATCTCCTCTCACCTCCACCTCCTCAGAGAACCACTTCTTCATGGTGGAGGAGTTGGCGTAGGCAATGAGGCAACTACTCCTTATTGGTAGCTCTAAAAACAGTTCAAAGAGTTTCAAAGTATGTCGAAATCTATAAATTAGATTAGAAATATGAAAAATCAGCATTGAAATGATATGTACTGTATACTCAACGATGGATTTATGATTACTTTTACTAAAAATAAATTGATACTAACATTGTGAATATGAACGTGCACCTTACAATTGTGTTAATATTTGTTTCTTATGGCTAGTTGTTCATAGGCCACACAATTCTAGGTCGTCACCACACTATTCTAGGTCCCAATTTCCGTTCAAAATTCTAAAGTATTATACATTAAGGATAGTTTGGGGACGTTTATGGAAGACCAATGACGATGTTACAACTTTTGAATGATATTTTTGCAACAAAGAGCAAAGTTTTTTTTATACTTTAGCCTCCAATTTATAATGATGAACGTTTGTTGACTGACTCTTCAACTTAGTTTTATTTCTTTTGTTCTTATGGTTGGTGAGTGGAATGATAGGGATGGGATAAGGGGAAACTTCCACCATTAAAAACTCCTTAAAACCAACCTCCATGCAAGCAAGGGACGTACAAAACGCACATTGCATATGCATCTTCGAGTATATACTTCTTTGCTACAGGTATCATATGGATATAGTAATAAAAACTTTGCTCCAGGTCCAACCACGTACAAATAGACACTCTACGGGACTCTTTGGAGCACTGGATTATTTGATTGCCATGAAGATGAGACAAATGGTTAGTTTTTGCAGACAATTCAGTTGATGGGTGTATTAATGGTTTTATATATTCCCAAAGTTACATGTGTATAAAAGCTGTTTGAAAAAAATATCTTTTTTGGTCGTGAGTTTTTTAAGAATAGGTGTGTTTCGCCTTTCATATTTTAAATTAGCCAATTTAGTCATAGTATCAAGGAATGTGTTTAAAATAATAAAAAAAAACATTGAACTTTCTAAAAAAAAAAATGTCTAAATAGTGAAGTGGCAAGGTGGAAAAAAATTAATTTAAAATTTTTTTCTCATCTCTTCTCTTTCTCTCTCATTCTCTTCTCTATTATTCTATCTCCTCCCTCCCCATTGCTAAATTTCGAGAAAATTGAATGAAAATAAAAACGAAAATATTTAATTCCCTTCCCTCTCGTATTCTCTTTCCTCTCTCACCATGGCTACACTTCCAGAAAATCAATTCCCTTCCCTCTCTCACCATGGCAGAAAAACTGGAGAAAAAAAAAAAAGAATTCGAAAGTGTGTCCAAACATCAACTAAATATATACTATAATGACGTTTAATACAAAATAAAATATATACAACGGAAACCAAGGACAAGAAGAAAGAACCATGGCCAGATTTCTTTATCTACCATGTTTTCAGTAATGGCAGTGGCAAGGGCTATGGTGAAATTGGGGTCTCTGGTCAAAAGGGTAGCCATTTGTTGAACTAGAAAGCTTTTGGGTTGAAGAAGAAGAAGAGGTGAGAGTGTTTCAGATTGTGAAAGTGAGTCAGTGGTTGATTTGGATTTGGTTTAGTAATCAAAGGTTGCAAAAGAAGGTATTAATGATGGAGATTTGACAGAGGATGAAGAGGGTGTGTTGATGAAACACCACAAGAATCAAGCTTTGAAATTGTCTAATCAATTTCGAATTCTTTTTTTCCCAGTTTTTCTGAAAGTTTAGCCATGGTGATGGTGGAAGAGGAGAGAATACAAGAGAAGGGAATCAAAGACTTCCGTTTTTATTTTCTTTCAATTTTTCTCTAAATTTAGCAATGGAGAGAGAGCCAGAGAGGAGATACAATAATAGAGAAGATAATGAGAGACAGAAAGTAGAGATATGAGAGAAAAATTAAAAAATAGTTTTTTCTTTTTTCAATTCATCTTACCACTTCACCATTTAATCAATTTTTTTTTCTTCTTTTTTTTTTTTTTTTAATTAAAGATACCTTTTAATTAAAGTCAAAGTTTGAATGGATAAAATGCACTTACTTTTCACAATTCAAGAACTAAAAAGTATTTGTTGAGAATAATTTATTCTCTATAATGAAATATATTATTATCCATCCATTTCAAGTTCGTAGGGAAAAAAACAAAAAAAAAAAAAAAAGTAGGAAAACTACAAGAACCTCAAATTCTTTACATTTTTATATTTCCATGGTTTCTCGTATGGAAACTTGGCAAGTTTTAGGAATTTTTGTACAAATGGCCTACAAAACAGATCCAAATGAGATTTGACCCGACTAGTGTTATATAACATTTTGTTGATGTCATTATTGGAATATATTATGTATTTACTATTGGAATTTTGAACTCACATTCTTGCTTTCATTTCTCTTTTTCTTTTCTTTCGTCAATTTTCTCATTCTTAGTATCTTGCTCGTTTTTGCTCTTTGTTTCTTGCTCTCACTTTAGTTTTTTGTACTTGCTCTCGTGTCTCATTCTTTCTCCGTCTTACTTTTGTATCTCGTTTTTAGTTTTCTCACTCTCACGAGGGCAAAGAGCAAGAGGAAAGAGTGCTAATTTGTTCATCACACGAGGAAAAACTGAAAGAAAAAAGAAAACGTCTTGTGACTTGCATGCACAACAATCCGTTTTGGTAATTTCACATTGATATGACCAAAAAAAAAAAAAAAAAAAAAAAAGTGATTTCCGAGTTCCAAATTTATTTTTAACACTAAAATCCCAAAAAAAAACCATTCAATATTTCCATGGAAAAGTTATCCTTCCATCCATTGACCTCAAATGTTGAAACAAGAAGCAAAGCATGTTAGATAAACGTGCTGGCATAGGCAGATTCCTGCTGAAGGCAAGTCGGGCGGGCTGCTATTGTCAACTATCCAACTGGTATCCATTAGGTCAACGATGAACACAGCCACCAAAATGTTTTGGAGCTCGATCTGTCTTTATTTAAGAAATCATGTAAATGCAATCATGCATTCAAAAAAAGGGGCTTTGCTGTTTTCTATCAGTTTTGAACAAAAAATAGACTGCTCGTAAGTCTTCCCTCTCCACCCAGCTTTATGATGTTGACTTCAATTTAAACGATAAACTTGGTTGACCCAGCCCTTCATTCTTAGTTTTATTCCTTTTGTTTTTTTTTTTTAATGATTGGTGAGTGGAATCATACAGTTGGGGGAGAGGAAGATTTTCACATTGAAAACTCTTTAAAAGACCAATTTCCAAAACACATATTGCATATTCATCTTTGAGTAGATACTTGCTTTTTGTGCTGAAGAACCGATGGATAGAAGGCCAGGTAGTGGTTATGGTGGAAATACAGAATCTGGTCAACCTGGATTCTCAGGTCCAACCATGTATGAACCAAATACAGGAAGCCCAGCTACTAATTATGGTGGGAATACACAACATGCTGAAACTCAGTTCTCAGGTCCAACTATGTATCAGCCAAATACAGTCCGTGGGACTGTTTGGAGCACTGGATTGTTTGATTGCCATGAAGATGAGACAAATGGTTAGTTTTTCCTCATAATTTGGTTCATGCTTATGTATGTTTCTAAGGTTGTCTGTCTACTTTGCAACATTGTTTTAATATATTTCTCTTGTGTTTTAAACTTGTCTATATGCTCTTTTTGGTTTCTGGGAACCCAAAAACTTGGGCCTAAAACGGAATATGTCCTACTTTTTAAAATCGAGATTTTTTTGTTACTTCGTATCCCGGTGAAATTATCAAAATGAAACTTTATACATGTGAATGGCTAGCGATAAAATGAAGAGCAAATGGAGAATGGTTGGCACGAATGGAGAAAAGGAAAATGGGGAAGAGGAAGAGGGAAAAAGAAAATTAAGGGTAATGTAGTAATTTTGGTTGATGATGATTTAAGTAAGAGGGCAAATTTCTTAAGCTTTAAAAGGGAGAGCAAAAACTATCTCGGACTTATTTTTTCGGGGGTTTTATACCATTATCTCTTGGTTGGGTTCTTTGAGATAGATGCTTTTATTTTATCCATCACCAAGAAAGAGGGTTCTTGTGTTGGGTTGTTTGGTTATAAAACAATCTTAATCCCTAAATTTTAGATTGTAATAATTTAGTTCTTAAATTTTAATATGTAACTGTTAGTCTTAAGGCAAAATATTGACTAGATTTAGATTTCTTATGTATGCAAATTACTAAACTGACTAGGGACTAGATGTATTTATAAAAACAAAAACTAAATTTCTTAATTCTAAAGAAAATTCTCATAGTATAGACTAAATGGTAAAAAAAAAAAAAAAAGGGCTCAACAACGACTAAATTGTTATGAATTTATAAATGTAAGGATTAAATTGTATTTCCATAAAAATTCAGGATCCAAGAGTGGTTTTTAACCTTAATCTTTTTGTTCTTTTTTAGTTTAGTGTTGACATTAGAAATTCTTGTCCACCAGCATATGATCTGAAGATCCCAATTGAAAGTGTATGATTTTACATTGAATTTGGAACACATCTTTTACTCATTAGTTTCAATTTGGCAGCTGTCATGACTGCATTCCTACCATGTGTGACATTTGGACAGATTGCAGAAGTGATGGATCAAGGAGAATTGAGTAAAGCCTCTCCAATTCCCTATGTTTTCATAATATAATTACTATTTCTGTTAAAATTAGATAAGTCAAGATCTTGTATCTTGCTGCCTTTACTTAAAATATCAAACTCTTAATGATGATATGTTTGTGATATTCATTGCAGCCTGTCCTTTGGGAAGTCTTATATATGCTCTGATGATGCCTGCTTTGTGCTCTCAATGGCTTATGGGCTCAAAATACAGAACAAGATTGAGAGAGAGATATAATTTGGTAGAAGCTCCATATACTGATATCATTTCTCATGTGTTCTGCCCATGTTGTTCACTTTGCCAAGAGTTCAGAGAACTTAGAAAGAGAGGACTTGACCCAGCTTTAGGTACTTATACATTATAATCCTTTCTTTTCCATTTATAAGTTGAATAATTAATTGAACCATCTTAGGTTGGCCTAGTGGTAAATAGAGGGAATGTCCTTGATAAAAAGCTAAGAGGCCATGATAGTAGCTACCTACCTAGGATTTAATATCTTATGGGTTTTCTTGACACCTAAATGTTCTAGGGTCAAGCAGGTTGTCCCATGAGATTAGTCAAGGTGCGCGTAAACTGACTAAAAAACAAAAAAAAGAAAAAGGAAACTTTGTTAAGCATTAGCAAAGATCAGGTTTTCTCGATTTGAATTGTCTTTCATGGAAGCCTAACATAACTCTCACTGTTTATTTCTGGTCAACATGTGTGTTTGTTATTGGACTAGATGTTTAAAAATCAAACTGGGACTCATTTATTTGTCAAAATAAAATTGAAGTCTACCATGATGTGCATAACCAATCACATCTTAGGAAAATGGGTGGGGTGTGGAGGCCTGCAATTGCTAAAGTCTTGACGATGACTGTGTATAGTTTCTTAAGCACTGTAATTTGTGAATGAGTCCAAGTCACTTCTACGAACTACCAAGTAGCTTTGCCCTAATTGAGAGTAATTTTAGAATTGTTAAGGTCACTTTTTCTCGTTTTAAAAATAACTTCCAAACTTGTGTTTAATCATGCAAAATCAATTTAATATTTACTTTTATACTTCTAAGTACAATTTTCATATCATCAAATAGGTTTTGAATGATTAAAAACATGTTTCATGTTTTAGAGTGAATATAACAAGAGTGATTTTGCTCATTTTAGAATCACTATCAAATATGCCCTAAGAGCATGCTTGTAAGTGGTGTTGGAATGGTTAAGACTCTTTTGCTAGGTCCAAAATCACTCCCAAACATGTATTTGATCATTAAAAATCAAAATTTGATGGTATGAAGATGGTGTTTATAAGTGCAAAACTAAACATTAAATTGATTTTGAATATCAAAGACATGTTTGAGAGTAATTTTCAATATGACAAAAGTGATTTGACCATTCCAAATTGACTCCCGAAAATACGCAACTGTTTGACTTGTGTCATGTTGTTGGATAAACAGCTAAGAACTGTGCCTAGACATGCTAGCCTTACTTGAACGATAACTTCCATTTATCTTAAAACTAAGTTTTAGGCTTACGATCCTACTTGAACAAGATTTGTTTTATAGGTTGTACCACCGTCTCCTTGAGTCTTAAGCAAACAAAATTATGCATTAGGCTTTACCCTATATTTAAAATACATATTTTTTTTGAAAAAAAAATTAATTAATAATTGAGTTACCTACCTTTGTGTACAGGATGGAATGGGATTTTGGCTGAAAGACAAGCAAGACAACAAGAAACAGTGGAAGTTCCTCCTCCAAGACAAACCATGTTTTGATAATCAACAAGAAAACATGTCCAGTTTTCTCAACCCTCAATTATGTGTGGTTCTGTTTTTTTACTTTCTTCCTTCCCTTTTTTAGGTTTTTAATTTGTTAAAATTTGTGGATTCATATGAGAAAAGTAGGTCAACTTTTGGTACTTTCTATAAGTGTGTGTTTCTTCCCCACCACCATATTGAATATTGAATGTGTCCCTTCTTATAAATGTATTTGAAACCAAATTTTACTGAAAACTAATTTATATATATATATATATATATATATATATATGGCAGCTTAACTTTCAAATTACTTTACAACTTTCTCCGTATGTTTGGAATGCATTTTCAAGTGATTAATTTAAAAAATAAGTCATTTTTTAAAAGAAAAAAAAAAGTGTTTGACAACCACTCAAAATGAATTTTGAAAAAAATGAGTTTATAAAAATAAGTTGGTTCAGGATAAATACTTAAAACTAACTTTTAGAAGAATTAATTTTTCAACATCTGGTCACCACCTCTAGCCACCACTCTAGTGATCGCCATCGGCAAACTCCAATAACCACCATGGCAAATTCCTTTATTTAATTTGAAATTAACAAAAACACTTTTCGTACAAAATGAACTAGACAAATTTCTATACAAATACATTTCGAGGAAGAGTTGCCAAACATAAGTGAGTTTTATTTTAAGAAGATTTTATAAAAGCATTTAAATGAAAAATGAATAATCAAAAAAATAATTTTTCTTTAAGTCATTCTAAATGGACCCTTATTCTTTCAAAATTTACAATATTATACTAGAAATTTCACAAACAGTTCAAAACTACAATTTTAGTAAAAATCCATTAGAATATTGGGCGAAATTTAGGAGCTAAACATTGTCACACCATTTTAGGTCATTATCACACTCGTTTTTTGTGCTAATGCCTATCCAACATTTTTATAGATTTATTCTCTAAATATAGTTTGAAATATTTATGAAAGGTCATCGTAACTTTTGAAATGATAGAAGTATTTTTTTAAATAAAAGGCAAAGTATATAGTATTTGTTGTAATTTAACCTATTTTGGCTAAAAAGACCAATTAGTCCCTGAAATCGATTAGGTCCTTAACTGTTTGAAATTTTAATTTTCTTTTACTTAATGTAAGAAAGATTATCAATTAAGTTCTGTAAAAATGGTTTTTTCATAAAACATCACTCTTCTTTGAAATAAATACTACCAACCATATAATTGTTTTCTTTTAAAAATAAATTGAATTATTTCAAATTAGTTATCTTATATCAATTATTTCTTTTGCTAGTCTTTTTGGGTTTTGTAAATTAAGCCAAATAAATTTAAAAAAAAAAAAAAAATCGCGAATTTTCGAGAATTTGTGAAATAAGTAAGAAAATGAAAAAAAAAATAAAATAAAATTCGTAACTTTTTTTAGTCCTTAAGTTTAGAACATACGTGCGTTTGGTCTTTGAGTTTTAGAAGTATACATTTTTAGTACTTAAGTTTATAAAAATAGGCTCATTTGATTTCTAAATTTTTGAAATGTATCTTTTCAGTCCTTAAATTTTTAAAAGGAGGTTTAAAAGGTTCCTTCAAGTATTTTTTTCTTTGATTTTTAAAAAATAATTATATGATATTTAAAATTAGAAAAAATAGATTTAGAGAGAAGATAGTTTTTAAAAATTATTCTTCTAATTTAAAATGTCGTATAATTATTTAAAATAATAATAATAATTTATTTGAGGGACCTTTTAAATTTATTGAAAACATAGGGACCAAATGGACCTATTTTTATATACTTGAGGACTAAAAATTTACATTTTTAGAACTTAGGGACCAAACGTACATATTGTTTAAAACTTGGGACTAAAAAGGTAATTTTTCTTAATTAAAAATTGTGATTTGTTTTGTTAAATAATCTAATACAATTCCTTCAAGAGGTTGGTTGCTTTTAAAAATACTAGGTTTATTAGAACGTGCACACTTGATATATATATTTTCTTATGGGTTGTTTTCAAATCTAGTAAAATGAACTAAACTATTCACAAATATAGAAAAATTTCACTGCCTATCGGTGATAAATCACGATAAACTTCTATCCTAATTAGATAGTGAAAATTTTCTATATTTGTAAATAGTTTTATATTTTCTTTATTTATAATAATTTTCCATTTTTATTGTAATAAAAAGTTTTAATTTTATTTACTATAAATCTTTACCTATTACAAATTGATAACTTTATTTCATTATTTGATAAACAATGCAAATCATTTACTTTGAATTGATAATTTGTGTTTTTGTTTATTGAGTTAATGCTTGAACAATGATAAAAAAAAAAAAAAAACTAAACTAAAAAAAAAAAAAAAGTAGAAATCATGTACCAAATAGAAATCACAAACAACTTAAAGGGTGTTTAGGGTGCCAAGTTGGTGATTATAGTCCATAATAATTTATGTTTGAGTGCAAACTATTTTAGTTTGAGTTATAATAATATGTGTTTACGGTGCAAACTATTTTTGTTTGTGTAGAAAATAATAAACACTATAGCAAAAAAGAAAATAGAAGATTAATGGAAAATTGTAAATACGGCAGCAAATAATAAATACTGTAGCAAGGAGGGTTTTGAAATAATATATTATACTTAATTGTAGGTTATAAATAGTTGTAAACACTATTATTATATTTAGTGCCCCAAACATGGAGCTCCACCAACTTCAAATTGATGCCCCAAACACCCTCTAGTATCAAATAGAAATCAGATAACAATTAGATAAAAATCACAAACTATTTAGTATCAAATAACAATCACAAAATACTTTGTATTAAATAAAAATAGATAACAATCAAATAGCAATCACAAACTATTTAGGAACTCATTTAGCAACCAGATAAAAATTACAAACTATTTAGTATCAAATAACAATCAAACAACAATCACATGGCAATCACAAAGTACTTGGTATCAAATAACAATCAAACAACAATCACATGGCAATCACAAAGTACTTGGTATCAAATAACAATCACATGAAAATCATAAACTACTCAGTATCAAATAGAAATCATATGATAATCATAGGCTATTTTAAAGGGGTGTTTGACCGACCAACATCATATTAACTCCAAACTTCAAATTCAATTTAGCGCCTCAAACACTCCTTTAGCATCAAATAACAAATTAAATCCCAATCATAAAATATTTAGTATCAAATAGTAATCAAATGACAATTAGAGCAATCATGCATGTATAACAATGAGGGGCATTTTGGTCATTTGGCTATTTCAATTGGACTGGATTTTTTTTTTTCGTCATTCTTGCAAATTTTAAAATTATTGGAATTTGGGCTTAATTTTCATTTTATGTTTTTTCATTATGCAAATGACCCTTATTTTAACTTGAATTTTAAAACAATGTGTATATATTTATATTTTAAATTTTGATTTTGTAATTAAATTTTAGTACTTAGAATATGTTAGAATTTTGCAATATATAAACTTCGTTTATTAAAAATACATTTAGTCTCACCTTAATATTTCACAACCACGACACTCATACAAACAATATACTTTACTTGAATTTGAATTGATATAGTCATTTAAGCAAACGAATCGGCCAATAAGATTACAACCATCTAGATGCTGATCGTTACTTGCCAGAGATTGTCAATGCTTTGAACAAGATTCACAAATACCTCTCAAAAACCAAGAATTTGATGAAGTGGGTGAAGAATTTCACAAAGACCTCTCTTTTGTTAATTGTAGTCTAAATGGGAATTTGCTTTTTTTTTTTTTAAAGAAAAAAAGAAGAAAAAGAAAAAAAAAGTTCGAGTGACAAATAATATTGCAAATTAAATTTGAATAACATTTGAATGGTAGAAAAAATTGTATTATGCTTATCAATTTTGCATCTAAATTTATTTGTATTAGCTCATGAAAACTTTTGATAATTATATCTTACATATTTTAATGCATGTTATATACTTTTTATATTATATGACTAGGTTATATTTAAACTATAAAAAAGATGAAAAGTAAAAAGAAAAAAAAAATAGTAGTAGAAATGAGAAACAACGCATAGTTATCAAACAAGTTTATGATTTTATTTATTTCTTTTTTTTTTCAAAAAGACAAAAAATAAGAATAGTTATTAGCAATTCAATGCTCGAGTTTAGTAGTGGAGAACGGATATCACATTCGAATCTAAATATATGAAAATTTAATTAAATTTTTTTAGAAAAAGAATGGATAGTTATTGCGTATGCCAAGTACGTGAATCCTAATAACTCCATGATAATAATTTTCTAAAAGAATAATTCCTCATTTGTGGATAAATTGAAGCACAGTTAGAGTTGCTGAGTTAACAGACTGATGCCAATCGCAAATGAGTCATAAACTTGAAAAGGTTCCTTTTTTCTTTCTTTCTTTTATAGAGAAAGAAACAGCTTTCATTTGCAGTGGGCATCTTAAATAAGCAACATTTGTTAGCGGTGGCTCAAATTTATTACTACTTCGATAGCGATATCGACGAACGTCTTGATCGCCATCCATGAAAACGAACCCCGTTAACTTGAATTTCCAAACGGCAAAAGTTGAGAAGCAAAATCAAAACCCAAAACAAAAACCCCAGATGGCCAATTTATTAGCCATTTACCACCTCCCACATGATTAATTTCTCGCCTACCATCTCCATAACCAATAACATATTGTACACAAGCAGTTACGACTCACCGACTTTTGCCCATTCTTACTTCTTTACCACCAAACCTTTCTTCATGAACTCTTCTACATTTAATAACCCCACCTCTTTATTTAATCGTATTTGTCATCTTTCACTTCCCCCTTCTCATTTGATTGCCATTCGATCCAGTTCTGTTTGCTTTCGTCTTGGGAAGAGCATTCCCAAGCTCTGTTTTTCACGTGCTCGGCTGTTTTCAGGTGACTTTTCTTCCTTTTTACTTGTTTGCTTATTGTGGATAAAACTTGAAGAGATGGGAAATTCGTTTTCCTCTTCACATTTGGTTTCTGGGTCATTTAGAAAGTTTCTCTACTTATTTGATTTGGAACTTTATTTTCAATTGTTTCTTATGTGGGTTTGGTTTTTGAACTTCTGCTGTTCATTTACTCTGACACCAGCTAGTTCTGATTTGTTTGTTCTTATGTTTTTGGGATGAGTTGTTGTATCGTTGACTCTTATTTGGGGTGGAACTCGTGGTGGCTTCTTTTGGTTTTTAGCAAGTGACTGTGGTTATAATCTTTTTCAGTGGGAGACTGGTAATTCTGCTGATGAGTCCACTTTGATTCCGCCACTTACCTAGCGTGGTGGACCCATTTTCTAGTTTATGGTTAGAATGATGGTTGTAGATTTTTAGATTGTATAATTGAAGTTCAATCTTGATTCATGTCATTGCTACTATTCAATGACTCTAATCTTCTTAAATCTGAGACCATTCATTCAGTCATGATGATCGATCCCATTTTGGTTCCCTCGCTTACCTAGCGCGGTGGGGCGGAACTTCAGGGAGCTAGTTTTGTAATAATCTGAATGAAGTTATATGACATGTATTAGGTTCCACCAATTGGAAGTATAGAAGTTTGGTGTTAACTGTTCTGCATAACTGTTTTACCTGTTCTTATTTTGATTATTGTTTTCCCCTCATGTTATGCAGTATTAAGCTCTTATACCTTCATGGAGGTGGTCAAATCAGCTGCAAAGCATGGATCGGCTTGTCGTGAGAATGTAGCTATTAGAGCTAACCAGAAAAGTCATAGTTACATACAACTGATCTCATCTGCACTAAAGATATCTGATCTGTTGAATGGCAGTGATTTACGAACTGTATGTCCACTTCATATGGTGAAAGCTGGATATTTTAATTTGATACTGTGGCCTTTGCTTGTATATTTGTATGTAAGAAGTGAACCTTTAGTGATTGTTGTCATCTGATTGTAGTAAGCAGAAGTTCTAATTGATGTTTTAATGATGTAGAAAATAAAAGTGTAATCTTTTATTTGTTCCGAAGCAAATGTCATTCATTGCACCACATAAGTCATTGTTTGGTGCTTGAGGCATGACTAAACTTTTAGTTCTTGCTTTATTTTAATCTAAGTACGATTAAGTGTACCTTTATCGCTGTTTTGACACTTTGAATCACTCAATTGATTCATAATCTTATTAAATGATGTGAAGGGACATGGGCATCTTGGTGGAGCTAAAATTGGAATTGTAGCAAAACCCTCGGCTGAATTTCTTGCTGGAGTGCTGGGAACTTGGTTTAGTGGAGGTGTTGCTGTTCCACTTGCACTCAGCTATCCAGAGGCTGAGCTCTTACATGTCTTGAATGATTCGGTTTGTTTTTGCCTACCCTCTCATAACTTTTTCTCCCTTCTAATGTCTTATTACTGAAAAGTTCTACTTTGACCAGTTTCATCTTAGCATCTATTTCTATTTTCCATTTTATTCTTACGGGTGGGGAAATTTGCAGAAGTATTTAATAGTTTACTTGACTGTAGGAGGTCTCAATGATACTGAGTACTGAAGATCACGTTGAATTTATGCAAAGTGTTGCTGCTAAAACAGCTGCAACAGTTTCTCTTATTCCACCTGTTCCTCATATTTATTCAGAAAAAAATTCTCATGATCAATCAACCGATATAGAAGTAGATGCAGCAGATACAGATAAAGTTTTTCAGGGGACAGTAGAGAATTTGAGTAAGATAGAGGATTGAATAACTTTGTAAACTTATGGATTGTACCCATCAAACATGTTTTTCATTTCTCATTTCAAATGTGCAGGTGATGATCCTGCGTTGATAATTTATACTAGTGGTACAACTGGTAAACCGAAAGGAGTTGTTCACACTCATAAAAGCATCACTTCACAGGTATGGCATGTTCATTTGTGAGATAAATTATGATTAACAACCTCACTCCACAAAATTAATAACAACAATATATGTGAGGTCCAGCATTCATAATTGATACTAAATCTTTTTGGATCCTTTGGTCTAATTTCAGGTTCACATGTTGTCAAATGCTTGGGAATATACATCGGCTGACCAATTTCTGCATTGTCTTCCCCTGCATCATATCCTTGAATTATGTTGATTTTTCGCAGTATCGCTTTAATTGTCTTATTTCTGAAACTTAAAATAGAGTGGAACATTGTTGATGTTAACTAGTAATGCACATGTCCATGGGCTGTTCAATGGCTTGTTAGCTCCTATCTATGCAGGTTCCACGGTAATTTAACTTTAATTAGATTTCTTTGTAAATTAGGTTTTTTTTTTTTTCTCATCTCTGTTGTTTATGCATAAAAGTTCTAGCGCAATTTCAAAGTCAGCTTGACTTTGGCTTCTTTCTCATGTTTCCAATCAAGGTTGAGTTTATGCCAAAATTTAGTGTCAGTGGTATCTGGAAAAGGTGGCGGGAATCATATCCATCCAAGAGTTCTAAACCTGATGATGCTATAACAGTTTTTACCGGGGTAAGCAGAGTCTTTATGCTGACTTTGCATGCTTTTTTTCTTGTATACTGCCTAGATGGCTGGATTTAAATACAACATACATGCTAAAGCTTACCAAACACAAGCGTTATGAAATTTAACACTCTCAACTGTCAAATGTATCTAGTCAAGTTAATCCAATTGGCTTGCTTACAATGTTCGGCTGTCTGACTTAATGCATTAACTATTTTTTGGTTGTGCTCTTTATTTTGCATGTTTCTTTTTGATCATTTGAACATTTAATGAATTAATATTCTTATAGAGGTTAAAAATGTGCTCATTAGAGCATTATAATGATAGGAATGCTATTAGGAAATAATTAGAGTATTAAGGGCATTTTAGTAATTAGCTAAAGAAGTTGTTATCATAGTTTGTTATAAATAGAGGGAGTAGGAAAGGAAAAAGGCAGACAATATTTTGGTGAGTGAATAGGGCTTGAGAGTGATCTCAAGATTAAGAGGGTCCAAATACCTCTAACACTTGAGTTTACTTGATAGTTTGGTTATTTTTATATCTCGGTATATTTGGGTTCCATCACATTATTCATATTGAGAAGTTCTTATATATATTAAAAGTGTTTTCCAATCAAATATCCATGGATGTATAGGTTCCAACCATGTATGCTCGATTGTTACAAGGTTATGAAGCAATGGATTCTGAGCTACAGCTTGCTTCTGCCTCTGCTTCAAGACAGTTGCGCCTTATGGTGAGTTTGAGGAAAGAAAAGATCATACGATATTTACATAATTATAAACACTTCATTTATCGTATCCAATAATGGTATCTTTGGGGGTTTTAAAATAGTAAATGTCTGGTATAGTTAGTAGGATACTTGACTCCCACTACGGCATGTTCTTTGGTCTTTCTAACATCTTTTAACTGTAACCTGCTACCAAAGTTCCCTGCTTCTGCCTTTAAATCTACTCCCATCTCCTTCAGATGTGTGGCTCTTCTGCACTCCCTCCTCCTATCATGAAACAATGGAAGGCGGTAACTGGCCACGAACTTTTGGAACGATATGGTATGACCGAAGTAAGTGATTGTAGTTTAAGAATTTATTAGGTCATATCCTAGTGACATCACACCATTTATTTCTTTTCATATTATTATTATTATTATTGCTAGAAAAAGCACTAAAATATTGTCCTCTCAATTATGCTTGTGTTCTAGTTTGTCATGGCAATTTCAAATCCTTTAAATGGTCAGAGAAAGATTGGAACTGTTGGCAAACCCTTCCCTGGCGTGGAGGTCAGTGCAGCCCCCCCTCTCCACCACACACACACACAACCCATAACCAAAGCAGGGTCAGAGATAAAACCTATGAAATTGAAAGGAAGTAATAACAATAGAATAACTAAAAACACATTGGGATAAGTAGTACTACACAATGGTATACAGTTTAAAAAGACAATCTAGAGTTCAATAATCAACTGCTGTAATTTATATAATCTCTCTGAATGAAAAGGACAACTTTTACAAAGGCTGAAAAATGTTCTGAAAAAGGATTTCTTGCTCATGCGAATGGTCTTCCTGTATCATCTGTTTTCTATTTCCAGCTGTCCTAATGAATTTGAATTACATTTATGGGGATAAATAAATGACTTGCAAGATGTTCCTCCCACCCCAGAATTCATCTAGGTCTCAGAGTAACTCCTATCTAGAAGTTGTTTGTTTGAATCTTTGGGTTAGCTTAATTAAGGAAAGCCTTGATGTCTATAAAGTCTGGTTTTAGGAAGAGCATGGACTTCTAAAAGAGGAAATAAAAAGGAAGGAAAAAAATAATATAAAATAAAAAACTAAACGTGTTGCATTTTGGTAGAAACTTATTGTTCCTTTCTTAGGGAAAACATTATTGCAGTCCTGTAGAAAATAAAAGCATGCATAGTCATTTATATTAAACAGCATTAATGGTTGTTCTGAACTGTCAATTTAACTGCAACGATGTAATAAGGCCGTAAAACTGATGTTTACTAACCTGTGCGTCTGACAAATGAGATGAACTTTCTGCCATCCTTTTAAAGTTGTAGTGAAAGATCTAATTTCCATTGGATTGTATACACTACTCCTATCTCTGCCCTTTAACTTTCTTTTAGATGCTTTACTCTGCATGTGTTAGGCCAAGATTGTTGCAGATGATGGGAGTATTAATGATTCAAGCTTGGAGGGTGAGCTGTGCATTAGAAGTCCTTCAATGTTTAAAGAATATTGGAAGCTTCCTGAGGTAGGTACAACTGTTGAAATTTTAGTTTGAATAAACTTGTTGATTCAATCCTCTGAGATTCAATCCTTCGTCGCTCTGATTCGTCTCTCCAAAAATAAACTTGTTGATTCAAGTATTTTACTGTCCAGAATTGGAATATATTCTGAATGACACCATACATATTGGGTATTATTCTTATATGCCTGAAATGCACTAGTTAAAGAATTGAAAAATGAACTGCCCATGTGATTGTAGCTTAATTAGTTAAGGCATACACTCTTGACCCCCTCGACCAAGAAGTTGGAGGTTCGAATTCTTCGACTTGACATACTTTTTAATTCCAAGAAGGAGAAAAAAGAAAAAAATCACGTGGCAGTTCAATTGATAAAGTTCACTTAGTTTGAGGCTTCCATTCTAGCTTAAATCCTTCTTCCCACACTAGTACCTTTACTAAAAAGAAGAAGAAGAAGAAGAAAAAAGAAAAGAAAAGAAAAGAAGTAATTGATTCAAATAAATCCTGTGATTTTCATTCTGTAGGTTACCAAAGAATCGTTTATTGATGGTGGTTTCTTCAAGACCGGAGATGCTGCTAGACTTGATGAAGATGGTTACTACATCATACTAGGACGTAAGTTACTTATAACACTCAAGTGGTTGTGCTTCTATTTATAAGATGCCTGCTTCTTCAAGTGCTGTGCCAATACACTTCGATTCTAGTTCATAGTTCATAAATTGGCTGCTCTGCTGTGTAATCTTTACCAACGCTTGTTAGCTCTTTTTACGCTCACTTTTATAACCTGCTAATCAGATGACATGTTTTATGGTCTGGGCATGTGATGAAGTAATGTATTGTTACCTATCAGACAATAGCATTATCTTCTAAGTTCTACCCTGTTGAATAAAACATGCTTTCTTGTCAGGGCCTGAGAATGTCGTGGGATCATTCAGTGTTCCATCTTTGCTAGTCCTATAGGAGTAGTGTGCTACATGCATCTGATAGCTAGAAGTTGTTAACAGAGCATTTCAGAGATGTCTTTGCATGCTCATACATATATCGCATTTGCAAACATTAGCTTTATGAGCTTCAAGCTCTTGTCGGTTATCATGTGCATATTTTAGTACATTTTATCAAAACCCTCCTAGTTGGTGCTATGCTCCCACGTTCACAGGTGACAATAAGCAATAGAATTGACATGTAAATTTGTATACTTTTAGATAAGTATATGCAAAGGGGGTAACAGTAAAATAAGAAATTCAGGCCCCTCGTGTGATTTTGTTTTTGTCATAACTCTCAAGAGTGAGCCATCTAATACCTGCAACATGTGGATTGTGGGGTTAGCCTCAGCATCTAGTAAAATTTAATTGATTTGACATTCTCTTTTTTCTATTTAATATCTTGTTGCTATTTAATTCGACGTTCTCCTTTTTCTATTCGTTTAGAACTTGATAATCTGAAAAACTGTTTTGAAGTGTTTGTAACAATAAATGGTCAAGAATCCATGCCATGAATTGAACCCATCTTTTTTCCATCTTTTGCTGATGTTTCAGGTTTGAGTGCCGATATCATGAAAGTTGGGGGATATAAGTTATCCGCATTAGAGATTGAATCAGTGATTTTGCAGGTAACTCCATCGCCCCTTCTATTCTCTCTCTCTCTTAAGGAAAGTGAAAGACAACCCCGACACCTAACACAAAAAAGGAAGAATAGAACATGAAATGACCACTGAATAAATCACTTTGTGCAGCATCCGTCGATCATAGAATGTTGTGTGTTGGGATTACCAGACAAAGACTATGGGGAACGTGTTTGTGCAATTATTGTGCTTCAGCCTAACACGAAAACAATGACGCCTGATGAGTCCAAGCCTACTATGAGCTTAGATGAACTCCGCACGTGGGCTAAAGACAAGCTTGCTCCATACAAGGTAATCCAGAGAGGAGTTTTTAGTTGTTAGAACTATCATTTCTATGTAAATACATTGTTCAGGCAGTCTGATAAACTAATAATAATACGACACATTTCTTCCAGTTACCTACCATGTTATTGTTGAAGGAGTCGCTGCCTCGAAACGCCATGGGAAAGGTGGGTTGCATTTTGAAGAGACACTACTTCCCATTTTTTCGTTGTGTCTAATTGGGACTGAAACTTCTCTTGAATTTCAGGTCAACAAGAAAGAGTTGAAGAAAAAGCTAATAGCCGAAGAATAAACCTCTTGGGCAATTTGGACCCATTGGCGTTGAAAAGTGAGGCATAGACAAATGTTGTTAGTAGTAGTAATAGTATTGATTATTTGATTACTTGTAATTTGTGTTATTAAGCAATTATTTAACTTCAATAATGTATACCATTCCTAGTCAACTGAAGAAACAACTAGTTGATTTTTGGAGTGAGTTGGAAAGGTTCACTATACCACTTTTTTTCTTCTTTTTCAAGTTCAACATGTGAGGTACCGGTGGATGATCCATGTCATTAACCAGTTAAATTATGGTTAGGCTAGTTACTCATTTCTTAATCTTGTCACTTAAAAATATAATAAATATCAATGGGTCTTATAAAATCATGCTTCTTTGTTAGTTTTTATGGTGAATATAACGTTGTAATAGAAGTAGCTGAAAGGGAGTATTCAATTACGAAATATAAATGCTAATACAAACTTAGGATTATAGATATATATGATTATGGAAAAATTGTAGAACCTAAAAGCTAACAACTTTATAAAAAATGATCTGCTTTCTAGAATGTAGTTTTCTGACCTTTGAGGAGCAAAATTAAATATGCTTATGAATGGAATGAAAATTTAAAACAATCTTTTGACTTTTAGTATTCTAAAAGTTGAAATGATTACTTCGCGGTCATTTAAAAGTATCTATATGCTTTACTTCATTTATCAGTTAGCAATAAGTAGTCATTTGGCTAAAAAAAACTTGTACATAAAGATGACCAAAACAAAATTTATCAGTTTGAGCCACGATATTATGCACCTCGTGTGTGATTTTGTTTTTGTCATATCTCCCTTCTATACAACTATGTTTTAGTTAAATAACCAATCTATTTTAGCTAAATGACCACTCGATTTTTTATATTTTTTCGTGTTCTTTCGAACCATGCTTGTAAATTGTATTAAATTAATTGTATTAAGGATTAAGGTTGAGAATAAAAAAAGAAGAACAATAAACAAGCAAATTTTTTGAGCATATAACATTTAAGAACATGTGAAGTTTCACCTAATCATAAGAACTAAATTGATTCTAAGTCTATACCATAGGGGTTAAAATGAAACTCTTAAAACTAAAGGGACTAAATTAAAAACTATACCCAACCTATAGAAACTAAATGTAGAAACTTTTAAATACAAAATAATCATTGCTCAAAACTTTAGGAATTAAATTTGTAAATTAACTTACATTATATTTTTAGAAAAAGAAGTCTAGAGTGGAACAAATTATGTGTGGACCCATACAACAGAGTTTTGATGAAGGGGTTGGTTGTTCAAGATAATTACGGTAACATCCTTGAAAATATTTCACATGAATGAATCAAATATTTGCAGATCAAATTGGTGTTTAATATCATACATCTATAATGTGGGGGGGATTTTTTACAAGAGTATCCTACTCTATACTGCCTAGATGATAAGTAATCTCTTAGAGATGAGGCAACTGCTTCCTTCATCAATCATGTCAAATGGTAATGAAACATATACACGAAAACAAGAAAAGCCAAGATGTCAAGACCTATTGGTAATGAGCTGTGTCAGCCGCGTCAACATACTTAAAGGTTGAAGCTGCACCAAACTTCCTTACCACCTCATATTCTTCTGCAAATTCGTCGTTCTCGTTAACATAATGTTTGCTGCCATGACTGTGAGTTGAAGAAGGGTCATGAACGCTTTTAGCTCGGCAAGGTAGGTTGGCAAGCATATTGACTCGACTAGAATGACTAATTTCTATGGCCACTTTGTCATCTTCCACAGAAAGGGGTTGCTTCCATGGCTCCCCATCAATTCTCATGTAAGCATGGTTAATTGCACCTTTATGAAACTCGAACTGAACCCTTTTTGCCTGCATTATAATAGGAATGGAACAACCAACGTTAATTTTGTTCACAAATTGCATCACATCAATGAGAGATGATTTACAATCGATGTTGGTTCGTTCTTGTTTTAGAATCTGAGCCAACACTAGTATTTGCTTGAAGTTACCTGGCCAAGACGAGTTCCATGTCCATTTGGTGCAAGTAGGACGAGCCCATGCCAAGCATTTCGAAAACCAACTATCTCAATTAGCCCATCATCCACATATGGAGGAGTTAGATCTCTCTGTAAGGTGAAAAATTGGGTAATATATTAACTAAAACCAGCAAAGCTAAACAGCGGCTCACGGTTCAAGAGGAAAAAAAGATTGGAACTAACATCACGTAATTTATTTTTGCTTGGATCTCCCCAAGGATCAAGTCCACCAGAAAAGCTTGGCAAATTAAGACAAATTATAGATCTGATACTGCATTTGAGATTGAAAGAGGAAGTGTCAAAGCCTGTTATTCCATTTTTTTTAATGAGATCGATTACTTGCACCTCAGCCATGTGCAGAAAATAAAAATTCATATATGCCGGAATATTAAATAGCCAAAATGGACAAGCAATTGGAAAGAGTTACTATGAATCACCTTGAGGGAATCACGAGGTCCTCCCAAATACCTTCCCTCCTCATAATCTTCACAGTTGCAAGATTTGCTATGTTCCTGCATCGCATCAACTCATTCTAACTCACAATTGAAGGCAAGAGAAAGTTGACATAAACAAGAACTAGCAACTTGAAAGTTGATGTCATCATAAATGATATGTTTATCAAACGAAAGCAAGCGGAAATCTGATGTTCTATATTGGATTTTATTGGTCATTGAAACTAAGGCAGATAACATGAATTAAGGTCCAGACCTATAGATAAAACTATCATATTTTTCTTTTTAAATGATTAGGAATGTTGTAGGAATGTTGTTTGGGCTAGTTTATGACACCTAACTCTTATCAATGTTATCATGGCCTGGGATGTAACACTCGCTATATATAAACAATCTAGCACCTGCTGAAATAATCATATAAAAATAAATCAAAGACATACCTGGAAGTAGGATGACATAAAGGAGAAACAAACCATCCTTGTTTACAAGCAATCTTCAGATATGCTTTCTGCCTCAACCAAAAACGACATTGATTGTTTAATATTGCAAAAAAAGTATTGGTAAAGACGTCCAATTAAAACAATTGAAGCACATGATGACCTAGAAAAATTATAGATAAGTAGAACATGCAGGTACCTATCATTTAATGTAGGATGGATATAATCATGAGACAGAACATTCTAAATGTGTAGTAGAACTACTGCGTTTACTAGATCATAGATCATTTAAATATAAAATATATTTTTCTTCTGACAATATTCTAGTACTACAGAAAGGAGGAAACGACTTGGATCCTCGACAGATTGACAACTGCCAGGCTCCATCACCACTAATAAGGATCAAATTTACCTGGCACTGAAAAAGATTTAACGGAAAATAATTGGTCATTTTTTGTTATTTGTAAATTTAATTCGTGTCAAGCTCGAAAGGAAAAATAAGTCAGTACCTGAATTTTTTTTTTAAAAAAAAGACGGAAACAAGACTTTTATTGAATTAATGAAATGAGTCTAAAACTCAAAGTTCAATGAAACAAACAAAGAAAAGAGAAAATACAACATAGAAAATGGAGCAACAAGAACAAAATGAAAGATAAAGGAGACCAATCCTTACTACAACACCCAATAAACAAAAAATTCCAAACTGCCAATCTTCTAGCGAAGTAAAAGACTTGAGACTTGATTGTCAGTACCTGATTAGTTAATTGATTTTTAAAATGTTCCGGATGCAACTTTCTCTCGGAGTGAAATGCATATGATACCTGAGCATCCATTCCTGTATGGACCATTCATCAAATTTTTGAGGAGCTCAATTGGTATATTTTTAGGTATACTTGTACTAGCAAAAAAATTAACATAGAACATCATTATACAAGGAGTGTGCTACCATTGTCTAATATAAAATAATTATACAATCATTCAACCGCAAAAGGCATGGTCCAATTGTACTCCATATCAAGGTCAAGTTTCATTATGTTGTTCAAATAGGATAATTCTAGCAATCCGACCTCATATCATTATTAAACATTGTTATCACGGTTATGAATTATGATAATGTAGGAGGTTTATGCTATAGATCTATTCTTGAATAGAACTTAATCAAATAAAGTTAAAGAGCTAGTCATTTTTGCTTCTTAGCTCGCTCAGTAGTTGATTGAAAGTCGAAATTATCTGTGCAGGCATGTAAAAACATCATGACTGCAGAATTTGACGATTTAAATCTGCCGTTGAAATAAAAAAAAGTATACATGATAAGAAAAAGGAACTGACAGTGTTGGAGGCCTGCTTATCTAAACCCAAAGCTCAATAAAAATGAAGCCACATGATTCAAAACCCATGTTATTCAACTCAATCAGTCAATCGGAAACAAAGCCCATGTTATTCAACTCAATCAGTCAGTCAGAAACAAAGTAAACATCTCTACCTGAGAAGTAACCTTGTTAACAATATATTTTTTATTCCATTATATTTGATTCAGTGAACTGGTAGAATGTGTTAAAGCAAAAATTTTCTTACCAATACTGAAGTAATTCCAAAATCCACCACGAAATACATGCCAACTATCCTGAAAATGGCCAAAACAAGGTAAGAAGCATAAGCAGTGGAAGGAATCAAAAGATGAATTTTCTTTTAAAATAAAAACCAAGACAAGTTTACTATTAATTTGTTTGTCAGGCTGTATACCTGATGAAATGCATGCAAACAGTGAGGCAGCTCAAGGGGTGCAACAGAATCAGAAGAACCTTCCTTTGGACTTCGCATTCTCATGAGAATATGCCAGCTGGAATGAAAAAAATTGAGGGCATGAAGAAAACAATAAAAATTTCATTCTTATTAAACAACCAATGAACTTTTCCACTTCACTAAGATTCAGTAAAAGACATTAAATATGTGCAATGATAAAAATTGCACTATCCTAATTCTGAACATCAAAGTTTCTGATCTACAGCTATGCCAAAGCAGCACTCCCCAAACATTGCCAGAAAGTTATTTTATAGGACAATGAATAGTTGATCTGAAAAGGTATAGCTTGGTAATACCAAAATCGTGCAACAAACTAACTAAGCTTCCATCCACGAGATAACTCCCTAGTCTGCCTATGCATTGGTGATGTTAGATGAGAATTTATCATATTAATTCAGAACGCTTTAATTGATAAAAATATGCAATGACAACGTTTAAGTACATGTACATCCTACACCCTTAGACTACATAATTGGATGGTCATGCTATAACAAAAGAAATTTTTAATAAACGTGTTTGGATTTTGGTGTTTATAGACGTATTACCTATCAATCTTCATTTCTCTTGCACTCCTTACTTGACTCAAGAATAATTTCACAGATTGACTGTCGGTGCCTGGATTTTTCTTTCCCTGTGAATTAACAACAGTTACTTTCAGATTCAGACTTCGATCAGTTCAAGTACCAAGAATAATGTACACAGAAAGCGCAATTTGAATGGTGCCTGGTAAAGTGACAGAGCATATTAGTAATCACATAGAAGAAATTTCTGAACAGGCTTGAAAAATTAGAAGATGCTAAGTGTCTTGCCAGGAAATAAACCATAATTGCTTTTGTCAGAGTTTACACTCGATAAGACCATTAGAACATCTTCTAGTCAAATGATTAATATTCCAAAGCCAAATACTGAACAAAACATTCAAGTTGAGATTTTTTGATCCATTAACATTTTTATTTAATCCAGTGAATACGAAGATCATAGCTTTTAGATACTATGAGTAGAATCATTATTAATAGAGATGTTCACACACGGGGGGCGGATGGCTTCCTCGCTCTCCGTTCCCCATTTCATTCCCCGTCCTGCCAAATTCTCCATGGAGACCGGGGCAGGGATTCCCAACGGGGAATTAGTGGGGATCGGGTTCCCCGCGGAGAATTTTCTCCTGTTTGATTTTTTAAAAAAAAAAAATTAATTAACATAAATCAATATGATGGAAAAGTTTTAATCAAATGGTTAACTTTTATATGATTAGTTCCATATGAACAATTAGAATTTAAAGAGAAATTACTCAAAATTTTCAAATTGAAGAAATAATTATCTATCAAATTATTCATATATATAATCTATATTTATTAAAATTCAAACATATCCTTTTCTACATTAATTCAAACATATTCATTATTTTCACCATTAAACAATAAATCTTGAAAATTAAATATAATATTTATATAATAAAAAATAAATAACATAACATTAAATTATTGTAATAAATATAAGAAAAAAAAGCCTAACGGAGCGGACACAGGGAATGCATTCCCATTCCGTCCCATTTAGCTTTTGGGGAATTTTTTTCCCTCACTCCTTCCCCCATTCCCCGCCTAAACGGGGAATCGCCGCTCCGTTTGGGGAGGGGGGCCAGGGGAAAGTGGACATCTCTAATTAGTAAGCATATAGATGGTAAGAAATATCAAAACCACAGTGCTGTAAAGAAAAAGATACCCATCCAAAGGAAAAGTGAAGGTTGTTTCCAGTTCCCAATGGCACGGTAGCAATTGAAGGTGGCTGAGGCAGTTTCATATCAGAAACGACTCCCAGAAGCCAGCTTGCAGTACCATCTCCACCTGCAACCTAATAATTAGAATTACATGTTAAAAGCAAGGAGTAGAGATTGGCGAGAATCGAGAGTTTATGGTCTTGACAATGGAAACTGTAACAGACACTCAATCACATATTCTCACGGGTAGACAATACAAGAGAACCCATGACTTAACAAATAACTCACAATAAATTTAAGATTCTTTTCAATATGTGCAGCCAAAAGATCTCCATTGTCCTTAAGCATGCCAAGGTTATGATAAAGTTGATGTAGCACCTGCTCAGGGCGACTCTCTCCCAGATCAAAAACCTGAAGAAAGTTGCCTCAAATTTGGTCGTCCATAACCATAAAGAACTCAAAATATCGATAATATCCTGCATAAACGTAGATCAAATACCTGATTTTTATTGAGAATTTCACGGTATCTGACAAGGAGTTCGCCGCCAAGCTGACCGCCACTTTTGGAGTTAATGAAAACAATAACTGGGCAAACAGGGAGATGGCTAACTCTTTCCAGCTCTGATCGAATTGATAAAATATAGTTTGGAATGTAAAAGTCCTTCAAGTTAATCTCAGACATGAGGCTTCCCATAGCTAAAAGCCTGTCGCAGAGAAGATCTTTTACAAGGTATTAATATAGTACTCAATTAAGTTACGATCAAAACACCACATGGCTTACAAATCAAATTTGAAAAGTGTTTCAAACTAGAAATTTTCAAACAGAAATGTGTTCCACTGTACCACCTAGTGTACTCATAAAAAGACCTTTGACTTTTCCAAACGAAAAAAGGGTCGATGTTTTGACTTTTACAATGGACACAAATGGAATCACACAACCACCGTTATATGGTGGTCAATATCGAGTAGCTGGAAAACCCTTTGTCTACCTTAGGCAAATTATGACAAAAAGTTCAAAACATACAACATTTTCTCCTTCTAGAAACGTACTCAGGAATGTAGCAAGGTGAATATCTTGCTACAAATCCAGAGCCCAATGTAAATAATTGTAGAACCATTTAGGAGACGCATAATCAAAAAGGAAACTTCAATTTCCAGCAATTATAAACGACAAGAAACAGAGCCCCACAAAATTAAGAATCAAAATACAAATCGAGCATAAGCCCATAAGCGTGCGATGTAGAAGTAAAAGAACTCAACCAATACAAGAAGGGGGAAAAAAAAAAAAAAAAGGTCACAATCAAGATAACGGAATCAGATGCATAGAAAAGAGAGAGGATTAAGGAGTCGAAAGCAAGAGACAGCTTGTATACCTGGAAAGGAATTTCTTGGGGAGATTCAAGATACGAAGCGAAAGATTCAATGATAGCTTAAAACAGAAGCGATTATGGAGGGAAGGTTTGTGGGTTGTATTGGAGGGTGCAACAGGAAGCAATAAGAAGAAGGAGAAAAGAGAAGGGGAATTTCTTTGCGTTTTCGTCTTCCTACCATTTCAACGAACGTAAAGGAAATTAAAGAAAAGAAAGGTGAGGAATGGCTTCACCTGCTTCGCCTTTTTTGCGTGTTAAATTAGTCATCGTCTTCGCGCCAACGCCATCATCAACACAGCCATTTTCACCAAAATTCAGATGATCGCGTGTGGATATTGTATTAAATTATTTGGCATACCTGACGTTAATAGATGATACATTAACACTAAAATATTATTACTAATAAAGTTTCCACCAATCTCAACATAAAGTCCTAAGGTTTGATCTAGAAACAAATATTAAATTGTCCCCTCGGCCCCACACTTACCAAAACACTATACCCCAACACGCTTATGTGGCCTCCCAGCATACTCTATTCGACCTCAAAATCCTCTGTCCCCAGCCGAATCATCTCAAAATAAGAAAAATTGTCTCAAAATACGAAAAATCATCCAAAAGACCATCCCAACTATCCTCTCTAGTCTTATCCCAACACTATTAGCCACGACACTCGACCCTTCACCCTTGAGTAGTCCACAATATCCCAACTTTCTTTAACTCCAATGTTGTTTACTATCAAAGTTTAGTTTGTACATTTATTGAGAAACTATATTGTTCTTCCTTATCTCTTTTGCTCATTTATTGAGTAATTTTATCTTTACAACTCATTTCAACTCAACGTCCCAAACATCTTTTAAATTTATTTATAAGAATGCCCTATAATTTATTTATTAATTTATAATTAATTTAATATAATTTGAATTTATATAACATATTTGTTTTTAATTATTTGAATTTCTTTATAAATTAATAAAGTTTATATTGTTTCTATGTGTTATTCTTCAACAAAATAATTTTTATATATTTAACATTTGTTCTAAAACAAATATTAATTTGAATTTAAATTTAATATCTTTCTAAAGAATAAAAACAACTATCATAAAACCAAGACGAATGATATGCTTACAATATTATAAAAAGGAGAAACAAAATTACGGGGAAAAACTTTTGATTTTCTCTTTTGATTGATGCTGATAAGACTTGGCAATTTCACATTTAAATCATAAATACATATCATTTCCTTATTTTATCTCTACCTAACTCACATTAAAATTAAAAATTAAAAAAACCACCGTTTATCCCAATCCACTTAAAAGAGAAAATAAAATTGAAAAACGAAGTTATCTCTAATTCAGAAAAAAAAATGTTTAAAAAAATTTTAAATTATCTAAAACTTACCATTCACCTTGAATAATAGTAGATTTTTTATTAAAAAAATCACATTTTATCTCTAATAATTCAAAATAAAAATTTTATATTATCTAAAAACCTATCCCGTTAAATGAGATTAAAAAAAAAAAAAAAACTCAGATTATCTAAAAGCCTATCATTCCCTATTTTATCTCTAACTAATTATTGTTAAAATAATAATAATTAAAAAAAAAATCACACTGTATCTCTAACACATGTTAAAAGAGATTTATTTTTTAAAAATATATCTCTAAATCACGTTAGAAGAGATTTAAAAATAATAATAATAAGAGAAGAGTTTATTAAAAAAAAAAATCTGATGTTATCTAAAAATTTGTTATTCACGTTAAATAATAGTACATTTTCAAAAAAAAAAGTAAAAAAATAAAATAAAAATAAATAAATAAATAAAGAGGTCACAACCTATCATTCACGTTGGATGATACTAGATTTTTTTAAAAAAAAAGTAACATTTTTTTTGGAAATTATCTTAAATGTCAAAATTGCTGAAAATATTTGCAATTAATAGCAAAATATATTGTATCGTCGTCTATTGTACATAAACAATAAAATTTTGCTATATTTGTAAATATTTTGGTTACTCTTGCTATATTTGAAATAGATTTTTTTATTTATAATAATTCACTAAAAAAGAATTTTTTAATTAAAAAAAACCCTTAGATTATCTAAAAACCTGAATGTTAATTGAGATTTAAAAAAAAAAAAAAGAAAAGACAAAAAAACTCATGTTATCTAAAGACCTATCATTATCTCTATTTTATTTCTAATTAATTCATGTTAAAATTAAAAAATAAAAAAAATTACAGTTATTTTTAATCCAGATTAAAAGAGAATTAAAGAAAAAAATCAGAGAAAAGTCTATTAAAAATCTCATGTTATCTAAAATTTTTTTATTGGAGTTAAATGATAGAAAATTTTCAAAAGTTAAAAGAGAAAAAAATCTCATGTTATCTAAAAAAACCTATTATTCATGTTGAATGATAGTAGATCCTTTTTTTAAGAAAAAAATTGCATTTCATCTTTAATTCACGTTAAAACAAAAAGCAAAAATAATTTTATCTAAAAAATTCACATTAAAAGATAATAAATTTTAGTAAAATTATTATAAATAAAAAATATAAAAAAATATAAAACTGTTTATAAATATAACAAAATTTTACTATCTATCTGTGATAGACTATAATAGACCATGACAGACATGATAAAGTGATGAATATCTATATAGGTATATCACAGTCTATCACCGATAGAAAAAGTAAAATTTTGTTACATTTATAATTATTTTTGACATTTTTTCTAATTTTGAAAACATCCCTAAATTTTATAAAATCAAATTAAAATTTCGACTCTAAATTTATAAGTTAAATATTCAAATTTCCATCGATATCTCCTCTTACTCTTTTTTTTCTTTTTGTTAACCCGCTCTTCCTAATTTGTTTGCTTTAATTTTTCGTAGATTTTTTTTTTTTTTTCATTCAAGTTATTTTTGTTTACTTTTGTTCAATATTACTCCCACATTTTTTGAAATTTCCTTATTCTTTAACCTTTTAATTTCTTTTTCCGCCTACAATTTTTCTTCTTCAAGTATCTTGCTAAATATCACATCTTCATCTTCTTTTATTTGTTTGAGGATTAAATTTATTAAACAAACGAAATATATAATAAAATCACGTATCAATTTTTATAAAGACATCTCAAAAATCAATGTTACGGAAGGACAATCAAAACTATTGAGATGTCTCTTTCTATGGGAATCTACGAAACAAACAACTCTTTAAACTTTACACTTTGTTAAAAAAAAAATACCATTATTCTTTCAAGAACTGCAATATTACATTTGATTTTTCATAAATATCTCAAAACTAATCTTGAAGTAAAATCAAGGTCTTTAACATGTACAGTAGTGACTTAAGGCGGTATGGCTTATTTGGGTTTCAATTTCCATTCTAAGTTATCAATTTTGTTTAGTCTCAATTTTCTTCCAACAGAATGGAGTTAATAGTTTAAAAATATTAATTTATATTTTTTAAACCAAGAATAAACTTCAAGGACATGTTTAGTAAATTTAACCTTTTTCTAAATGCTCCAATTCTTCTATAATTATTTTTTTACTAAATAGAAGCCCACTCATTTTCTCCTTATTTTCGAGTTGTTCACAAATTATCATATAGTCAACAAAAACATTAGCCACATAGTAAATATGAATACAATTAGTTAATAGAAAACATCAATCCATTGTAAGCAGAAAAATACAAGAATTTTATGGGCAATTTATAAGAGTATTTAATATAATAATTTTATTGGCAATTTATAAGAGTATTTAATATAATAATTTTATGGGCAATTTATAAGATTTAACTAACCGTATTGTTGATAGCAAAATCTGGCCAAAAAAACTTAGTTAATCTTCATATGTAATGAGAATAACACATTAGTGTGGTGCTTGCCAATTCACTCCAATACTTAAGTTAGTTTTCAACACAAGGGTAAAAAGCAAGTTTTTTAGGGCAAAGGATGAACACACCTGTGGAACTATTATACTTTATATATAGTGGGGCCAAACCTAGGATTTTCTTTATACTATTAGGAAAATGCTCTCTCAAGGTTTGGATCTAGCCGCACCAAAGGTCTCCGATGAAGGGCCTACCGAAAATAGGCTCTAAAAGAGGGGCTTGCTGCCCTAAACCTCCAAGGCCGAGGCAGAGGTGAGCCAATTGGACTAGCGACCCAATTGCTTTGCCTTCTTTTTTTTGGCATTTGGCCAGAAGGCAAAGTTAACTTCGTCTTTGGAAGACTTGGAGGCAAGCCAAGCTACCCATTGCTTTGCTTACTTTTTTGGCATATCTCCAAAGGAGAAAGGGTGGTTGGCCTTGACCTCGGCCTTCAAGGCAAGCTAATTGGATTGCGACCCTATTACTTTAATTTGTCCATTCTTTATTAGCATCTTTTCTAGACCTATTTTTTACCTATGTCAATTTCTTTGGAACGAAACTTTTTTTGTTTTATTCTTAAATTTGACTTCCTCTCCTTGATTTTCTCACAAGTCAAAAGAATTATCACAACATTAAAAAGTTAAGAATCGTAAAGACCCCAAGGAAACCAAATCTTGTAGAGTCTAAATTGAAATTACACATGAATAGTGATCATGTTGGCAATTAACTAAAATATCAAAATACAAAAAATAAAAAAAAATAATAAATGGGTAATTGTTTTAAATGACAAAATTGTTGGAAATATTTACAGATGCAGCCAAAATGACACTGTTTATGAGTGATAGACCGCAATAGACACTAATAGACATCTATTTAGTATCTATCACTAATAGACAGTAATAGATGATAGTAGTCTATTAGTGTAAATCATTGATAGACATGATATTTTACTATATTTTAAAAATA
This sequence comes from Citrullus mucosospermus, assembly GCA_030954485.1. Classification (NCBI taxonomy): domain Eukaryota; kingdom Viridiplantae; phylum Streptophyta; class Magnoliopsida; order Cucurbitales; family Cucurbitaceae; genus Citrullus; species Citrullus mucosospermus. The sequence goes on along the minus strand of CM062064.1, from coordinate 8,198,550 downwards.
TTTTTATGCATTTTACTATATTTGAAAATAACTCTTTTTAAACATACATTTTCAACATATATATTTCTTCTTAAAATGCTTTTTATTTAAAAAATAATTTTAATTAAAATTCTTGTAGGTTTATTGCATTTTCATAGAAGTGATTTTTAATCACGAGTTTGTTTGATTGCACTATAGTAATTTAATACATACTTCATATATATATATATATATATATATATATATATATATATATATATATATATAAGCAGATTATACATTCTACAAATATTAAATTACTATAAAGTAATTTCAAGATGATATATGGTGGATCTCTTTAAAATCACTTTTTAAGAATCAACTTTAAATTGATTATTCAAAACATAATTTTTAACCAATCTTCTTTTTTTTTTTCTTTTTTTTAATAGTTTTCCTTTTTTGGTGCAAACCTCCACATATTTAGAAAAAAAAATTAAAAATCTATACCTTCAAAATCACTTCAGAATTAGGAAATTAATCCAAATACTCTCTATTGGTGTATATATATATATTCTCTTTAATAATTGATTGAGTGCAAGTTGCACATTCTCAAAGTTGGAAACCATAGAATATTGTTGGATAACTTTTTGGGATGCAACCTAGTGTAGGTGTTAAAATTGAAAATTTTAAATTAGCTAAGGTATTCCGTTTTCATAACATTTGATTCTTAGTTTTTAGCTTTTAAAATTATGTTTATCAACTTTTCTCCTATCTATTATCTTTTTCCCGTTTTTCTTATTACTTTTTTTAAAATATCTAGCAAAAATTGAAAACTAAATAAAACAAATATATTGGTTTTTTATATTTGAAATTCACCATGAGTTTACAACTTTCAAAAATAGAAATCTAAAAACCCAAAACGGTTATCGAAGTAAGCTATAATCGATCATTTCTCTTACTATATAATATATCAAATTAGGTGGATATATATATTTTTAAATTCGGCAATTTATGGTGGAGAATCAACTTAGCCAACCTTTTAGGATGATATTTGGTATTTCTATCCACTGAACTATACTAAGATTTGTACCAAAGTTTAGGTGGGAATAAATATTTGTGACCTTTTATATTAAAAGCCCTAACATCTAGCAATAGATGCCATTAAGACTAGAATATTTTTGTTGGTAAAATCCTTTTTGTTGCATCCTCTGCACATGTTAGACGCTTTTGTTTCTCTTTTAGATAGAAGAATAAAGTTGCCAACTTTGACATCATCTCTAAAGAGCTCTTTTATGTAGAAGGAAAATTATATATCCTGATTGTATCATCTCCAACATTAATGAAGAGTTTGTGTCGTAGTTGGGTAGATGCCCTGTTTGTTTTTAAAAAAACAGATGCCATTCTGTTCTAAAAGAAGACCCATAACATGAAGTAACGTAGGATAGAGATGGAACAATATTTCTTCATCTTTCAATGTTAGTAAAGTGTTTGGAGAGAGGTTTAGATATTGTTCTTGTATGGCATTATTTATTAAATCCTCTTCATCTTTTGCTTGGAAACTTGGAAGGTTCATGTGAATATTTTGCTTGACTTGACAAATTTTGAAAATAGAGTAATTTTTGTTGTTGTTATTGGAATGGAATAGACAATAGTTGATATTTCTTTTTTCTTGTAGAAAATGATCACAAGAGAATATATGCTATTTTTAGGTCGTAAGCGTTCGGCTCAATAGTTAGTACCTATCCAAAGTTTAGTTCAAATTAGGCTTGATTCAAAATTGACATTAAAAAAGGACAAATTATTTTACGAAAAAAGATTGGTGTGGATGAATTTGGGGAAATTTGTAGGGTTGACCTAAATATAGAGGTCCAAATGAAATTTGGTCTCACTTTAAAAAACACACAAAAATTGGACTTCTGCTTAAGTCATCATTGTTGTGTAAATTTACCATTTTAACCTTAAATGTATTCTTCTTCTATTTTCTTTGTTTTGCACCGTTTTTTCTTTTCTGTTTTGTTTTTTCATTTTCAAATTTCGTCTTCTTCCTTTTTCTTTTTTCTTAAATTTTTTCTTCTGTGTTTTTTTATGCATTTCTTCTTCCGTTTTCTTTTTACTTTTGTTTTTGTTTTTTTTGTTTTTTTGTTTTTTTGTTTTTTTTTTATGTCTTCTTCTTCTTTCTTCTGTTTTTTCTGCGTTTCCCCTTCATCAATTTTTTTTTTTTTTTTGTGTATTTCTTTGCTTCAAGCATCAAACATAGAATATAGAGCATTAGAGCATCCAATGAACTTACAATATAGAGTATACTTTCTGTTACTTTTCTCATAAAGCTCAATTGACTAACTTTACGAGAAAAGTGACAAAGACCTACCTTCCTGGTAAGTTTGAAAACTTATCAGGAAAGAATTAACTCTTTGTGACTTTTCCCGTAAAATTCTGATAAGAACTTTATGGAAAAAGTCACATAACACATTTTCTTCCTGGTATGTTCTCCTCACATCTACCTGCAAAGTTCAAACAGTTCTTTTCATTTTGAAAGGGGTTCTTTGTACAGATGGCCCTTAGAATTCTTGGGAAAATAATATTTTTCAGTCAACTTTATAGGAAAGAACCCCATAACTTGAAGGATAATAGTTGTTTTCTTGAAAGAAAAAAAAAAAGGAAAAAATGATTCTGTCAAATTTCCTGTAAAGTTGAACTTCACGGGGGAAATTCCTGTCATTTTTTTCCTTTTTTTAATTTTTTTATTTTTATTTTTAAAATTTCTTCTTTCCTTTCCTTCCTACTAGAAGGTAGTTGGAAAGGAAAGGAAAGAAGAAGAAAAAAAATTGATTTTGTCAAATTTTTCGTAAAGTTGACCAGTCAACTTTATGGAAAATTTAATAGAATCATTTTTTTTTCTTATTTTTTCTCTTTCAAATTAAAATTTTAAAAAAAATTGACCTTCCTGGTAAGGAACTTATAAGGAAGAATAACTCTCTGTCACTTTACGGAAAAAGTCAAACTTACCAGGAAGGGAGCTCCTTGTGACTTTCCCCATAAAGTTCTGATCATAACTTTATAGAAAAAGTCACAGAGAGCTCATTCCTTCCCGATAAGTTTGAACTTACCAAGAAGGAAGCTCTCCAATTTCTTCCTCTGGCTTCCCCTCGTCAATGTTGTAGTTTTTTCCTTCATTTGAATTTTCACTCTCGCTTCTTCCCCTCATTCTGATTCACGCTCCAATTTACATTTTTTATTCAAAAAATAAGAGAACAAGAAGAAAATCTCGCTGGAAAAAATGAAAAAAAAAAAAAAAAAAAAGAAAAGAAAAGAGTGTGGCATAAATAGAAATCTTCGAAAAAGAAAAAAAGGGAAATTGTCAGAAAAAAAAGGCGGCATAAACAGAAGAAATCTCCAAAAATGAAAAAAAGAAGAAGATGAAAAGTAGAAAAAATATAATCTTAATCTAAATAATTTACTAATAATTTTTAATTAATTTAATAACTAAAAATTGCAAGTTTCTAAAAATAAATAGTAAATTTATAGAGAAAAATCTCTCAAATTATTAACTTTAGTTAATAGAAATATATTTATTATTTAACTTTCTAAGTAAAAATTAGTATTTATAAAGGTTATTCTCAAATATAGGAAAATGAACCAAAATATTTACAAATATAATAAAATTTTACTGTCTATATGCAATAGATCGCAATAGACAACTATCTGTGTCTATCTGTGTCATGATAGACACAAATAATAGTCTATCATGATCTATCACGGTCTATTGCAGATAGACTATGATATTTTGCTATTATTTGTAAATATTTTCAACAACTTTGTCATTTAAAATAATTTTCCTATTTATAGTCATATCCATTTTTGTTTAAACTACTCTATTACACTTCATATATTTTTACTTTATTTTCTTTTATATAAGAAACTATATTTTCATTTACTATAAATTACTTTATATCATAAAATCAATAAACATACTTTTATTATCTATATATCATGTACATATAAAAATATAATATTAAAAAATCATCATTATTATTAATAAAAGTATGTTCAAAACTTAAAATTTACAAATATCTAGAATTAGTTTTGGTTTATATATAAGTAATTATAATTTTGGTTTATATATAAGTAATTATATGAAATTTTTTATAATGATAGAAACATCTAGGATGTGTATTTTTTAAGTAGTCAATTTTTTTTTTCTTAAGTTTAACCTACCATCAAAAGCTTAGTTAGTCTATTAACCATCCTTATCACATGCTTTAGTTATAATTAAATATAATTACATAAAAAGATAGATTAATAATTAATTTATTATAACTTTTCAAATTCCATTCCTTCAATATTCATAGGTTTCTTAAATTTACATTAATTTATTTCATACCACATTCTTAATGAATTTTAGGTTCCATTTTTCTATAATGTAAATTAAAAAATATATATAATTCTCCTCGTTTTTTTTTTCTTTAAATCTTCGGAATGACTTTTAAAGTTATTTTCGTTTTTGAACCATTAAATTTTCTAATAACTTTGTTTGTTTATTAACAACTATATAAATTGTTATGCTAACTTTTTTTTTGTTATATAATATAACTTTTCAAAATCAATAAAATTAATTAGTTAATTCTTATAATTAAAGAAAATTTATTTAAATTCTTTATGAATGAAGTAATAAAACCTTTGGTGTTCTATCGTTTTAGATTTTAATTATAATTATAATTATTCTTAATTTATTATTGACAATTAATCAATTTACTAATTATAGTTGATTAAAATTTTCTCTGGACATAAGGTTACATAATTTTTTATTCAAAACAAAAGGAACATAAGCATGTAAAAGATTGATTTATTATTTTTTCCAACCATCATTTTCAATAAGATTATGATATACTAATTATAAAAGAACAATTAAAAAAAGTATCCCTAGAAAAAGTAACCACGAAAATTCAAAATGTTAGTTCTACACATTCTTCAAATTAGGTAGACCAATAAATTTTTATTTTTTTAACCAAATGTTTAAAACAAAATTAGTTTGAATATAAAAGACCCAATAAAAAGACAGTAACAAAAAAGAAAAACCTTTGCTATACAATTGTTTCTTCATAAAAATAGGTTGATAAACACTCTTATTTAAATCCATCAAAGTTGAGATGCATTATTTGCAACTTAAATGTACCAACATCTTAAGATGCTTTGAAGATTGAAGAGTACTGGAAAATAATACAGAGAACAAAAAATTTTTTTTTTTTTTTTTTTGAAGTTTTAGGTGATAGTGGAGAATGGTGATCAAGAAAACTCATTTTTATAGTTGTAGAAGTTAAGAGTTACAAAACCTTTTGAATTCTAAAACTATTAAATCTTTATTTTTTAATTAAATGAAAGAAATAAATTACTTATTATTGATAGTTAATAATTAATTAATTGTGTACTCTATTGATAACTAATATTTAATTATTTATATATTATTCATAATTAATCTTTAATGGCATCTTTAATAAATAAGTAAATTAATTAAGGAAGGGACAAAAGTGTCCAAAAAAGTTTTTTCTTTTTTTTTTTGAGATTTTCACCTTTTAATAGATAGTCAAAAACCAACAAAAAGACAATTCTTTCAGCTAGAACAAACAAGATCATGAAATATGCAAAACACTAGGGGCTTAGATAATTGAAATAAATAAATAAAGTGCCTTTCAACTCTTGAAGATTTCTAATAGAATATGGAATCCTTGATAAGTTTTATTTCAAACTTGAAATTTTCTAATCATATATTGAAAATTATTAGTGAGTTTGTTTAAATCTCATGTTATTGTTTAAATCTCATGTTATTAATTGCTAACTTAAATATGCATAGTTAATTATTTTGTTATAATCCTTTTTATCTTTATAAAATCGTGTGTAGTAAGAAAATAGTACTCCCAAGTTGAGCTCCAAGTGTCCAACTTATAACAAAAAACTTAACCATGAATTCCAACTTGGGAGTGGGGCTAATGTTGTAGGTGAATTTGGACTTAACGAAATTAACCAAAAGTCAAAAAAAAGATAAGGAAGATAAATACAAGTTAAGATGGATTTATCTTATCAGATCTAATCCTAACTTATCAGGATATTAGGAAATATCCATCTCATCCTTACTTAAAAAGGAAAAGGTAAACTCTATCTCTATATGAGGTAACTTGAATGGGAACTTCAACTTGATCTTGATCTGGGATCTTGAACATGATTAGAGATTTGGAGCTTTATTCAAGAACTTCTAACTACTTCTCTATTCTATAATTCTCATACTGACTTAGGCATTGAAGCTTTTTTTCTTTGTCATGGGGAGGTCAGGTGTGTTTTCACCAAAATTTGGCATCAACAAAGATCAAAGCCAATTTGAATCAAGAGAAATCGATTAAAAAAAATATTCAAACTAACCTAGTTGATTATTCTTCAATTTTATACTTTGGGTAAAATGAAAATTTGATAGTAATTTGAGATTTGTTTTGGGGAATGAATGACTTCAATTTCATGAGTGTAACGTCATTTGCCCTAAATTTTGAAAATAATGAAGCATAACCTTATGTTATTATCAAAACGTATTAACAGTGTGATTTTAGTTCATGTGAAATTAAGATCATTCATACAATAGTACTCTCACGCACTAGTGCTCGTCCTCTCCCTCCCTCGCAATCGTGCTCCTCATTTCTTCCTTGCACTTCACTTTCAAGTAATCCAATATAATAGTGATCTCACCTACTATTGCTCTCACATGTTGGGGCTCTTCCTTTGTCACTCCTTCAAGCTCGGACTCCTCCTTACTCTTTCACTTGCACTTCCACTCCCACTTTAAACCCTCATTATTGGTGTGCTAAGATCCCAATATGGATAACTAACACACGCTATTAGTATGCTCTAACAATGGCAAAAATTAGAGGATCATGTAAAATTTGGGACAATAACATTAAACCATTCGAAATTTAGTTCATCCATTAAAAAAAAAAAAAAATTTAAGTTTTACTCCATTTGGGAGATCAAAATTCAAAGAAGGGAAGGTGGGATAGAAATTTGTTCTCCCACCCCACGAAATCTTCTCTTTGCCCATTGACAACTCCTTTTGGATGGCTTAAATTTTTGGTAGGTTACATCCCATGCTAATTTTCAAAATATGAGTATTTTGATTTGGGATTTGATATGCAGATACAATATATAATTTTTTTTTTTTTTTTTTTTTAACAACATGAAACTTTTTCATAGATCCCATTGTTAAAAAAAATTCGCTTTGACTGGAAGAGAAATATTTTACCTATACCTATATCTTTTTTGGTACAATTCGTAAAATTCAATTGAAATATGTATAAAGACTTATATTTTTTTAATAAACATGTGCATATATATATATCGTCTTCTCTATTACCGTCCTATAGGGGACATCGTATGTTGTACTCTATCCCAATTTTATATTTTATATTTAATAATAATGAAAAAAAAGTGTAAAAATGGAATTTCGACCATTTCCTATAAACATCTTATATAGATAAGATCTGCAAACGTACGTTTCATGCTTGTTCGAGTAATAACAATGAGATTTCCCAATATCCAGCTAAGAATAGCTATGAATTTTTTAAAAAAGATGCCATTCGTTTGATAAGAAATAAAAATGAATATAAAAAATTCAAGTGGCTAAAGCTGAAGTAACTACTTTTAGAAGGTAGCAGAAAGAAAAGCAATGACTAGAGTGGCAGAGTCAGAGTCCAAAAGAGGATTCCTTACTTCTTTCACTCATTCAAAACTGTGCATGAGACTTTCATCTTTTTTCCTTGTTTTTTGATTTCCTTCCTCGTGTATGTATGAGATCGAATCCATTCGATTTCTAAAAAGAATTACTAATTCTTAACTTTTCAACAATTCTTTATTAGTGGTTGTGAATGACTATTTTTCGGATGTTCATATATAAATACAAATATGGAAAGGAACTTTATGAAAATGTTTTTTTTTATTTACAGACTTTTTAACTTAATGAAAAAAAAATGTTTAGGCCTTAACTTTCAGAAAAAGGAAATTGCAGTATATGGCAGTCAGCTAAATCAACGGGCCTGAAGCCTAAAGGACAGCTCAAGCCTAGCCCTAGCTCAATCCAAGTTCAACCCAAAGTTAATGTTTAACTAGTCCACCCCATTTAATTATTGGATTGGATATGAATCTCCATTTTTATTATTGGACTAGCCCATGGGTCGACCCGTTTAGATCATATCTGGATCAGCTCATCGACCCGCCTAAAGGACTTATCATTGAACCAACCCAAATATATATGCATATATATAATTCTTCATATATTAAAAAGTTATTTTCTTAAAATTCTTTTCTAAATATTTTTAGATTTTTCAATAATATCAATAACTTTATGTAGAAAAAGTAATAAAATTATAAATAAAAAAATTAATAAAAATACAATTCTAATCAATTTTAATAACATTTCATTAGGAAAATCTAAAATATACATATATATTTTTAAATAAGTAAATAAGTAATATTCAATGGACTAATCCAATGGGCCGATCCAAGCCCAATCCAAGCTCGACCCAAACTTTGATCCAAATAGCCAACCCCAAGGGTTGGGCCATGGGCTTGACTATTAAAGGTTGGGTCGAACTGATCCAAGCTCAAACAATATCTTAGGCTCTTGGTCTTGGGCCTAGATCGAGCCTGAGCCTTCATTTTTTAGGGCCGGGATGGATTGAGTCGACTAAATGATGGAGGACAATATGGCGGCTTTAAAAATCAAATATTTAAAAAAAAAAATTAATTTATACCAACCTAACGTCAACACACCATATACGTTATCTAATTTTCGAGTATGCCCATATTCCTTGTTTTTCGGGTGGTTGATTGCTTTTTTAAATCTGCAGATTATACTATTTTATATTTAAATTTAATGATTATAGTAGTAGACAAATATTTAGATTTATTATTGAAAATTCAGGAACCAAAATGACTAATTTGAGATGACCAAATGCATATATTCTTGAAAACGCAGACACAAAATAAATATTTTTTTTTGAAGAAAAAGAAAAAAAAGAACATTTGAATTTGATGTCCCAAGTACTATGTATACATATTTTACGGGACTCTTTTCAAATATAGCAAAAGGAACCAAAAATATTTACAAATATAGCAAAATTTCACTGTCTATCTACGATAAACCGCGATAGATTGTGATAAACTACTATCTATGTCACAATAGATACAGATAGTAATCTATCGCGATCTATCGTGATCTATCGCAGATAGACTGTGTATTTTGCTATTAGTTGTGTATATTTTCAGCAGTTTTGTCATTTAAGATAATTTCCCTACTTTACGTTTAAGATAGTGAACTTGCCACAATTACCCTTTTGTTTCAATCAAGAGCTTAATTCTAGCATGGTACTTATCACTAAAATTTTGTTGTTTGCAAGGTTCGAAATATCGATGTGGATGGAAATATCGAAATCCCGATTTTATGGAAATATCGATATCGATGGAAATTTTGGAAAACTGTATGGAAATTAATGGAAATTGTTATAATTATTTAATGAAATTTTAATTGTGGCTTAATTAGACTATAATTGATCATTTTTAATCATCATTTCTATAAAGGAAGATAACATTTAGATGTATATTGTAAATATTTGTGCAAATGTCGATTCGAGAACAAAAATTTGAAAAATAAATGAAAAAATAGTTATAAAATAATATCAAATATTGATAATTAATTGCAAAATTAAAGGAGATGAAATATTTGCATACAAAATAATTATAAATTGTTTACTATAAAATGTATATATCTAGTACCAAAAAGATGACCTTAGAGCATCTAATCCAGAATCTTGATGATTCTGGTAGAAACTGGTCATCCTATATTGAAAATGTTGAAGATAGTTACTTAAATGAAATGATAGGACTCATACCACCAACATAATTATTAGGTGGAAAGTTAGACCGAAAATTGTTATGGTCAAGTCTTGACGGACCATCATAATCTAACTAAAAAAAATTATCTTGACCATAGTTTTGTTGTGTATTACTGTTGCTTATATGTTGTTATTATTTTTTTTTTCAATTTTGATTTCTTAGAAATGAAAGCTTTGGATGGTTAAAAAACAAAACTTACATTAATTCAACTTTGAGGTGAAATGATGGGAAAATGTAATCGAAAATGTTTGAATGAAGTTAAAAATAAACATACAATATCTTTTTTTTCAATTTTAGTTTCTTTGAAATGAAAGGTTTGGATGGTAAAAAAACAAAACTTACATCAATTCAATTTAATGAAAACAAGATTGTATTTTATATTTTCAGATGTGTTTAATAGTAGATTTAGAAATTAGATTCCTAATTTAAACAATTTTTAAGATGTGTTTGATAATATATTTATAAACTATAAAACCAATTATAATTACTCACTAAATAATAGGTTGAATATAAACTAGAGTAATTGCATTAACTATTACTAATTAATTTATCAACTTGTTTTATGTTGAAAATTTGGGAAATTATTTTAAATAACAAAATTGTTGAAAATATTTACAAATAATAGCAAAATATCACATTCTATATGTGATAGATCACAATAAACTGCTATCTGTGTCTATCATGATAGAGATAGACACAGATAGTAGTCTATCCCAAATAAATAGCAAAATTTTGTTATATTTTAGTTCATTTTTCTATATTTGAAAACATTCTTAAAAATTTTATAATATCCTATAATATAATATATTATATAACACATATTTTAATTTAACAAAAACAATTGAGTTTATAGCATTAAATACTATATTTGTTATTGTTTATATCTTTTTTAGTATAATTCTGCATTTTAAAATTTTTAATTCAAAATTTGGGTACAAAAAATATGAAAATGTTATTTTCAGAATTTACACGGTTTTGATTACATAATCCTAAAATAATAGTATATATTCAAGAGAAAATTAAAGTAAAAGCAAGACCAATTTTACATTTATATTGTTTGATCAATATGATTTTTTTTAAATAAAGACGTAATTTTATAATTATGTATATTATATGAAAACTATTTTTAAAAATTATGGTTTAATTTTATTTTTATAAAAAATATAAAACTAGAAAAAGTCAGCGAAACTTATTTTGATTTTTCAAAAGTAGAAAACTAAAAAAAAAAAAAAAAATTATCAAACATATTTTTGGTTTTTTGCTTTCGAAAAATAGAAAACTAAAAACAATAACCATAAATATATGAGTTTTTATTTTTAAGAAAATGAAAAAACAAAAACTCAAAACCAAAAAACGAAATAGTTATCAAATGAAATCTTTACTACTTATGTTATTTGTTTAATCAAATATAACCTAAGACATCAATTACTTATAGTTTATTTGAATAAAGTTAATATAAGCATAATTGTTTTAAATGGTAAAGTGGCTGAAAATATTTTTAAATATAGCAAAATATCATTGTATATTCTGTGATAGACAATGATAAACAGTGATAGACACTGATAGACGTCTATCAATGCTTATCACTCATAGACAATGATAGATGATAGTAGTCTATCAGTGTCTATAAGTACATTTTGTTATATTTATAAATGATTAAAAAAACCACATGACATATTTAGGGACAATACCTAGGACTTCCATTTCAAACTATGATATGTTTTTTTAGCTTAGATCAAAGATAAGAGTTTGTAAAGTATTGTATGTAGGTAATGAACAAAATCTAGTCTAAGACATATACTAGAGGGTTATTGTGTGTGTATTTTTTATTTAAAAAAGAAAGACTTCATATTCATAAACCACCAAAATTTGGTAGAATTAACCTTTGAGAAGAAGATGGAAATATTCGTCATAAAAGAAGACGATAATAACTCAGAGTTTATTTCTCTTTAAAATAATAAAATATACTCAAGAGAGTTAAAGTCTAATTATGATAAATTTATACTTTTATCTCTCTAAAACATGAAGAAAAGTTATGTAGATGAAAACTTAAGAGAAAAAAAATAAAAAATAAAAAATAAAAAATCTTTTAACTAAAATATTTGAATATTTCAACTACTTGAAAAAGTCGCCCCTTGATAATATTTGAGATTCTTTATATTAAATATTGTAGTATTTAACTACTTATATTTATTTTGTTTAATGAAATGTAATCTAAGATATGAATTACATATAGTTTGTTTGAACAATATTAATATGGATATATTAAAATGCTAGACAAAAGTTATATTTGAAATTGAAATTAAGTTTAAAAAGTAATAAAAAGAAAAAAAAAAAAACATAGATTTTTAGGTAGATCAAAGATAGTTTGAAAGGTATTTCTGATTAACAAAATCTAATCTAAGACAAACTAGAGGTCAATTTTTAAAGAGAAAAAAGAAACTTTAAAATCTTAATTTTATGTATGCTTATTATTTTTAATTTAAGAATCTAAAACAAGCTAGAGATTTCAATAGTTGGAGCCCCTTCCTTAGACTTCAAACTTTTTAGTTCCTATTTTGTTTGGGACTCCATCTAGAAGAAAAATGACACCTCTACAAATCAACTTAATTTTAAATATTTTCTCTCTCATCATTATCATTATAATGGTTAAAATGACCAAACTATTGACATAGATTACTTAATTCCTCCAAAAGATTAGAAGTCTAAATTTCTAAAAAAAAAAAATATTCATTAATTAGTCAACTCTTTTCTCCTCAAAATCATGGAACAATGTTGCTTTCCCATTTTGTTTATTACCAGTTCATACTGTTTCTTACATAATTTTACATGAGGAAAAAATAAAAACACACCATCAAAGTAGCCACAACATATTCTTGAGAGCAGTTTTAGTTATAATTACTTAATACTTCAAAAAATATGTTAGTGTAGTGTGTTCGCTAAATCAACTTGAATTGTTTATGGACCCTAAACTTGAATGAGTAATTGTTCGCGTGAGATTTTCGAAGAAATTTATTAATTGAACTAAGTTTATGTAAATTTAATGCGGACGTAGTTTTATTTCTAATACTTAATCCTATGATTCTCTCTCAATTGAATGCGTACGCTTGATGTATGGAAGCAGAGCGTGGATGTTCTTGAAGTTGGAATCAGGAGTTTTGGAAGAATGTTTGTGTTCCAAAGAGGTTTAGTGTTTAAGAGTCTACTAATTGTAGGAAGAGTTCTCTCTAAGTTCTCTTAGTGTATAATTTTCTGAACTTCTTCAAACGAATAGAACTTCTCTATTTATAGAATTTTCAAGTGGGCTTTGGTGGGGTTGGGCTTGGTTGGTCCATGGATCTGACCTTAGGCCATGTAATTAGATTTGAGTCTTAGTTAACCTTTGGGCCAAGCTCAAAAGCTTGGTTGGTCCATAGACCTGACCTTAGGCCCATGTAATTAGATTTGGGTGTTAGTTGACCTTTGGGCCAAATTAAGTTACTTTCGAGCTCAATTAGACTTTAGCCGAAATATTAATATTAAATTGGATCAAATTATTTTGTTTAATCCAACGGTTATGGTGAAAACACATGACGTGAGGATTTGCCGATTTAAGTTTATGATCAAATTTAAAGCATGGCTCCAAAAAGTTGTTAAGGGTGGAAGAGATCATTTTTTTTTCTAAGGTTGAGAAAGAAATGTTGATGAAAGTGTTTGGCAATCTTGACCAAATTATGCAATGGGCTGATTTAGGGTTCCTAAGCCTTTTTGTGATAATACTACTAGATCCTATTCAAGGTTTTGGTGGGGTTCACAGGACAATAGGAAGAAGATGCGCTTACCTAAACCTCTTATATTGCCAAACAGGTTTGGAGAATCCAAATGACATGGTTTTGGTTTTTATTATGTTGAAGGGGGAGCCCATGGATGTTCTCAAAGTTGAAGTTAGGAGTTTTTTTTTTTTTTTTTTTTTTTTGGTAAGATTTTGTAGTGTGTTTAACAAAAAAGGGTAGGCAAAAAAATTGAACACCAACTTACTCGTATGAACTAGAAATTTCTTTAGTAAAAATTATAAATTTATTTTTCTGCTTTTGTTTCCCGGTAAATTCAATAAGTCAAGAAAATCAGTAATTAATTACAAAATTAAAAAAAAAAAAAATTAACAAAAATCCTTGAATTCTTGGTGTAGAGCCTCCTCGAGCAAGAACCATGTTTGATCCATCAAATCAGGGCTCAATCTAAACATAAGAACACAAAACTCCATCTGATTAAGAGCACCATCGCCGTCGAAATCCCCCTCTTTCAACATTGATCTCAGATCCTCATCGCTCATATCCGCCAGCCCTAGCGCTGCCGCGTTCCTCTTCAGGCTCTCGAAATCGATAACCCCCTTCTCTCTATCCATCAGAAGATTGAAGCCATTGCAAAGCTCCCCGATTAGCCCCTCGCCGCCGAGCCTCTCCGCCATTGTCGGCAGCCAGTCCTGGAATCCTGATTGCTCTGCGGTAAATGCCATTGGAGTGAGATTGTGAAATCGGATTAGGGATTAAGGGTTGTTAGGGCTTGAGTTTGAGGTGAAGAAGTGGGAGCGGAATGGGGCATATATATGAGGGAGGAAGAGTGAAGAAGAAGAAGAATAAGAAGAAGAAGAAGAAGAAGAAGAAGAAGAAGGTCAATGGGGTTTTCGGAGAAGGAACGGCCATGGAAGCCAACTAAGGGACAGATAATAATGAAGATTAATTACGCTGCTGCGAATTTGCAGGCTGTGTGATTTCGGAGAAGCCTCCTTGCAGGGGTATAGTCGTCATTTTCACACAAATTATGATTGGGGTTTTGCCGTCCAGGGTAGAATCGTCTTTTTGGTGGGAGGTTGCCAAATCCAAATGCCAATATATCGATATTAAATACACCGTCCATTATTAGTTAATTTGATGAATATTAGTATTTTTTTAAAAAAATAAAATAAAAATTTGGGGGGTTTTCAAATATAGAAGAATTAGTAAAACTATTTATAAATATTGAAAAATATTATTTTCTATCCACGATAGACCTCTATCATTTGAGCGATAAATCACGGTAGATTGGTAGATTTCTTTCACTCAAACGATAGAAGTTCTATCGCTTGATAGACAGTGAAATTTTTCTATATTTATTAATAATTTGATATTTTTTCTACTTTTAATAATTTTTCTTTAACTTTTTTAGTAAAGAAAAATTAATTTTTACCTCAAAACTTGTTGAATTTTAATGTTTGCATCAATTTCATACAAAAAATCAACTTCATCAAGGTAATGAAGAATGCAAGAACTAAATAGGGTAGTAAAAAATCACTTACTACTAAGGTCTTAGTTTGGTTCATTTATAAAAGTTGAAGATTTAAATTGAGGGACAATTGAATAAAGGGCAAAAAATAAAATGAAATTTACATGCATAAACTTTTCATTTTGCAAATTTAGCAAAATCATGGCCCAATCCAAGCATTAAAAGAGTAAAAGTCTAAAGTACGCTCTACTATTGATATACTAAATATCAAGTACATTCGTTAAGTGATATATCTTATGTCGAATATATATAGGTGATATATTATTGATAAAAAAATAAAATAATTAAAAAAAAACTTGTCCAATAATAAATACTTAAAAATATAAAAATTAAAGAAAAAAACAAAACAAAACTTTGGAGAAAAACAATTTGGGTGGAACAAAGGCGATCTCCAAAACATAAATCAATCATTTTTTAATCATTTAATTTAAAAAGATATATTAATTTTTAACTAACATTTTTTCACTATTTTCTTTTAAATATTAATATTCATCTAGTTAACCCACAATTTGCAATTCAAGGCACAATTTTGTTTTTTCGAGATCTTTCATCCCAAATTCTTTTTAAGATATTCTATTGTCTTTGAAAGCTCTTCAGGAGTTCCAATTATATTTAAGTCATCAACATATACAGATATAATAGCAAATCCTAATTGTGATTTCTTTATAAAAACACATGGACATATTGGATTATTTTGATATATTTCTTTCAGCAAATATTCACTCAGGCGATTATACTACATTCGTCCTGATTGTTTCAATCCATATAGTGATCTCTGTAACTTTATTGAATATAGTTCTCGAGAACTAAATTTATGTATTTCAGGTATCTTAAATCCTTCTGGGATTCTCATATAAATGTCATTATCAAGAAATCCATATAAATATGTTGTGACTACATCCATAAGATGCATGTCCAAATTTTCATACACAGTCAGACCAATTAAATATCTTAATGTAATTGCATCCACCACTAGAGAATGTCTCCTCATAATTAATTCCAGGTCTTTGTGAAAAACCTTATGCAACTAGTCTTGTTTTATATCTTGTGATCTCATTATTTTCATTTTTTTTCTCACAAATACCCATTTGTACCCCACATGTTTGACATCTTCTGGTGTCCGGACTACTGGTCCAAAAATTTGACGTTTTGAAAGTGAGTTTAATTTTGCCTCGATTGCTTCTTTCCACAGAAGCCAATCTTTTCTATGTCGACATTCTTCAACAGATTTTGGTTCAAGATCCTCATTTTCAGATATAATATCAAGTACAATATTATGTGCAAAAATGTTATCAATAACTATATTAGTTCGATTCCATCTTTTCTCTGTCATGACATAATTTATTGAAATCTCATTATTATCTTTAGGTATTTCACCTTCTTCACTAATTGGATTATCAGTCATGTCTAGGGTTTCTTCGTAGATATTTACATCCTCAACTAAGTCTTTTTTACTACCATTTATTTTTCTTTTCTAATGATTTTTATCTTTGGAACGCACTGGTCTACCACGCTTCTGGCGTGTTCCAGATTCATTAGTGACAACTTGCTGTGTTGGGATATTAATTTCTGACGGAACATTTGCAACGGGTATATGTGATTTAGTTACTTTCTTTGCATCTATAAATGCATATGGTAATTGATTTCCTATATTTTGCAAATGAATTATTTTCTAAACTTCAAGTTCACATTGATTTGTACGGAGATCTAAATGAGACAATAATAATGCATTCCATGCAATTCCCTTTGCCAACTTCTTAATTCCTCCCCCTAATGTTTGAAAATTTGTCTCATTAAAATGACAATCAGCAAATAGTGCAATAAATATATCACCCATCAGGGGTTCAAGATATTTAATAATTGATGAGGAATCATATCCAACGTATATTCCTAACCTCCTTTGAGGGCTCATCTTAGTAGGTTGTAGTGGAGCAATTGGAACATAACTGCACATCCAAAAAGGAAATATTTGGCTCTTGGCCATAAGCTAATTGTAATGGTGCTTATTTATGATAAGCTACTGGTCTAATGCGTGCAAGTGACGTAACATACAAAATAGCATGTCCCCATACAGATGTAGGAAGCTTAGCTCTCATAAGTAATGGTCTAGCAATTAATTGCAAACGTTTTATCAATAATTCTGCTAAGCCATTTGTGTATGAACATGAGCTATAGGATGTTCAACATTTATCCCAATTGACATACAATAATTATCAAAAGTTTGGGATGTAAATTCACCAGCATTATCAAGACGAATGGTCTTAATTGTATAATCGGGAAATTGGGCTCTTAACTTAATTATTTGAGCAAGTAATCTTGCAAATGCAATGTTTCGACTTGATAATAAGCACACGTGTGACCATCTACTAGATGCGTCTATTAATACCATAAAGTATTTAAATGACCCACTTGGTGGATTAATAGGTCCACATATATCACCATGAATTCGTTCCAAAAATGTAGGTGTGATGGTCTAATTATTAATTTGCCTTAAGAGCAAACATCACATAATAATTCACTAGCTGATTCTTCAATGGGTGTCCATTTGAATTTTCAATGATTCTTTTTATCATTATAGATCCTGATGACCCAATTGGTCATGTTAAATTGTAAATATATCTAGATTCATGAACTTCAAGTGCATTGTTGCATATGTTTCAATGACTCATATATGAGTATAATATAATCCAGAAGATAAAGTAAACAACTTTTCTAATAAACGTTTTTCATATGAGACAAGAGATATGATATAAAGATATTCTATCTCATTTTTCCTATCAGTCTCAATATGATAATCATTGCAACATTTATCTTTAAAACTTAATAGATTTCTCTTTGATTGACTAAAGAACAATGCATTGTTAATTGTAAATTTTGTTCATTTAGGCAAAATAATATTTGTTTTTCCAAATCCTTTAATCAGGTTTGCAGAACTTGACATTGTATTGATTTTTGCTTCTAGCATTGTTAATTTGGAAAAATATTTTCTATTTGTAAGTATTGTATGCGTAGTTACACAGTCTGCTAGACATAGATTTTCATTCTTCATTTTTTAGTCACTCAACATATGAAAATTGCCCATGATTTTTCATTTAAACAAGATAATTACAATAAGAAAAACAAAACTTGAAATACAAGGTTTAACTTAAAAAACATGAAAGATAGATAGATAAAACAATTCTAAATATTCTCAAAATCGAAACATTTGTTATGCCATCATTTGTGCTGATTTCTCTTCAGGAGATTCAAAGAAGTCTGCCACATCCAAATTTGTCATATTGGATAGGTCAAATATATCATTATCCTAGTATGCAAAATTTGCTTCCACATTTTTCCTTCCTTCAGGGAAGCTTGATAGAGATCAATTAGGTGAGACCAGTGCCCAGTCATCCCGCATCGGAAGTATTTATGCTCATCATCTTTTGAATTTCTATCTTGTAGAGCTTTTTCTTTATGATCATCATTTCAGGTGATTTTTTTGAAATTTGGATGATTAGAATGACTACTACGAAAATAATAACTATTTCTTCCTCTGCCACGGTAAAACCACGACCACGACCACGACCTCGACCACGATTATTAAAATTTACAGCATTCACTTCAGGGAATGGTGTTGTTCTAGTTTGTCGAGATTCATGGTTCTTCATCAATAGCTCATTATTTTGTTCAGCCACGAGAAGACATGAAATTAATTTAGAATATTGTTTAAAATCTCTCTCGATATTGCTACTGCAGAAGCATATTCGAGGCATTAAATATAGAAAATGTCTTCTCCAACATATTCGCATCAGTAATTTTCTCTCCACATAACAACAATTTTGAACTAATTTTAAATAATTCGGAGTTGTAGTCACTTACTGATTTGAAATCTTGGAGCCTCAAATGCATCCATGCATAACGAGCTTTAGGAAGAATGACTGGTTTCTAATGATCATATCTCTATTTTAAATTATTCCACAAGATACAGGGATCTTTTATTGTTAAATATTCTATCTTCAATCCCGTCGTGGAGATGATGGCGAAGAAAAATCATAGCTTTTGCTTTTTCCTGAATGGATGTTGCATTTCCCTTTTTAATTGTTTGTCCCAGGTTCGTGGCACTAAATGTATTTCAGCATCAAGCATCTATGACAAATAATTATTTTCATTGATGTCAAGGGCTGCAAATTCTGTAAGATTTGTCATGATAACACTATCACAAAAAATTTTATTTATATTAGTAATTTAATAATACTAAACATGCAAAACAACGTTTAATTTACTAATTATAATAAAGAGAAAATGACATACCTTTAGAACCTACCTTCAATGGGAAGATGGCAAGAGCTCGTGTCGATAATATGTCGTAAAATTGAGGAGCAAAATGAGGGAAAAACGGGAACACGAAATCGAGAAATTATAATATTAAACTAATAAATAATAAAATAATATAAATTAAAATAAAGAAATGAAAGGAAATAAAATAACGAAATTAATTAAAATGAGAAAGTGGGATTTTATGGAAAATCTCTCAAATTTCTCAATACTTTCACTTATTTTCTCTCCAATGTGTGTCATTCAATATCCACCAAAACCTCTATTTATAGGCAATTTAGCAAGTAGGTGGTAGAGCTCCATGGAGGAGACACATGACCTTTAGTCACTAAGCTTGGTTATATAATGGACATCTATTTACAAATATAATATTTATAATATAATCAATGTACTCTAATTTTTTAGCCGAATAAATGTAGAACTAACTACATAGTTACCATTAACATTTGGTCTCTATTTCATAAATATTCAAACTTCCTATTTTTTACATGACAAACAAGTTAGCTTATTTCTTGTCCATGAAGAAGATGAAAATTTCAAAATTTGTAGGTCCAAATTGCAAGCTCTCCTCACTACCAATTATACATGCATGGTGAAGACATTGATTGCAAAACAGGAAGAACGAGAACAAGAAACACACTGTAAATTCTATTTGGTTACTGAGAAAAAAAAAAAAAAAAAAAAACTCGATTCCATGAGAACGAAAACTGGAAAATTTGATGGAATTGATCAGAAGATGATCAAAATATCCCTAAACCATAAATCATAAAAAACAAAACAAAAATTAACATAATAAACAAAAACCCAATTGATGATTTCTATGTATAAACACACTTCAAGTTTTTCTGAAACAATTTGCATTTTTTTTTTTTCTTTTTCAATTTCCAGGAAGCAGCCTAGTGAGGGAGGCGAGAGAATAAGAGAGAAGATAATGAGAGAGACACAGAGAGAAGGAAGATAGATGAGACTTGGGAGAAAGATTAAAAACACTTGTTCAAATTTAATGATTTTTTTTTTTTTTTTATTCATTAGAGGGACCTTTTTAAACATATTATTGAAAATTTAGAGACTAAATTCATGATACGCACAAGTATTTTTTCAAAAACAAATAAAGGAAGTGAAGGGGACTCCATATTTGAAAGAATTCAATAAGTTAAAGTTAACGAATAATTGAAAAATTAAAAAAGGTAAATATAAAGTGGGGTATTCTTCATAATTGTTGGATTGATTGCCCACATATTCCAAATAATCTCCCCTTTCATTTGCAAAAAATTTCTTCCAAAAGATTTCATCCGCCCACACAAAATTTCTAAGATTCGAAAAGCTGAATTTTTGGAGAATTTGGACAACAGACAAAGGGACTCTCTTGGATTGGATTTACTCAAGAAAAATATATTTTTATTTAAATATATATATATATATATATATATATATATATATATATATTTTTTTTTATATAAACGAATTAAATTACATTTTTGAAAAATTGTTTTAAGCGGTTGTCAAACACTTCAATTTCTTCCAAAATGACTTATTTTTTTAATTAAACACTTGAAAATGTATTCCAACCACACCGTAAATTTTGATAGTGTTTTTGAAAAATGACAAACTACCTAAACTATTTGAAAGTAACCAACCCCCGGTTCACTTGGACCGAAACCATGTTTTTGGTCCCGACTACGTCCTCAACGTGATTGGAGACTGTTTTTATTTATTTATTTATTTATTATTATTATTATTATTATCATTTCCCCCTAATTTTAGGGTTTTTATAATTAGAAGAAGAAGAATGTGAGAGAAATGTTATTTTGGTGTCTAATCATGTGAGAAGAATTACTTTTTGGGTGGAAGAGGGAAAAATGGAAATTGGAAAATTGATCAATGGGGAATGAAGAAGGGAAAGTTGAATATATCCATAGGCATAGATAAATATTGGGTGCTATGATTTCGTTAGACATTGTTTTAGAACGTCTATTGAAAGCTTAATTTGAAATTTTAGGTTGGATTGAAGTTGAAATAGCTTACAATCCAAAATGTGATCAACATAACTGGATGAGTAGTTATTTTATGAAATGATTTATTATTTAACCAAATATTATGGAATTTAATGTAATTTATGATTATATGTGCTTTATAGGACTTATCACGTGTTTTCGAAAATAATTTTCAACATTTTGAAGTAAAGTCATGTTATTAGCAGGATTTTTACTGTCTTAAAATATTTGAGAGAAAATGTGTTTTTATGTGAAAGTCTAAATTTACTAAATGATGTTCAAACAAAAAAAAAAAAAAAAAAAAAAAGCAAGATCAAGATTCTAGAATGATTTACAAATTATCATGTGGAAGCAATATTTTAAGGAAGAATCAAGTCTTATGTATTAAGTTTGAAGTGGTTTTTTAAACCACTAAATCGATGTACCCATGGTGATTTCTCACTACATTGACGTGAATGTGTTTTCATAGTATAGTCATGATATACATGAGGTCTTTGAGACTCATTTTCGGCACACACATAGGCTTTGGGCCATGTGTTAGGGTGTTTTGCCTTTTCGGGGTTGTTTGCGTGTAAGTATGATCATGTTTGCTTTGCTATTTACATTGACGTTACTTGGTGAATAGTATATTGAATCAGCAATTTGGTCACTCTCACCCATACAGATCAAAAGATTGCCCTCATAGACAAGAGTTCATAACTCACTCAGGATTCAGGTCGAGTTACCAATAGTCATCTTATGAAATGTTAATTTCTACAATTAGCGGCATTACAAAGAGAAATTAAACATTTCGTGGTTCATTCTTATACAAACTCTTTGCATACGATACCCCCACTCACATGTCTCCACATGAACGATTAGAATCAAATCGTTTGTAACACTTTACAACTCCTTGTAACAATTACAAAATGGGTCGTATCCATAATGTTACTAGAATAAGGCATCTAACCTTATTCTTATACTACAAACCTTTTGGTTATTACTTAAACATGATTCAACCTTATATGTCAACCACATACATGTTTAAATTTACATAAAATAACCATGAAATCTTAGTTTATTGGATTGAGTTAATGCATAAGATAGATAAAATAATTTATTTGTTTATTCAATAAATAAATGTATTTACAATTTATAAAACTACAGGCCCAAGAGATTTAGGACACACCAGTCCTAACAATCTCCCACTTGTCCTAAAGCTAGTGGGTGTAAAATACATATAAAGTAGGGCATAACTCTATACCCATCTCCCACTTGCCCTAAGCTAGATGTGGCATGTCTCGTAGACCCAGACTCTCTTGGTGACCTTCAAACAATTTAGCCATGAGAGCCTTTGTAAATGGATCAGCAACATTGTGTTGTGAAGCAATCTGCATGACGATCATGTCTCCTCGTTGCACAATCTCTTGTATCAAATGATACTTGAGCTCTATGTGCTTCCACATTTGTGGCTTCTAGGCTCTTTGGAATTTGCCACAACACCACTATTATCACAATAAAGAGTGATGAGTATTGACATGTTTGGAACAACTTCCAGGTCTGTCAAAAACTTTCTAAGCCAGACAGCTTCTTTAGCAACTTCACAAGTAGCTACATACTCTGCCTCCATGGTAGAGTTGGCAATGCAACCTTGCTTTGTGCTTCGCCAAACTACAGCTTCTCCGTTAAGAGTAAACACTGATCCTGATGTAAATTTCCTAGAATCCTTATCAGTTTGAAAATCAGAATCTATGCATCCTGTAAGGATCAAATCCTTAGCCCCATATAGAAACATGTAGTTTCTCATTCTTCGAAGATACTTGAGGATGGTTTCAACTATAGTCTAGTGATCAAATCCTAGATTTGATTTATATCTAATAACAATCCCGACTGCATGGCAAATGTCAGGCTTTGTACACAACATGGCAAGCATAAGACTACCAACAGGCGATGTATAAGGAATCAGTCTTAGGACACTGTTCCTTAAACAATATAATTCCATGCTGAAAAGGCAATAAGCCTCTCTTGAAATTATGCATCAAATACCTAACAAGCATCTTATCAATATATGATGTTTGAGACAAGGCTAGCATTTTATTCTTACGATCCTTTATGATCTGGATCCCTAGAACAAATTATGCCTTACTCAAATCTTTCATTTGGAATTGGGCAGCTAGCCATTCCTTTACATCTATTAGTAAACCTACATCATTCCCATTGAGTAGGATATCAGCCACTATTGATGATTTTCTTGTAAACACAAGGTTCATCAAAATTTATCAAATCTTATATTCCAAGATCTAGATGCTTGTTTTAATCCATAAATCGACTGATTAAGCTTGCAAACCATTTGCTCTGGACCTTGTTGAATGAATCCTTTTAATTGTTTCATGTATATGGTCTATTCAAGATTACCATTTAAAAAGACAGTATTGACATCCATTTGCCATATTTCATAGTCATAATGTGTGGTAATAGACAAGAGAATCCAAATAGACTTAATCATGACAACAAGTGAGAAAGTTTCTTCATAGTCCACTCCCTCAACCTAGGTATAACCCTTTGCCACTAGTCTAGCCTTAAAGATTTGCACCTTTCTATCTACACATCTTTTCTTCTTGTAGATCCATTTGCAACCTATAGGTTTTACCCCATCAAGTTGATCTACAAGCTCTTAGACTGAATTGAAGTACATTAACTCCATTTCAAGATCCACAGCTTTAACCTATTCATCATTGTCTACATCATGCATTGCCTGATTATAAGTCAATGGATCATCAACTTCATCATCTGGTATGATGTCTTGAGTTTCATTTAAACCCAAATATTGAGTAGGTGGGCTTACAACACTCCCACTATGACGAGACTCCCTTAACTTTTGAGGAGGATGCGTACGACTTGATGAAGCCCCATCAACAACTCTTGTTGATGTACCAACTTCTTCAAAAACTCTTGTTGAAGTTTCAGTAGTTTCATTGGAAAGTTCATTTAACACTATTTTACTACACGATATATGCTCTCTTATGTGGTCTTCTTAAAAAAAATGTAGCATTTGTCGATACAAATGCTATATTCAGTTTTAGATCAAAGAAAAGACAACCTCTTGTTTCCTTGGGATAACCTACAAATAGGCATACACTTGAACGAGGTTCCAATTTCTTAGGATTTGTCTCAAGCACATATGCTAGACAACTCAAATTCTAAAATGTTGTAAACTACCTTTACGACCTCCCCATAATTCCAAAGGAGTTTCAGAAACACTTTTGGATGGAACATTGTTCAAAATGTATAATGCAGTCATTACTGTACAACTTCAAAATGAGTCAGACAATTGAGTATAACTCATCATAGACCGAACCATATCTAACAAGATTCTGTTTCTCCTTTCTAATACACCATTTTGCTGAGGTGTACCAGGTGCTGAGAGTTGGGATGAAATTCTATATTCTATCATATAGTTCTGGAAATTTAAATCCATATACTATCCACCTCGATCTGATTGAAATGTTTTAATGGTCTTACCTAACAATTTTTCAACTTCAACCTTATATTTTTTGAACTTTTCAAGAGCGTCAGATTTGTGTTGCATTAGGAAAAGATATCCATATCTTAAATAATCATCTATGAAAGAAATGAAATATTCATACCCTCCTCTTGCCTTAACATTCATAGGACCACAAATGTCTGAATGTACAAGCTCGAAGGGTTCTTTTGCTCTATAACCTTTTCCAGTAAAATGTCTTTTGGTCATTTTTCCTTCAAGACAAGATTCACATACATGTAAAGAGTTTTCTTCTAAAATGTCTTTTGGTCATTTTGCCTTTAAGACAAGATTCAGATACATGTAAAGAGTTTTCTTCTAACTCACTTAGAAGTCCACTCTTAACCAAATTTCTCAATCCCATTGAAATTTATATGGCCTAACCTTAGATGCCAAAGATAAGCATTTTCTTTAGGAGAAATCTTTTATCTTTTATGTTGAGTTTTTGCAGTTCTGAACAATTTAGTATTAAGAAACGATTTAGATGCTAATGACCTTAGATAAATTACTCTCTAAGTTTGCAGAACAAATAAGAATATTATATTTATAAATAAAAACTTTATTTACATTAAAAATGATGAAATAACAAAACATTGTTCCGAAATCAAGTTCCTTTCTAAATTAGGAACTACATATACATTTTGTAAAGAAAGAAAAGATTTCTGAAAGAGTAATTTAACGACTCCCACTGCAACCGCTGAGACGACCTGCCTTGTTACAACCTGCAAGGCCATCTCGCCAGTCCCAAGTTGCTGCCAGGAACTAATCCTCTGAAAAGAAAAACACACATGATTAGTGGCCCCTGAATCAATTATCCAGGCATAATCATCATTCTCCACTAAACAAATTTCCAAAACTAGTAAATCATATTTACCTTGTTTGGCCTTCTTTTTCTCTGCCAAATATTTGGGGCAGTTCCTCTTCCAGTGTCCATCTTGATTGCAATGGAAACAATTTCTTTTTGCAACGTTGGCCTTTTGCTTGCCCTTTTAAGCTGCAACTTGATTAGTTTTATTACCTCCCTTATTACCCTTCTTCTTCTTCCATTTCTTTTTGGCAGAGGAAGAAGTAGACTTAGTGCTAAAGATTGAACCTTTGCCTTTATGCATGGACTCATAAGTCTGCAGCTCGTTAAGGAGGGTAGTAAGGGAGTAGTTCAGTTTATTCATATCAACGTTGGTCCTAAACTAATTTGACCGGCCTCATCGATAATGACCCAATTCATTTTAGCCACGTTGAAGTGGACCATCATATTGAGAACATGTTCTCCCATTGAGGCCCCCTTGTTCATACGTGCATTATAAATGAATTTCAAAGCATCATGTTTGATCTGTGAGGACGGTTGTCCAAACATCTTTTGCAATGAATCCATGATCTCACGTGTAGTAACCATGGTTTCATGTTTCTTTGCCAAAACTTTAAACAAGTTGGCAAGAATATATGCTTTGGCCTTTTTGTTTACCTTTATCCATTTCTCATATGCATCACAAACATTTCGTGACGCATTCTGAGCAGAAACTTGAGGACACTCCTCAGTGATGGAAAACTTCAGGTCCTCTACAATGAGCACAGTGTTAATCGTATTTTTCCATGATGTGTAGTTATCACCATTTATTTTACTGGCACTTAACAAAGTAATAAAAGTGCTTGACATTTTGATGATGCGGAAACATACAAATTATTTCTTATTAGAAACATGCATAACTCATATAACCCAATCAATATTTAGCAAAATTTTAATGTACCCAAATTTTAACATCTAATTTTGAAATGATACTTTAGTGATTTAGGATAAAAGCCATCGAAGGGTAGTTAGTCACTCCTTCATTAAATTGAGACACTCTTAACCAATTATTATACTAGAATAACTCTTATTTCTATAATAATTAGTCACCATCATTCGTCAAGAAATCATTGACAAACTTAACAGTATCTTGTAAGTGTGTAGCTCTTCATTTTAGATCCTAACGTTCTGCCTCAATGACTCAACTGAAGGGAAAAACTGATTGGAGCAAAAACTAAAGCGACCCTATCCTTAACAGGAGTTTGAGATAAATTTCATGCAAACACCATTAGAAGGGGGATACAAATCGAGGTGCCACGAGGCTGAGCATGAAAGTTATCTAGCAAACCAATGGAGGAGACCGTAGGATGTATTGACACACGTCCTTCTCCCACTTACTATAAACACTCTCTTCATTCACCTTGATATAATGCAAACACCATCTAGGGGGACACAAATCGAGGTGCCACGAGCCGAGCATAGATCTCACGGTGTGAACTTTTAGGGAGAAATGTGAGAAGAAGATGACATATTATATATATCTTTTTCCTCCCATTGAGTGTTTTAAACCTAGGGTTTATTACTTAGGTTCGGCTAATTAATTTATCTAAGTCCTTTGTTAATTTGCACAATATAACTTTTATATTGCATAGTTTAACAACTTTGATTATCATTTATTAAACACTTTAATAAAATCAAATCAAATGTTGCATGCTTATAAAATATTTGACTAATTCACCTTCCAGGTCGGTTTCCAGGTGGGGTGTTCCATTTTCGTCAGCTTAAATACCCCAACCTTAGACAAAACCTTCCTTAGACAAAAGTCCCTTATAGACAAATATTTTATAAATTTAATCTGTTGTTACATTCATTTTAATCCTATTAAAATAAATATAAAAGATTAATCTATTTCTAATCATATTATAAATATTAAACATAAGTCTAGGTGAACCAATATTAAACCATTTAAAACTAATTCATAACTTATGTTTGCATGCAACTTTTTATTATAGATTTTAATCTATTTCATTAAATATATAACCCTTATATGTTAATGAATAATTAAAACCTATGACATGTATTCTAACTACATTAGCCAAATATAACAATTATATTTTACTAAGGTAATGTCATGCTCAATGCAAATTCATTTTCATTAAACAATATAACATTTATATTAATAATGAAAAATAAGCATATCATATCATACAATATAACATTTATATTATGGTATGATGCATGGACATGCTTATTAATACATACAACTATATAATATAACACTTATATTAAATAGAATGCATGTTCATGCTAATAATAATACCGTACATCCAAATAATATATCGCTTATATAAATATGATGCATGATAATGTTTATCCTAAGGTGAGATTTTAAACTATATGGCATACATTATGCAATATATCTCAAAATTAATTTAATCATACATATCATGCAAAATTTTAATTAAATAGAAAAAATAGACCAATTTTGGGCACCCCTAAAATTAATTAAATCAATATAATCAAATTATATAAATTTAGTCAATTAAGATAACATAAAATAAAATAAAATACAAAAAAAGGGAAAAAACTACTCCAAGCCCGAAGTTGCACTACAACCACCGAAGCGTCGCGATGCTTTTGGTAAGTGTCGCTACATTCTGGCTTTTAAAGTCAGAGCGCAGCAACGCTCAAGGTTAGCGCTGCTACGCTGATGCTTCTGTGCCGCAGCGTAGCGATGTTGTGCTCTACATTGAAGCACAGAGAGCTTTCTCTGTTCTGTTTTTGGTCCGCTTCCTCAGCAACTTTTACCTTCAAATGACACAGACTTACAGACTCGATAGCATAATTAAATTTCCCAAAACAACGAACCTTTAGATATTTTGATCACATCAAAATAGTAAATCTAAGGTGCCAAAATTGAAAACATCTATTTTGCAAACCCACATTCATAATACAGAAATTCACAATCACCTCTTCTCCAAATTTTGTTTCCAAAACGAAATTTAAAGCACAATTTGGCTCTGATACTAATTGAAGGAATTAAATTCCCAACGTAAGCGAATGATCGCCTTGTGCCATTAAATTTGTTTTGAGAAAAAACAAAATACAGAGAACCTTGTTATTCTCTAGGTAGAATCAAAGAGGAGTTGTGTGGACACTGTTGGATTTTTGGTAAGGGAATTCTTTTTGAGGATGAGAGAATTTGAAAAGGAAGAAGAATTTTTTACATAGAACACTTCTGCAAAAAAAAAAAACTCACACCTGTCACTTCTCTCTTTCCCTCTTTGTTTTTACGTAAACCGTTTTTTGTGAGAGATAGAGAGAGAACAACTCCCCTTAAACGTAGGGAGTTATTAATATAATAATATTAATTTAAATAAATATATATTAAATCATATTTAACATATATAATTAAATAAAATTAATTAATTAAATATCTCATATTTAATTTAAATTTGAATCATATTCAAATAATCTTCTCTCACATAACCTATAGTTTTAATATGAATCTCATTCATATTAATTTTAACCTATACTTTTTATATGAATCTAATTCATATAATTAATATTTAAATCTCATTTAAATATTCATCTCTCTTATAATAGAAAGTATAAATTTTGAATCTCATTCAAAATAAGCTTTATATTATAATGTATCTATATACATTATACTAATTGTAACACATACAATTAATTCCCTTATTAATTTGAACATTTCAAATGAAACCAAAATATTTAATTCTTATACAAATCCTTTAAGAGCTAGCAAGGGGACCTCATGGACCTATAGTTAGAAGCTTTAATGTTATGAAATTAATCAATTAAACTCTTTAATTAGATTAATCAATATTCATTAACTATAGACCTCCACTAAAGACTTACAGTTGCACTCTTCACACTATAGATATATTTCTGTGTCCACGGAATATACTAATCAATAGTAAGTGGACCCTTCACAAATTACTCATAACTATAGTTAGGTCAAATTATCGTTTTACCCTTGTAGTTATATCTAACTCCTTAAGTACCACTGATCCCTCTAATGAACAAATTGTTTATAGTCCAACTATAAACTAACCCCTCTCGGGCCAGTGAGTGGGTGAGGCCTCATTATTCAAGATCCAGAATCAGCCTTTAACGGAGTAATTTATCTACTTACCCTAAACACGGGAAGAAGTGAATTTCATCTTGTGAAGATATGTTTCTAGCCTTCTAATTAGACAAACCCCCAAAATGGTAGGCCTATTGAGTCGACGATTTGGCCACTCTCACCCATATAGATCAAAGGATTGCCCTCATAGACAGGAGTCCATAACTCACTCAGGATTCAGATCGAGTTACCTATAGTCATCCTATGAAATGTTAATTTCTACAATTAATGGTGTTACAAAGAAAAATTAAATATTTCATGGTTCAGTTGGCGGACAGAATTCGTTGCCCAATTCCGTGTCAAATAAATTTATCGAACTTAACCAACAACAGTATTGGCAAGTCAGGTCAAACACAGGGAGCGCTTCGAATTTCTCACTTAGGAAATCTACAATTCCAGGTAACTGAAGGGGGTTTGTGAGAGATAAAATTCACGAAATTAAATTGTATAAAAAGTAATTGCACGAATTAAAAGAGATAAAACTCAAATGAGAAAGTCCTAGCTTGGGTTACACCGGGATATCCTTTATTCAATGTTCCCACTCATCGATTTTTCATTACCAAATTCGTTTTAGTTGTCACCTAATCAATTTAATTGGAAAGACCAAAATTAAAATGTCCTAATCGACAAATTAGAATTAAAACAAACCGATGAAAAACATGCAACATTCAAATCACCTAACTGCATTAAGTTCTGGGATAATAAGGCAGAATATTCAACTAGAAAAGCATAGATTAAATGTTCTATTGATTTAGTCTTAGGTTGATTAGAACAATGCTCGTTAATAATTAGATTTGCAAGCTAACCTAACCTATTGATTCTATGATCAACCTATAACCAAGTGTCACAAATCTGTTAGGTTTTATGCCCTAAAACTCGTAGATTGTAAATGTAATAATTTGGTCGTAATTAAATCATTAATAAAGATTTATTAATGTGTTACTTCAATAAGCGTTGTTGATTGTTTTTGTTTATTTTGTCTTAATAACCCTAAATTCAATAAACTAATATCCTAGGTTGTTTTATGAGTCTTGAACTGTATGTGGGGACATATGGAGACCAATATTCAAGATACAGTCTAAATGGTCTATAGTATAGGGATAAGACTAGGTACCTTATCCTTGTGACACTATGAATACGACCCACTTTATATTTGATACAAACGCAATGATCTAACGCGTTCGTGTAGGTGACATGCGAGTGGGGGTATCTTATGCAATGAGTTTGCATAAGATCGGACCACGAAATAGTAATCACTAGATGTAACTCCATGGACTAGTTAGGTTTCTATTTTAATAGGATGACCTAGGCAACTTAGTCTTAATCCTGAGTATATTGTGAACTCCTGTCCACGAGGGATTTTCCTTTGATTTGAATAGGTGAAAGTGGTCATTTGCCGACCCAATATGCCTACCATCTTGGGAACAAGACCGAGTGGGAGTTGGGGACATAATTATACAAGATGAAATTCACTCATTCCCATTTTTAGGTAAGTAGATAAGTGTTCCCTTAAGTGGTGTCTCTGGGACTTGAACAAAGGGCTCTACCCTCTCACTAGCCCGATAGGGGTTTCTGTTTAATGGTTGGACCATAAACAGGTTGTTCATTAGAAGAGCACTGGTACTTAAGGATTTAGAAGTAACCGAGGGGTAAAACAGTAATTTGACCCAGATGGTGTTACGAATACTTGTGAAGCACTAATTTGCTATTATTGGTTTATATCCATGGACACAGAAATATATCTGCAGTGAGAAGAGTGCAGCTGTGGGTCTTTAGTGGAGGGTACCCATAGTTAACGAATATTGATTAATGTGGTTAATGAGTTTAGTCGATTAATCTCATATCGTTGGAGCTTCTAATCCATACGTCCATAAGATCCCCTTGCTAGTTACTATGGACCAACAAGGATCAACTATGTTGAAAGAAAAATTTGAAATGTTCAAATTTATGAAGGAAAATATTAATTGCATTAGATACAATTAATTGTATAATTTATTATAAATTTTATTTGAATGTGATTTAAATTATAACTTTATAATATAAAGAATTAATTTATTTGAATGTGATTCAAATAATTAATTATTTATTTGGATAAAATCCATATAAATAAATAGAGAGATAATTAATTAATTAATTTAAATTGGATTCAAATACTTAATTATTTAATTTGGATGAGATCCAAATTAAAGATTCTGCAGAAAATGCAGAAAATAAATAGAGTAAGAATTAATTAATTGATTTGAATTGGATTCAAATAATTAATTATTTAATTTGGATGAGATCCAAATCAAAGATTCTACAGAAAATAAATATTTAAATAAGATTTAAATATTTTAAACTATTTAATATAAGATATTATTAAGGTAGATATTTATTAATATTGTATATTATTAAATATTTGATTTAAAATCTCTGCAAAGGGTTTATCCTAATAGAATTAAAAGTAACCCATAGAAGTTCTATAAATAGGGTCATTGGGAGCCTTCATAGAACACACTAGAATAATCTCTACAATTACTCTAAAAATCTTCCTCTACTAATTCTCCCAATATTCTTAGAAAAATTCTAAGAAAATTCTTCTTCCCATTCTTTCAAAGAAGCGTTTCTCACAAACCGAATCCTTGCCACAGTCAGAGCGAGGAAGATCTCTTGAAAAAGGAAGGAAGACTACAAGGAGAAGATTATCGGTTCGAGAATTATAGATTGACAAAGGTATGATGCTTAACCTTTTCTTTATTGTATTTTTAATTATTTCAATAAATCAAAGAACACGATTACATGCTTCCACCGGGATTCAATTCCCTTCAGAATCATAATTCAATCTTAAGCAATAATCACAGTGCACACCAGCGTCCACAATATGATTGTAATAATATAAATTTCGGAATTAAATCGTCAATACAACAAAATTCAACTCAAAATCTCATAAGAACATCAAATACAAAGAAAAATCCCTAAAAGTCCAAGCTAAAATTAAGTACCTTAGCCTCGATACATCATTATATGCATCGAAGGATCAAATTCGTACAAGAAAGGAGGAGAATGGAGGAGAAAATAGAGAGGATCAACGCGGAGGTCGGCTAGTGGATGATTCTATAACCTAAAAGTCGAGGTTATTATTTAAAGTAAGGTTGGAGAGTCGTGGCGTTGTTGCGCGTACATGCACAACCATCTTCTGGAGCGTCGCGACGCTCTAATGTAGCGCTGCGGCGCTTGTTGCAATTCGCCAAAGAAGAAACTCTCGGAAAAAAGAGTCGTTGCGTTGTAGCTTATGGGTATTTTGGTCATTTTGGAGTTCTCTTTCCCGGTTGATGCCATAGAACTCCATTTTGGTCCGTTTTAGCTCCAATTCATTGCTAATGCCCCGTTCTACCTGCTAATTGCTCAAAACCCATGAAATAACATATTTGACACATTAAATAGCACAACGATCATGAGTTAAGCTAAGGAAGTAACACATTTTAGGTGCTATCACCGGTCTTATATAAACTATTTGCATACGATACCCTCACTCACATGTCTCCACATGAACGATTAAGATCAAATCGTTTGTAACACTTCACAACTCCTTGTAACAATTACAAAGTGGGTCGTATCCGTAGTGTTACTAGAATAAGGCATCCAACTTTATTCTTATACTACAGACCTTTCGATTATTACTTAAACATAATTCAACCTTGTATGTCAACCACATACATGTTTAAGTTTACATAAAATAACCATAGAATCT
This sequence comes from Citrullus mucosospermus, assembly GCA_030954485.1. Classification (NCBI taxonomy): domain Eukaryota; kingdom Viridiplantae; phylum Streptophyta; class Magnoliopsida; order Cucurbitales; family Cucurbitaceae; genus Citrullus; species Citrullus mucosospermus. The sequence continues at coordinate 8,164,872 of CM062064.1, read as the reverse complement.
TAGTTTATTGGATTGAGTTAATGCATAAGATAGATAAAATCATTTCTTATTTTATTCAATAAATAAAATGTATTTACAATTTACAAAATTACAAGATCCAAGAAATTTAGGATACACCAGTTCCAACAATCTCCCACTTGTCCTAAAGCTAGTGGGTGTATAATACATATAAACTAGGGCATAACTTTGAACCCATCTCCCACTTGCCCTAGACTAGATGTGACATGTCTCATAGACTCAAACTCTCTAGGTGACCCTCAAACAATTTAGCCGTGAGAGCCTTTGTAAATGGATCAGCAACATTATGCTCCGAAGCAATCTGCATGACAATCATGTCTCCTGGTTGCACAATCTCTTGTATCAAATGATACATGGGCTCTATATGCTTTTCGAGTTTGTGGCTTCTAGGCTCCTTCAAATTTGCCACAGCACTACTATTATCACAATAAAGTGTGATGAGCATTGACATGTTTGGAACAACTTCCAAGTCTGTCAAAAACTCCCTAAGCCAGACAACCTTTTTAGTAGCATCACAAGCAGCTACATACTCTGCCTCCATGGTAGAGTCAACAATGCAACATTTCTTAGCCTCCTAAGCGAGCTTGCAATTGATGTTGTCTTGTATTTGGGCTGTGCTTGTGAAGGGAGATTGCAGTATGTTATTTCTGGTTTGGCAAGTTAGCTGACAGTACTGAGGTTCATCAATCTTTTAAGTCATTTGAACTTGGAACTGATTAGGCGATTCAGACATCAACTGATGTTTAAACATTTTATAGTTTATCAGAAGAAGTACGACTATACGCAGATGGCTAAATTCTTTGCCGAAAAATCCCCTCCCTCCCCCCCCCCCCCCCCCCCCACTAACGTATTTTAAGAAAGAGCAAAGGGGGGGGGGGGGGGAGGTCAGAGAGAGCGTGTCTCATAGCTTCCTTGAGGGGATGAGGGAAATCAAGTAATTTGAATTTCCAATGGATTAATGGTTTTTAAGTTTCTCATTACCCGTTGGTGTCTCATTGCCATTAATACCTTTTTTAATACTCCTTGAGTTAATCCCTTTATTGTTTTCGTGCATTAAGCTCAGGAATATGTTGATTTGCTAATATGATGGTCGGTTGATAGCATTGTAAAAGTGCTATTTTTCCTAGTTTAATTCGGGCTCGTTCGTAGATTTTATGTGTTTATTATGCTATTTTAAATTACAAAAATGCCCATAGAGCAGCATAGCTACGTTGTGCTCTACACTCAAAGGCAGAGAGCAAAAATGGCGACTCTCCCCAAAAACATAGATGCACTCTAAAAATTGACGGACTAATGACGAAGCACGCGTGTGCGCCTGAGTGCAACATGCAGCGTCATTACACTCTGGGTAGGCGCTCCAACTTTTACCTAGAGCGTAGCAACGCTCTAATAGAGCGCAGCAATGCTCTGCCCTTTTTATATAGGGAATGTCGCCATATTAGGGTGGGGAGTTCGGGCTTTCAACCCCCCAATCTGAATTTCCTCTTCTCTTCTTCTCTTCTTTTCCCTCCCTCTGTATTTCTTCATCTTTGGGTTTATTTTCATGTTTGTAAAGCTCATCTTGGATCGATCTCATTGCTAAAGTGAGTTGCTAGCTTAGGTCTAAGTGAAATTCATGTATTGATTTTGAGGATTTTTGTTCTTAATATATATTTCTCTTTGATTTTCTGTGGTTCTTGAATGTGATTGATTTTCTATGCTTAGATGTATGATAGGCTTGATCAACCATCATTCATTTTTTGATTGCTAGAGATTAGAAATTCTCTATTGTGTTTTTAATCTCAAATGGACAAGGGTTAAATAAAAAATTAGGTTGATGACAATAATCTAATCGCAAACATTGCATGATTAACTATTTCAAGAACGAAATCAATTTATAACTCTAGGCTTTCCGTGTTATTTATCGTCTTAGTGGAACCCTTAGAACTTAATGCGATTGTTTGTTTGTTATGGACGCTATTGAACCCAAACAACTAAGCAACTGTTTTAATTAAAGTAATCAAATAGTAGTTAGGGCGCTTGCTCTAAGCTTTCTGGACAAGTTAACTAAGCACATTAAATAAAGAGAGATAATCCTAAGTAATCCTATGATAAATCAAACATTGGATGGATCCTAAGTCCTAAGCTAGGAGTTTCCTTTTACTTTTCCCAAACTTTTTTATTTTCTTGCACTTTAAATTTTGCAATTTACATTCTCGCATTCCATTTAAACAAAACCTCCGTTTTTACTGCTTTCCAATAGACCCATTTAGCTTAGAGAGATTGTATATTAGGCTCCCTGTGGTTTGACCCCGGACTTGCCGTTTGTGCTACTTAGTAGTATAAGTTGTTGGTTCGGTGAAATATACATTTTATTTGATTGTCGGGGAAAGGTTTACGACGCCCATTCTCCCCTTATCATCGGTCATCATTCAGTAAAGATTTTAAGTGGGTCCACTTGGACTATGTCATGTATGAATGATGAGAAGAAGAGGGGCGAAACTACTCTATCTGGAGGATCGGTATGACAACCCTAGAGGGGGTGAATAAAGTTTCTTAAAACTAATTAAAAAATTTTACTAAATGTGAGCCCAATTGAACAAATTAATAAACTTTTGCTAAAAGATAATTTAAACAATAATTTTATGCAAATAATTTAACTTTGAATTAAATAAGAAATAATTAACAATCACACTTTAAAGCACCCTATTTAATTTTTATAAAAAGATTGGTAAAAGACATGGAATTTTAAGAACTACCAATCAAAATAAATAAATATGAGCAATTAATTTCAAGAACTAATAATTGCAATTAATTTTATGCAATAAAATATAATAACAAAAATTAATTGCAAAAATAAATTAGAAGAGGGATAGAAAATTGACATCGCAATTTTATAGTGGTTCGGCACAACCTGACGTACATCCACTTCCCAAGCTCCTCTTGGGTATGTCACTAGAAACCTTTGACTCTTTCCATGGCTTAGAGTCGAACCGCTATAACGTTCTTTTTGGGACGCAAGAACAAACCCAATCCTTTCCACGGTTGGAATCAAACCGTTACAACCACTCTTTTTAGGGATCAAGAGCAACCCTTACAAAAGTTTGAAAATGAAGAACGAAATGAGAAAAACTCTCTTAAATAGTAGATTTACAAATTTGAGGGCACTCAATAAATCAATCCTCACAAAACAATATATCTCTCTAAAAAATTAGATGAAAAGAAGAAAATTGAAGCTGAGAGAGAGCAACAATGGAGACTTTTAGTTTTATGGAGGATTGAAAATAATATGAAATTGTTGTTAAAATTTAGAAAAGAAGATAGAGTTTAAAAAGAGGTGTAAGTGGGTGAAAACCACAATCAATTTGGACCATTGGATCTTAGTAAAATTCAAATCAAAAGTGGAGATTTAAAAGATATAAAAGTAGTGATAATAATAATTTCAAATTTAGAAAGAAAGAAAGAAAGAGAGAGAGAGAGAAAAAAAAAAAAAAAAAAAAAAAAAAAAAAAAAAAAAAAAAAAAAAAAACCTTCACCAAACGGTCACCTGCTGCATTTAACTTTTCAGTTTTTTATTTTTATTTTTTATTTTTTCCCGTTGGTTACACTTGCATATATATAAATAATAATTCTTTTAATTCATTTTCTTTTCAAATTAAAACCAAACAAAACCAAAATTATATTTTATTTTGAAATCCAACCAGATCCCACCAAGTGTCACTCCTCTAAAGCTCCACTTTTCATCCTCTAAATTGGCCGCCACGTCACCAACTAGGGCATCTTTTCATTAAACTTTCAGCTATAATTTTTTAGTTTGAACTCCAATTTGAGCAATTTAAATATGTTGGAATCGTTGTTCTGAACTCTACACAATAGACAAAACACTAAAATTGTTAGTAAATAAGAGCAAGTTTGTTATCATCAAAACATTAATTAATTAATTAATTTGATATTAAGGTCTGAAATACCAACATTAATAAAAATTTAAAATTTATATATATTAATAAAAATAAATATGTTATATAAGTTCGAATTATATTAAATTAATGAATAGTCGTAAGGACATTCTTTTATGTAAATTTAAAACATTCACAAATAGAAATCCTACGAAATAAACACAACTATCCAAGTATTCCAAATATCTTCGAAAATGTTCTTGCAAAACAAACATGGTTATCAAAAGATATTGGACATCTGTAATTATAGGAATCTATAATTTCGAACATTTAAAAATTTAGATTATCTACATTCCCAAAAAACAAACGGCAAGTTAGGAAATAAAATTGAATAAATGCATGCATTAATTATGAAAGGATGCATATATATATGGGTATGGTGGTAAGAAATATTGATAAAATTTAAGAATGAATTCTAAAATTAAAAAAAAAAATAATAATAATGGACATTTGTGAAAACATGATCCAAAGGTACTAAAAATCTTGGTATGAATGACCAAAATTTCAGGTTTCAAAATTGAAATGCAATTTGACCTAAATTGTGAAAATCTATGTATAATCTTTTGTTCGCATCATTCACTCGCGCTAGTGTTGATCCTCATGCTTGCGCCTCAACTCCTCATCTCTCACTCGTTCTCCCACTTCTATTTCACGTAAAACTCTCTTATTTTATTGATTGGGATGGGATTTTCAAATTACAAATTCACTCAATAATTGGGAAATAGAAAACAAATTACAACTTGTTGACACATGGTAAACCACAAGAAGTACACCTAGCGGGCGTTGGAATTCATACTTTAAGACCTCGTAATTAATTAATTATTTATTAAATTATCTATTATAGTAAAAATTTAAGGTTATTAAATATAATCCTAAATAGTATGTAATCCTATATTGCATATTTTAATACATGCAATATTAAAATCGACGTCTGGGCCTTCAACCATCCATCAAAACAAGAATTTTGATGCTGAAATCTTCAATTACGAGTTAAAATCTAAAGAAATCTCATGGGTTTTGGTCTAGAATGGCAAAAATCGAGGTTTGAGCTCTAAAAAATTAGCTAAAACTCTCCTCCTCTAACCTAGAAATAGAAAATTACTATGTAAACATAGTGCAGAGCGTCGTGGTGCTAAGGGACAACATTACGACGTTGATACCCTCGAATCGGAGCGTCACCGGCGTCGTGCACGCGTTGAGGCATCACTAGCCTTCCGTCAATGTTTGGAGCGTCGCGATGCTCTCCCTCTATGCAGCTACTGGAATTCGTGTCGTGCTAGCGCCGTGGCACCAATCTATTGGGGGCATTTTTGTCCTTTTGAGTCCTTTGGATGCTCTATTTAGCTCCTAAATGCTCCAAAGTAACCCTGAACAACACGTAACACTCCGAAAATGCATGGTTTGCTTGAGACTAAACACCTTAAACATCATAATCAAGTTAGATTAGAGGCATTAAGATAGAACATTTTTTATGCTATCAGCAATTAAGTAAAAAAAAAAAGAGACTTTTCATTTTTGCCAAGTGTACAACAAGAAAGGAAAACACCACAAAAGAGGAGATGTGGGTGGAAAAGAATAAATAAAAAGGCAAGAAAATGATGAAGAATGTCAAAGCTTGATGCACTAGGACAAGACATGCTAGTTAACTTTGCCAAAAAAGGTAGAAGGAAGAAAATTTGGGAACTAGCTAAACTAGAAGATAGATTAGTCAAAATTCTCCACTAAAGCTCTTAAGTTAGAGACAAAACCCAGAATTGACAAAAGAAGTGACAAAAGAAGAGCTAAGTTTTATGCTCATACCTATGCTGTGAAAATAAGGTATAACATAAATATCATGCTTAACATTGCTTAGTTGTGGTGGATGCGCGCTCGGACCCTAGCTAGAACCTAAAAGAAAGGGAATGTTGGATACTCCTAGCATGACCCATGACCAGGGACAACTCTAAAAAGTACATGCAAGTCAAGTTCAATATACTCATTCTTGCAAGGGCAGGAGATCACAAGTTGATATAAATATTAAATGCAAAGTTCCATTCAAAACAGAGAACAATGCGCCCAGTTAATTGAGTGAAAGTCTAAAAAAAAAGATTCTTTGCTGATTAGCTTCGACGACCTCAAAGTCCAAGAAGGATCTCACGATGGGTAGATGGTATGCAAAAAACGGTTGCAAAAAATTAAGCACCAACGATGGCAAAAATGAAGAAAAAACCATAATCTCAAGGTTAAAGAAACGAAAAGACAATGACAAAGCTTCAACTTGCGAGTGGGGGTTAATGTTATGGGTAATTTTGGACCTAGAGGCAAAATCGTCCAAGAAAGCAAGATAGAAGATAAATCGGATAAAGAAATATATTAAAGCCCAAAATATGGCCAAAAGCCAAATAAAAGAGTCGGAATGGATCGAGACCTATTACAAGCTCTTGGGCTTTGGCACCAAGTCGAGGTCGAGCCTAACTTTTCCGCTCGGAGGAAGGTATCCGTTGGACCTACTAGTCCAATAAACCCCAAAAGTAATCCTAGAAGACCCGGAAACCCAATTCTAAAAGGATTAGGTCAAAAAGTAAACTATTAATAAATAAGCCATGAGAGCCCAAAGAAAAGTAAGTTCTGAATACTAAAGTTCTTTACTTCCTTCCTTTGATTCATTTTTTACTTAAGCATCGGAGTGGGTGTGACGCTTACCACCTCAGTGTTATCTTCTTTGCATGTTTCTTTCTCTCTCCAATCAAATAAATTTACAGTTGTTTGCCTAAACTAAAATTTGGAATCAACAATGTTGTCCTTCACAAAAGAATTTGTTTATGAAAAAAATGTGATAACATGAAAATATGAAACAAAAATGGTTACATTTTCTAACTTTTTAAAAGTTTATTTATTACATGCAAATAAATAAATAAATATATATATATATATATATATAGGCGTGCGCGTATGTGTGTATGTGTGTGTATATATATAAACTTTTAAAAAAATGAAACTAGAAAATTTCATTTGCTAACTAATAGGTTTAAATGGTCTATCAGCTTATTTGACTGTTAGTTGGATATCATTAGTTGATGTGACACTTATTAAATGATATGAAAAAGTTTAGATTACATGACATTTCTTTTAAATTTTATTTTTTTTATTTTTTTTTTTTTTTTTAATTTTTTTTTTTTTTTGCCCCTTTCTCTTCTTCTAATTTTCTTAAAATTCTAATTTGTATGATCTTTCTTTGTTTTTGTTTCTATACAATGCTCCAGTAGTTGTTTCTCATCAGCATTGCGGGCGTTCGATCAATTAAATAACATTTATAATATCGATCAAGAATCGACAAGCGGTCTTAGTAGTAAAACTGGATCAATCATAGGGAGCTCAAGATAAAATCTCTCTAAGGTAAATAAGCCTTTGGAAAGTAGAAAAAAAGGAGGGGGAAGGGGGTCGGATTGGTTCATAGGAAAATTAAAATGCATGAAAAATAAATTGCAGGAAAGTAAGATAGATTGGGGGAGAGAGCGATGTACGAGATTACCTTCATTGATTAAGAGACTGTTGGGCTATCTATGGATTGATTCATAAATTTATCATATAAATTAAGTTAATGGATTATCTAACTATTAATCCTAATCAATTGTCTAATATGCTATACAAACTCCTTTTAATGGAAAATCAATGCGGATGTCAATTTCTAAATCAACTAAGTAGGTGCCACACAAAGCCTAACTACTCAATTAATCACATTAAGAACTTGGATTGATGAAGATATTAGATTAAATTGGCCTAATCTAATTTAACATCCTTCCATTCCTTAGGTTTCATTATCTTTTGTTACTAATGACCCCTAGAATGCTAGAAGTCGAACCATAACTATAGCTAAACCTATTTACTACTCAAATTAGGCATGCTTTCGTTACGAATCCTAGCATACATGAATAACCTATACTTAAAACGACTAATTTGTCACATTAATCGAACATAATTTAAGCATAGATTCATACAAGAAAAGGTAATAACTTGTAGAAATACAAGTTAATATATTCACTATTTGGAATAATTAGAGTAACTTTAGGGCTAAACGCATGATTTTGGAAGTTGAATTGTGTAATATATATTACCATGCGTTGGCACCAATTACAAAGAATATACCTGAGAAAATATGAGCTTTTCTGTTCTTAATGTAGGATTAAGTAAAAAAGCACAAATAACCCAAGTACCGGAGAGGAAGCTGCTACGAGAAAAAAAGAAGTGAAAACCCATGCGTTAAGCCCAGGCGTCTAGACCGTGTGTTGAGAAGAAAAAGAAAATACACACACCTAGACAATAGCTGTCGTGTCAATATGCAAAAGGATTACAAGTTATCAGATCATGGCAGAACCAATGGGCTGACGATATGAAAAATCTGCGCAACATGGCATGAAATTTAATGCAAAGATGTCAGGTCATCATGAGTTCACCTTTTCGACACCTATAAATAGCCCAAAGCTTCTCAATTCAAAGGAGGAGAGAAAGGAGTTCAAGAGACGAAAACTCTGCACAAATTCTCCTTCACCATAACCAGCCTCCATTTGAAGCTCTTCTATGAGAAGGATTTTGAGAATTTTCAGAGTATCTCCCAGTGATTGAGAACCTTCATCCTATGTCATTTATATATCAGATAGCAACCATCTCGAGCCTCCATGAAGCAAGACATTGTCAGTGGCGGCTTGACGTTTTCCATTTATGTTCTTTCTTCATTTCCCTTCTTCTTACTTATGCTTTGTTAATGACATTCGAGAGAATGGTTTATTTACTTAATATAAGTTCGATTGACGATTATCTTCCATTCATTTCCATATTAAATACTTTACACCATGTTGCTTGTATGTTGAATGAGTAGATGTTAGAAGCTAGTTTTTCTTAAGCAATATTAAACATGTTTACATCTTGATTATTGCATATCATTAGCTTGCATAGATTTGTCTGACAAACAAATTTAACAAGCACGACTCTCTAGCTTGAGAGAGTAGATGGTTAATCTTTAGCATTTATCAAGACTAGATGAGTTTTAGAGATGTAGTTCATCTTTTGCCAACGCAAACTTACCATGCGTCTAAGAGATAAGATTAATGTGGCGTCGAAACATCGAAAGATGGATTCTCAAACCCAAAGTTTGTAGGTATGTAAATATACTTAGATGTACTTAAGTAACGACTAGCTTCTGCGTTAACTCTATTATATCGCATGGTTCCATCATCATTCTCAATGCATGCTATTTGACTGTAAATGACATTTGACTAACATTATCAGCGTCCACCTCACCATGTTGATTGTAGGGAATTTTATTTATTCTTTATGTATAGTTTTAGACGCATAAACCCCTTGAACATAATACTTGTACAGTCACCGCATAGATTATGTATCTAGTCTCAACGCCTAATTTATCACAAATCCCTACATTCGACTCTGGACTCACTAGGAAACCTATAGAAGCTTGAATTTTTATAGGAAAAATTGCTGATTAATGAACATACTTGAGTGATTCTCGACGCATACTTTGTACTAAAATTATAACACCCACTTTATAGGCAACGAGAATAAGAAAAGAATAAGAAAATCCCACAATAAATTATCAAAATCTCATACAATCCATAGAAATTGCTGAACAAACCTCAAAATCGACGTTTGGGCCTTTAGCCGATCATCAAAACTTGAATTCCGATGCCATAATCTTGATTGCAATGCAAAATAAAAGGAAATCTTATGGACCAAAACCATCTAAGCTCTCACAATCGCTCTAAAACTCCTCCTCTCTTTAAACCCTAAAAGTAAATGATTATATATAGAAGTCGAGGCAGTGGGCATGACACTATTAGACATCATCATAGTGTCGTCGTGCCATAATACCACATTGAGCACTACGACGTTGATGTTTGATGCCATGCATTACCTCTGTCATGCACGTTGTGGCTCATGGGCTCTGTACTGCCATAGGGCAAGGGCACAATGCTTGCCTATGCAGGCTTCCTACCTCTTGCGCTGTGGTGGCTGTTGCGACGCCAAGCCTCCCTTGAGGCAATTCTGACTTTTCATAATCCTTTGAAGCTTAATTGCTCCATTAAGCTCCTAAATCCAAATTAACCCTGAACAACCTGCAAAGCTTCAAAATGTATGTAACGTTCGAGATCTTAAAAATATGAACATTTAAAGTGAAGGGAATTGAATCCCAGTAGAAGCGTGTGATCGCGTTCTTTGATTTTTTGATTGAATTAAAAATACAAGTAATTAAGAAAAAAGTTAAACAATATACCTTTGTTGATCTATAATTTCAGTAAAATCTTCCCTCGAACCGATAACCTTCTCCTTGTAGTCTTCTTTTTCCAAGAGATCTTCCTTGCTATGACTCTGGCAAAGATCTGGTTTGTGGAACCGCTTCTCGAAAGAATAGAGGGAACGAGAAGAAGAATTTTCTTAGAACTTTTCTAAGAAAATTGGGAGAATTTCTAGAGGGAGAGCTTTAGAATAATAATCTTTCATGTAGAGAGTGTGTTCTATGAGGGCTCCCAAAGGCCCTATTTATAAAACTCTATGACTTACTCCTAATCTTATTAGGATAACTCGAGATTTTAAATTAAATATTTAATAATATCTAATATAAATGCAAAATCTTTAATTTGGATCTCATCCAAATTAAATAATTAATTATTTGAATCCAATTCAAATTAATTAATTAATTCTCCATTTATTTATTTATATGGATTTCATCCAAATAAATAATTAACTATTTAAATCATATTCAAATAAATTAATTCTCCATATTATAAAGTTATAATTTGAATCTTATTCAAATATACTTTATAATAAATCATGTAATTAACTGTATCCAATACAATTAATATTTTTCCTCATAAATTTGAACATTTCAAATTTTTCTTTCAACATACTTGATCCTTGTTGGTCCGTGGTGAGCTAGCAAGGGGACCTTATGGACCTATAGATTATAAGCTCCAATGATCTAAGATTAATTAATTAAACTCTTTATAATTTAACATTCATTCATTAACTACATGGCAAACCACTATAGACCTGTAGTTGAACTCTTATGCACTGTAGGACAAGTTGTGTCCATGGACATAATCAATACAAGCAAGTCGATCCTTCACAAGTTGTTCATAATTACAACTAGGTCAAATGTCTGTTCTACCCCTGTAATTACCTCTTATTCTTAAGTACCACTAATTTCTCTAATGAACAATTTGTTTATGATCCAACCATAAACTCAGTCCCTCTCGGGCCCACTAAGAGGGTGGAGCCCTTTGTTCAAGACCCGAAATCAACACTTAAGGAAACTACTCATCTACTTACCCTATTTGGGAAGGAGTGAATTCCATCTTGTGAGGTTATGTTCCCAGCTCCCCATTTTGTCAAATCCCCAAAATGGTAGGCTTATTGAGTCGGTAACTCGGGCCACTCCCACCCAAGCAAATCAAAGGATCGACTTCACAAACAGGAGTTCATAAGTCACTCAGGATTAAGATCGAGTCGCACATGATCATCCTATGAAATATTAATCTCATCAATTAACGGATTTAAAAAGAGAGATTAAATATTTTGCGGTCCAGTCTTATACAAACTCTTTGTATAGGATACCCCCACTTACATGTCTCCACATGAACGGTTTGGATCAAACCATTTGTAAATATTACAAAGTGGCTGGTATTCATAGTGTCACCAGGATAATGCACCCAACCTTATCCATATACTATAGACCTTTAGGTTATTTCTTGAACATGATCCACCTGTATGTTAACTACATACATGTTCAAGACTTCATGTAATAACCTTGGATTTTTCCGTTAATAGATAAATTACATTGCATAATTAATAATTAAATTGAGACTTTAGGGCACAAATCCTAACAATCTCCCACTTGCACTAAAGCCGGTGATACATGTATCTTAGGGCATACTCTATACCTAACGTGATCTCCCACTTGCCCTAGCGAAGAAGAGACATGTCTCGTAGTCCTAGACATTCTAAGTGACTCTCATACACTTTAGCCTAGAGAGTCTTTTTATATAAATCAAACCATATGTCATTCAAAATCATCTTGGTCACTACCATGATACTTTCTCTCAATATGCCTTATCGTAGAAGTTGGTGTCTTCTAATATCCTTATTCTTAGCCTTTGCACCACCATTATCTCATAAAAAGTGATAGACTAACTTAGAATTGAAACACTTTCAGAACTATAAGGATATTTTTATAGTTACACAAAGTTTTGCTTCACAAGCAAAAACAAAATGTATTAAGTACCAATCTCCACCACATAGGATAAAATTTTATCTTACCATAGATTTCTCTAAATCTTTGTAAGACCCAATGTATGTTGTGAAAGATCAAATCTTAACACCATACACAAAATTTCTCATTATCCATAGATACTTTGAGAAAACTTCTAATTTTCTACTCAATGGTCACACCATTGATATAACCAATATAACTAATAAATTGCATGTTAAGTCTCATTTATGCATTAATTATCACATACTGAGAGAAGATAATTAGTCATATGTCCTCAACACTTGGGGTGTCTTAGGATACTCTTCCTTAGACTTAACTTCATTTTTGAATACTACAGTAACATTCTTTTGAAAGTGTGCATCAAATTTTTGACAAACATTTTGTAAATGTAAGATGCTTGAGACAAACTTAACATTATGTCCTTAATTAGTTAGGTAGTCAAATTTTTATGTTATATTACATCATTCATAATGAGTAATACACCATTAACATAAAACATGAGAAATATCCACTTGTCAATTAATGACACTCTTGTCTATACAAGATCATTAATATTTTTTTAAAATCATAGGTTATGACAACTCTTATCAAACCTTATATTCAAAGATCTAATTGTCTGATTCATCTCTCAAATGAACCTATACAAATTTACAAACTTTTTGCATTTGATCTTTGAAAGTTGAACTCCTCGATTTGTTTGTGTAGATTCATTCTTTAAATAATCTAAACGTTCATTTTACATATCTCATATGCAACAATGAACAATGCTCAAAAGACTCGATTATGGCAACGAGTGAGAAAATTGACCCATAGTCTAATTTCTTTCAATAGGTTTTACCCTTTTGCCATAAGTCTTACTTTGAAGATCTAAATCTTCTTATCTACACAGTAGGTCTCTTTTGTAGATCTATTCATATCCTATGAGTTTTATCCCATCAAAAAAAATCTATAAACCCAGACTGAGATGAAGTACAAAAACTTTATATTGAGTTCATGACTTTGACCTAACAATCCTTGTTAACATCCCTCAACATGACTTTGAGGATGATAAGCCTTAAGTTTTGACTTTAACTAAGTCATAGTAAAAGTTGAGTTATCCAATACCTCTCCCACTACGATGAAGGCTCATCATGTTTAACTAGGATTCATTTGACATTCAAAGGTAATTAAATGATTAATAACACTTATTAACTCTTAGTGAATTTACTAGAAACCAAAGTATCAACACTATTTAACCTTAGAAAAGGTTGTAGTCTTTTATTCGACATTCCTTATAAAATTAATATTTGTCATACAAATACTTTATTTTATTTAGGAAGCATAAAAGATCACTTTATTTTATTTAGGAAGCATAAAAGATCATTCTCTTCCTCCATGAGGGCAACCTGCTTTTAAGCATGTCTGTGAACATATATAATCATTTAGGTTTGTTTCAGCATGTGCATCTTAACATACCCATATCTGAAATGTTGTAAACTAGTTTACTACACTTCCATAATCCAAAATTGTCTCCCAGACAGTTTTGGAGGGAATAATGTTCATAGTGCAATCTCTATTGAATGCCCTAACAAGAGTATGACAATGATGTGTAATTTATTAATGATGTGACCATGTCTAACAAAGTATTCATCATTAACATGACCAAGTCCAACAAGGTCAACTTTCTCCTTTTGAAGCATAATTTCATTCAAATTGGATCTAATGCTTAAAGTTGAGATATAATCCCATTTTCTATCAATTATGCATAGTACTGATGTTTCTGTACTTTTATGATCTGATCATAATATGTCTTGATAGACTTGCCTAATTGATTTAAACTGATGACGTGGCAAAAAAAATCTAATCAAAGTGGACCAATTGAAAGGTGAAACTTGGAGCATGGAGGAATGACACATGGGCTTTTGATTCTTGGATTGGTTTTAAAAAGAAAATGAATTTAATATTATATATGTCTATGTCTAACGACTAGTTGACTTTTAAATTTTATATATATCACTTTTGACTTTTAGTCTCAACCATTCAATTATTTTTAACAACATCCAATGGTCCAAATTGAATTTGGATTTCACCATCCTCCCTCTCTTTTTAAACTCATCTTCTTCTCTACTTTTTAACAACAATTTCACATGTTTTTACAATCCTCCATAATTCATTAAGCCTCCATTGTTGTTCTCTCCAAGTTTCAATTTTCTTCTTTTTCATCTTATTCTTGAGAGAGATTTATGTATGATGAGGATTGAATTGTTGTGAGCTCAAAATTTGTAAATTCACTCTTTTAAAGAGTTTCTCAAGTGTGTTCTTTAGTTTTTCCAAACATTTTGTAAGGGTTGCTCTTGATCCTGAAAAAAAGCAATTGTAACGGTTTGATCCTAATCCATGGAAAGGATTGAGTTTGCTCTTGAACTCACAAAAAGAGTGGTGTACCGGTTAGGCTCTTAGGAAAGTGGATGTAGATCGAGTTTGATTGAACCACTATAAAAGTTTTCGGTGTTAATTTATCTATCCCTATACTACTTTAATTTTGCAATTAATGTGTTATTATAGTTTATTACATGAAATTAATTGCAATATTTGTTCTTGAAATTCATTGCTCATATTTGTACATTTTGATTGGTAGTTCTCAAATTTCTATATTCAATATCAATCTTATTATTAGAATCAAATAGGGTGTTTTAAAGTAGTATTATTAACATGTTGATTATTTTTGGTTGAATTTATTTGCTTAAATTTATTGTTTAAATTACTTGTTAGCAAAAATGTGTTGATTTTTTTAATTGGCCTCACTTTAGGAAAAAAGTTCAAATTTTTCTAAATAAACCCTATTCACCCTTGTAAAGTTGCGATACTGATCCTACATAATCATTACAAACGAGCAAGATTATAAGAACTATTAGTGATGTAATATAAATTTGCCTTTACCCACTAGCTTAAGTTTTTGGGTCAATTGATGATTTAACATGGTATCAAAGCAGGTGGGAGAGTGTTAGTGATATCTATAATCTATCTATAATATAATGAAGGGGGAGAATCTTGGAAAAAAAATTTTGGACACTTTTGTCCATCATTTATTTTACTTATTTACACAATATTACATTATAGATTAAATATAAATACTAAATTAATTAATTAATCCATCATTATCAACAATAAATACATAATTAATATGATAATGTTGGAATGCACAAACTTATTTTCCACTTAAAAGGGTTTTATTTTTTACTTTAATTATAATTAATATTGAAATTTTAAAAGTGCTAGTATTCAAAAAAATTTTGCACCTCTCATTTTCAACTATTATAAAAAGGGAGTTTTCTTCAACATATTTTACCAACACTACACTTAGTTTCGTTCTTTCTCCATTTTTTTTTTCTCTATTCATTGCTTTTAAAGCATTTTCAATTTTGAAGTATCTCAAGATGTTGGTATTATATTCAAGTTGCAAGAAATGCATGTGTTGAATCAAGATCTCGGATTCTAGTTTTTTTTTTTATTTTAATGAATGGATTTTTGTCTTTGTTATTAACTTTACAACTTTACTTTGATAAAGTTGAATATAGTGTTTGTCTAGCAAGTGAGCAAATCTATCTTGAGATATGTGTATAGTTAATGTCTTAATTTTATGTTACTATTTTCTTTTTTCTTTTTTTATTTATTTTTTATATTGTTCTTTTAGAATCAATGTATTGCTATTTTACTTTTATTGAGAAAACAAAAGTTAATCAACCAATTGCAAGTTTATGTTACTTTTGTTGGGTAAAAAGTCTGTGTAACTTCATGCTCACAAAAAAAAATCAATTATAAATAGCATATTAATTTATTAAATTAATTACTAAAAAAAAAATTGGAATATAACAAAGTTTTGTGATAGAAATTTTTGTTTATTATAATATGAAATCAAGTTAATAAACTAATTATATGTTTATTGAGCTTGAAAAATTTATTAGATAACAAATTAGTTTGATGTTCTTTTTTTGGATTATTTAAAAATAAGGTAATTAAAAAAGTTAATGATAGATAAAAAATATATTTGTATAAACAAATACTTCAATATAATAATAAAATAAAAAATAAAATTACCTATATTTTTTTAATTAAAACATTTAAAACTATAAAATGTAAGATAAATTTTCTAGTGGTAGAAAATAATTAATGCAATTTTAATACATTTGTAGAGGTTAAGTGAATGGAATATAAAAACTATACCCCTATATAAACTATTCTAAAATTATAATTTTTCTAATTATATTTAGTTATAAAAATATAAAATTAAAAATTTCAAAAGGCTTATAATTTTATTTCCACAACAATTTGAAAGTTTTGTTGTAAGAAACTAAAAGGAAAAAAAAGGTTTAAGCATATGTTAATAATCATTAAGATTCTTTGATGATAGAGTAAATATTAAAATATTGACAAAATAAAAATATATAAACTAATTTAGATATAATTTCCATCATTATAGAAAATGCATAACTATTTATAAAAAAAATAAAACTAATGGAAATATTTGCCCATTTTAGAATTTTAATATATTTATTTTATTAAATATTAATTAGCTTTACTGTTATATTTTTACAAGTATACTTTTTTCTTTTATTTGCTTATTATTGGTTTATAAATTTTTATAATAATCTTTTGTTTATTTTTATACATTTTAATTTTCGTTCCTTATTCTTTTATTATAAAATTTTATGAATTTTAATTTATCTAAATTATTTAGACTCTAAATAATGTAAATAATTTGCCCAATCTTATGTATGTTCTCTCCCAATTACATTGTTTAAGTTTTTTCCCCCTTCTTTCATTCCTTTTTAAGCATAAAGTTTATTTGAGTTTCTTTATTAATGAAATGTTGAGTGCTAACTTATAATTATACATTTATTTTTTAAACTTATTTAACTACTAAAATTCTATTGTTAATTATAATTAGAGGTAAGAAAATGGGACAAGGGAAGAATATGAAATTCAAATTTTTCTTAAATAATTATAAAATTTATGATATTACATTTAATTATATTAAATACTGAAATTTCAAATTTTTAAAATTTTATATAGAATTTTTAAGAGCTAATTTTAAAGTAATGAGTTTGGATCATTATTTAATCTATTATATTGTTGAGTAATTATGTAAAAAATTAGAATTTGAAAAGTTAGAATATAAATAGTTTGAATTTATTAAAAGTTATCTCTTCGTTTCTATATAAATGAAATTTAAAAGTTATGATTAATTTAAATTAAAATCAATGTGGAAATATCTAAGTTTTGGAATCTCATTAGTTTTGTTATACTTTATCTTTTTTAACTAAATGTCAATTTTATACCAATTTTCAACAAAACTTAAAAAGTTTTCAACAAAGCATATTTGTTTTTCTCATTAAATAATTTTATTGCTTCTCCTTATAACTTTTGGTTGGATTTGTTACATTTCCTCATAAATTTGTTTGGATAAATATTTTTTAGATTCTATTATAATAATAAATAGAAAGAAATAATATTATTATAAAAATAATCGATATATCTTTGTGATTTTTTTTTTCTGAATTTTAAATTGTAATATATGATCACTTATTAATTTCTCTTTGTATGAGTTGAACAACCCAAACTAATATATTTCATTATTTAATTTTTTTTAAAATGAATATTACCTATAAAAAATAAATAAACTATTTATTTAGATAATATATATATATATATATATTTATATATATTTGTGAGGTTTTACATTGCTGTCCAACATAATCGAGGTTGATTTTGAAGGAAATTTGGAACGTGTGGATTTGGGACGTGGAACTGGTTCTCAAATTAAGCCTTTTACGCCAGATAAAGGAAAGTGTGGTTTGTTGATTATTTGAACTTAATCCCAAGGTAAGTAATCTTATTACTGGAATCACCCTTGAGCCAGACTGTGACAACCCAAATCATCAAGGTAAATTCTCCTATTAAGTTAATTTAAGTCATTATGCATCAAAAAGAAATTATATATATATGTATGTATGTATTTATGTATTTATTTAGATTAAGGAGGAAAGTTTTAAAATTGGCAATTGTAGTGGTTGGTGAGACTTAGGTGGATTTAAGTAAATTTTTGGAATTGGCAAGGGATAGTTTATTTTGGGGTAAATAAAATAAAATAAATAGATTTGGTGGGATTGGAGTTTGAATAAAGAAGATTTTTTTTTTTTATTTGGTTGGAGAAACAAAAAGGGAAAAGTGGAATTAATGGGCTAAGGAGGGGAAGGAATTAGAGTTTATTTTAAACCCTCATCGGTTTGTGTGCAGTTTAAAAAAAAAAAAGAACTCTCCCCCCTCTCTTTCTCCGCCGCCACTCTCTCCCCCTTTCCTCCCCGATTTTCGCAGCCATTGCCTCCTTCTTTTTTGTTCTCCCTCTCCACCGCCACACTCTCTCTTACCTCTGCCTCCGCCGTCTCTCTCTCTCAGTTGCCGCTCGATTTCCTGGAGGTTTCACACTCAGAATCACGCTGTCTCTCGCCCAGGGTATTGCTGTCTCCCGCGGGCTCTCGCTCTCTCGCTGACTATTGCTCTCACGCTCCCTCGCTCTCACACTCGGAATCACGCTCTCCCTCGCTCAGGATCGCTCTCACGCTCTCGGACTCTCGCTCTCTCGCTCGACTCTCGCTCTCGCTCAGAATTTCGTTCTCGGCTACGATTAACTGCTCGCCTGACCAGATCAGTACTCCCTAAGTGAGTACCTCAAACCTGAGTGGGTTAGTGACGTATTTTGGTAAATCTGTGGGAATATGAATTAATTGGTAAATCTTAATAGGTGGTCGGCGATTGCTTTAGTTCGTAGGGTCGAAGGAAACTGCGCGTTTGGCCACGTTCGGGTAAGGACTCTCTCGAACGAACTTTGAGTTTACTTATGACAGGTTAGGCTTGATAGGTTAGGCTTGATGAATAACTTAAGTTAGGGGAATTTTATTTCAGGAATTTTGCAAGAGTTGCAGTGTGGTTAGCTTTATGGATCAACCATCAGGTAAGTGATCTTACTACCTGAATCGCCTTCGGGCCATATGTTTAGTTGCCATGATGTAGTAGATTTCCAAAGCCACTTATGATATAGTATGCTTGTATGAAATTCCCATGTCTTAAAGTTGTATGTGCCTGATAGTGTATAAGCTTATGCTATAAGACGTTTATGAACAGTACTGTTAATGCATGAATCCATGGAATGGAATGTGTCTGAACTTGGTTAATCATGTATGATTTATGCTATAAGACGTTTATGAACAGTACTGTTAATGCATGAATCCATGGAATGGAATGTGTCTGAACTTGGTTAATCATGTATGATGAGTAGTGGTGACTCCCCTACGTCGGTTGGATGTCCACAGGAGGTTGTGTTCCTTCGGGTTCACTGGAGGTTGTGTTCCTTCGGGATCACTAGAGTATGTGTTCCTTCGGGTTCACTAGAGGTTGTGTTCCTTCGGGTTCACCAGAGGTTGTGTTCCTTCAAGTACAATAGAGGTTTGTGTTCCTTCGGGATCACTAGAGGTAAGAGTTTCCTTCGAGGCTCTAGAGGTTTGTGGGCATCCATAACCAACGGTGGGGCGGGTATAACCATTCCCCTATAGAAGTATGATAGATATGCATGTCTTATGTTTGACGCACTTAAAAGACTTAGGTGCCTAGCCCGACTCCGATAGTGGGGTCACTTACTGAGTAATATAAGTACTCATTCTTTCTTCTTATATGTTTTTCAGGTAAAGGAAGGAATGTGCTGGCGAATGACAAGAAGAATCCTTGATGGCATCACGGGACCCGTAGTAGCTTCCGCGTAGTCTTGCATATTTTACTAAAATTTTTGTCCAACTGTCTAATTTTGTTTTGAGACTCGTCTCTTTATTTATTTATGTGGATTTTTCATTCATGAAGCTTCTTTTATTGATTTTATTAGGGGTACCCCGAACCAAAATTTCCTTTTATTTGTTAATGCGTTATTTTTCTTGAATTAATATAAGTAGAAATTTCCATGAAAAGCATTGGTCCTTCTTCACTATTCAGCATAGTGTCGTTCTTTGAATTTTTGCATGCATTGAGTAATGGTCCGATTAGATTGTATAAGTCGGGTCGTTACACAGACGATTTAGATTAACTTTATTTGAGTTATCTAGATGAATTGAGAAGCCTATTATGATTCGAATTGTTTTCATGAGTTTGATGTACTAGCATGTATTTGATATAGTTACATGTGGGACTTGTGACATGATGTATGGTTACGTTGAAAATTACTAAAACCATGAATTATCCTAAAGGAGATGTGATGATTGCCCTCTTAACACTATTATGTTATCAGAAGCCTACCAAATTCCTACTATGTTATTAGAGGGCTACAGGTTTCCTGCTATGTTCTCGGAAACCGACAAGTTTTCTACTATTACATGGTGTCTTACTATGTTTGTGAGCCTTTAGGGCACCAGATGTGTGTTTGGATGGGTTAAATCGCTCACTCGAGAGCCATCTAGGATTAGGTATTTATGCACGTCCCACTAGCATGATGCACTTATTGGATATAAGTGTTTAGCCTGACTCCGGTAGTGCGGTTATTTACTGACTATTTTGTATTCATTCTTTTCATGTTATGTTTTTCAGGTAAAGGAAAGGACACCTCGGTGAATGATGAAAGAAAACCTTGATCGTGCCATTGAGACTCGTCAGATGCTTCCGCACAAGATTTCATGTTTTCATCTTTAAGAAATTTGGTCCTGTCATTTGAATTTAGAACTTTATTTTTCCTTTAAAATTTCTCACGGTTAGATGCTTTATGCAAGTTTCCTATTTTATTAAATTATACAAGGAGTACCCCGATCAAAGATTTTTAGTTATTTTGATTTTGTAAAGATATTTATTTTAGTAAAAATTTATTTTGATTTTTAGTAAAATTATGAAAAAGAGCCATTTGAGATGTATGCATACCTATAATAACGAACTAATTCAAGTCCAAGGAAGTCGAGTTGTTACATGTACATTGGTAAGAAAATATTGATCAAATATAAAAATATTTTAAATTTCTTTTAGGCTATTTTCAAATATAGAAAAAAGAAGCAAAATATTTACAAATATAGCAAAATTTCATAATCTATCTACAATACACTATGATAGATTATTATTTGTATTATGATCTATCACAAATAAATTATGATATTTTGCTATTATTTATAAATATTTTTAACAATTTTGTCATTTAAAATAATTTTTCATTTTTTTCGGACGTATATAAAAATATGATCTAAAAAGAAAGTAAAAGATGAATGACCAAAATTTTATCTTCAAAATGTCATTCGACTAAAATTTGAAAATAAAGACGTATTACAGCGTGACTCCCTCACACTGGCACTACTTCTCTCGATCGTGCTTGTGCTCCTTATGACATCGGTAAAATGTTAATCTTCATTATTTTTAAAACTTCAGTTAAGTCACATAAATGTGTGACATTTGAGTCATATTTAATAAAAAAAAAAAAAAAAATCTAGGTACTCCATCCCACACAAACAAATTCCCAACTAATTTCACGTTTAGACACTTCTCCCTCCCGTTACCGCCAACTTCACCCGCTCCGCCGCTCCTGCCCGACGCCGTCTCAGTGCCTGCCGCCATACGCTGAACTTCCCGCATTCCGGCGAATCGCCGCCGCCCTCTTCCTCTCACACTCTCTTGCCCCTCCGAGCAATCAGAGTTCTTATCTCCTTTTTTTTCCGCCTCAGAAACACAGTGGTTAAGCCCCTAACCCGCGCCGTTGGTGAGATCGCGCTACCGCCACCGCCCATTTTTCAGATCTCCAAGGTTTTATTCGTTCTTTACTTTGTTTCGTTTGGCTATCTTCTCTTCACTCCCGTGAAAAGAATCAAGAACAGTTTTTTATGGGATAGATTTGGAAACATCTTTTTTAAGTTGAAAATTGGTAAATGGAAATTTTCTATACTGATTACAAATTGTCTACTTTTTGTCTTTGCATCGAAACACACTGATTTAGAATTCTTCCAATATCAGGGGTTCCACGCAGAAGTAAATATATGTTTGAGTGTGATTTTGGCATGCCAGTCTTTTTTGTAATTTAGAGTCCTAATCCTATCCAATCGTTATTTCCAGATTGTTTGTTAATGGTTAGTGACTAGCAAAGTCTGAATCTGTTTAATTACCGCCTATTTAAAGCTCAACTTTCATTGAAATTTGGATCCCAGAAAATTTTTTGGATACTTCAGCTCTTTATTTTGGTATCGAGGGTTTGTTTTGCTTTTCTTCCATTCAACTCATATGTCTTTTGCATGGAAACTATAGTTAGGAAAGAAACTTTTGAACAGTTTTGGGATTTCGTCGAAAAGTTCTCAGTAAAGCAACTTCAAGCAGTTTTGGAGAACTCTATCGATATGTGGATCATCTTTTACTTCTAAAGGAGGGAGGCTCACGCTCTTTCAAGCCACATTGTCAAACCTCACCATTATCTCTCCTTATTTAACATGCCAAGTAAGGTGGCCAAGTGGTGGAAAGACTTTTCTGAATTTTTTTTTTTTTTTTTTGGAGGTAGGTGAGGGGTTAATGCTACAGGACAACTTCATGTTTGGTAGAGTAATGTCCTCTTTCCATTGGACCAAGGAGGCCTCAATCTTCATTTCATGAGAGACAAAAATAAAGCTCTTCTTGCCAAATGGGTGTAGCTGTACAACCATGAAAAAGATGCTATATGGAGGAACAAGAAAAAGTATGGTTGATCAGCCTCTTTGAATTGGGCTTGATCCATTGCCAAAGGCCCTAGGAAATTTGTTGTTAATGTTAAATCACTAGTGAACCCAAAAGCTTAAGCTAATGGGTTATGGTAAATTTAATTATATCAATACATCTATACTCTCTCTCACTTGTATGCTTGAAAATTTGTAAAAGATGCAACAAGTGAAATTTAGTATTAATTGGGGAAGAAATGGTATTACAGGGGTTTGAACATAAGAACTTACTATGTAAAATCACCACTGAACCTAAAAGCTTAACCTAATAGATTATGGTAAATTTGATTATATCAAGAAGGTGAACATCTCAAAGAAGGTGAAGTTCTTTGTCTAGTAGGTTGTTTAGGACCTCCAATAGGCTCTCGAGGAAGTTTCCATCCTTGGTTAATTTTGCTGTATTCTTTGTCACTTTGTTGGAGGGCGGAGGAAGATCTAAATCATTTACTTTGGAGTTGTAATTACGATTGTTTGGTTTTGAACTACTTCTTTAGGGGTTTTGAACTACTTCTTTGGAGTGTTTGACATCCAATTAGCCTGTTACAAAGCTTTAAGTGATATGATCGAGGAGTTCCTCTTCCATCTGTCCTTTAGGTGGAAATGAAGTTTTTTCTTTAATTTTTTAATTTAATTTCATTTTTATGGAACACCGAGGTGTGTGCTTTGTTGTGGGGTATTTGGGGGAGAGAAATAACAGGTTTTTGATGGGTTGAGAAGGATTTGATTGATGTTTTGTCTCTCATGAATTTTAATGTTTCTCTGTGGTCGTCAGTGACAAGCCCCTTTTGAAATTACTTGCTAGGTCATTTTGTTAGATTGGAGATCCTTTAAGGTTTTCCCTTTTGTAGGTTTTGTTTTTTGTATGCCATTATATTCTTTCATTTTTTCTAAAGGAAACCCAAAAAAAAAAAAAGCCCTTGTGAGTGGCCTGATCTTAGTCTCAACCTTGCACGAATTGTTCTCTCACAAAGGGAAGATTCATGGAGATATTTACCCAATCCAAATGGGTTCTTCCACCAAATCTCTATTATTCTATATGGGAGACTCAAGTAGCCTATTGGAAAATCCTTCACTAGAGGTATTTGGAAAGATAGTTACCTAAGGATGATCAAAATTTTCTCATGGAAAATTTCTCTTAGAGCCATCAGCACTAAAGATATCCTTCAAAGCCAAATGCCATTCTTCGCCATTTCCTAAGCTGGTGTCCTTTGTGCAAAGCCGTGAAGCACAGAACCACATATTCATACATTGCTCATTTGCTTGGTAATTTTGGAGCAGAATTCTCAAAGCTTTTGGCTGTATTTGATGATTCCTAGAGACGTAAAGGATTTTCTCACCACTGTTTTGTTGGGTCATCCCTTTAAGAAAGCAAAAGCTCTGCTGTGGATGCACATCACCAGAGCCTTCTGTTGGGTTCTTTAGGAGGAAAGAAACCCAGAATCTTTTTGTATATAGAGCACCCTTTGAAGTGTTCTTTGACTTCATTATTTATAATGCTATTTCTTGGTGTGCGTGCAAATTGTCTAATCTCTTTGCTTCCTATAGTTACACTTCCCTTTTAACCAATTTGGAAAGCCTTTTATAACCCTCATGGATTTAATATATAAATGAAATTATTTCTTCTAAAAAAAGATAATCACTATAGATTAAGGTGATTATGTTATATTTAAATACATGCAATGAGGTTGAACACCTCTTTATGATTATTTTATCTTGGTGAGTTTGGAATCCTTCTTTTATCAGTACTTCGTAATGAAATATTCTTTTACATAGGTATTTCTTATAGAGAGAGATAGGCGTATTACTTTGGGTGTATCATTGAAGTTTTGGACCTTAAAAATGCTTGTAAATGATATGTTTTTGAACATAATAAAAATTGTAGGGGAAAGTAGTATTATTTAATTAAATTATTTTTAGTAGATCTAAAAATATTCTCAAATCTAATCTTTAAACCATGTAATTTCTCCACGAAAAAAAAAAAAAAAACCCTTTAAACCTGTACTAATGCTTTATCAAGAAAGAAATTTGAGCTGCTTTCATCAGGGCAATACTTTATTGAAGAGCAATCGATATAAAGGGCTAATCAAGATGTATGTATACTGTATGTGGAGTGCAAGATGTATGTTGAAATATCAAATGAAAACGTCTTTCATTTGTTGACAATGTGGAAAGGATCATTTATATTTTTCATGAATGTTACAAGTGTTTGTTATAATTAATAATGCATCCTTAATTATTTGAGGTCATATTGCATCTGGCAAATAAAAGAAGGTGCAGTTTGTGACATTAAGTTACTGAAGCGTATCAAATGTCTTTTATTGACAATATGTAACAATCACTATCGCTTGCATTTCTAGAGGCCAAAAGATGAATACTTGATATGTGCTTCCAGATAACTGTATCAGGAAATTGAATAACTAGCTTACAATGTTATTTTGTGGATGCTGCAGAAACTAAGCTTAATGTAAAAACCAAAGATAACTACCATAGCCAGGATCACTATCCAGAATAATAGACGTCAGTTTGAAGAGCTTACAAGGAGAAAACAGGAGCAGAAATGGAGATCGATGATGTTCCAATGGATGAAAAAGCTAAAAGGATGAGGGATCTGCTATCTAGCTTCTACTCCCCTGACGCTTCAATGTCTGGCTCATCCACGGGTTCATCTAATAGATATGCTTCTCCTTTAGAAGCCATAAACACTACCTCATTTAATCCTGATCAGTATATGAACATTTTGGTACGTCTTAAGCCCTGTCTCTCTCTCCCTTTTTCTTTTTCTGTATATTTTCTTAATTATTTTTTGATCTATTATGTTCAGTATATCGGATATATGCATTTTTTTTACACTTTTTTCCTTTTTTTTTTTGGGGGGGGGGGGGGGTGTGTGTGTGTCAGGAATAGGAGTTTCTTATGGTCTCCTATTAAAGTACTTTTTATTAATAGCAAGAGTAATTTCCCTTCATAAGGTGAAAAAGTAGAAAATTCATCCATTTCATTAGATCGATTCGGGATGTGATATGGTTCTGAAGGACAAACTGGATATGAAGAGAAACTGCTGCATTAAAATGTACAGTAGGTTGCATATTGCCCCTGGAGGTTTCCTCTCTTTTGAATATTTCATTACATTGATGAAATATTGATTTCTCTACAAGGTTGAACACCTCTTTTATGATTATTTTATCTTGGAACGTCAGAGGAACAGGTTGTGCTGAAAAAGGAGCTCTTATCTTTTTTTTCTTTTTTTCGAAACGGAACAAGCCTCATTCATTGAATTAATGAAACGAGACTAATGCTCAAAGTACAATAAAGAGAAATATGGAACAAAAGAGCAATACATCTCATCAGCCTAAAAGATCAAAAAACTCAAGTTCACACCTAACTATAAGAAGAGGACCGACTTAACAACAACAACAACAAGTGGATGAAAATGACAAGACTAAACAAGAATGGCCGATAAGCCAAAGTGAGCAACATTAAACCATGAAAAAGCTCTCCTGTTGAGGCAAAAGTCTTGGATGGAAAATCGGCAAAAGCCATAGAATGACAGCACCAAGAGAGGCATTAAGATGAGCAACTTTGAAGCGATCCATCCTAGGTGAGAATTTATTATGAAAATATGATGGATCCTTTCAAACCAATCTTTTGCTAAAAGTGCTTTAACAGCAATGGACCATATTAGATGCGGATTGAAATACATGACTGGACCCACCAAAATTGTTTTCAACCCACTGTCAATAAGTCTCCTGAAATTCCATAAGATTCAACAAGGGCTCAACCGAAGACTATCGAAGTTTTGTATGGATTGATGAAAATAATATCGAAAAACTTCCTCTTTGTCTTGGATCCACCAAAATCAGGCCTCTAGATCTTTTGAAAGCCACAACTTTCTGAGAAGTCACCACAGCCTCTAAAACTTTTAAGTAAATTATCAAACTAACCAAGCCATCTTAAAAGCAAAACATGGAAGAAGCAAACTTTCAGCAATCAGCCCAAAATAATCTCACAAGCTTTCAACAATATCAACCAAATTGGTTGGAATAACAGACTTGTTCGAAGGTGGAAGTCTAGAGACATCAGGAATGACCGATTTCCGGACTTCTTCAAGCTGAAATAATTCACATAAGTCTTTGCCAAAGTTGTCAACAAGGGCTGGCTCCTCTTGATCGCTCTCAGAATCCTCAATGTCTTCACTACTAGTCATTCTACAGAAAACTAACACCGACTCATTTGACACTCTTCATAAAATCGATTTGGAGCTCTAGGAATATGGGTTGGACTGCCCTCGATTCAAAGGGGTCATTAGGTGGCATTCTCATATTATGGAATGAACCATCCTTCTTGGTTTCCAATATTGCAAAAGGTGTTTTCTCCCTCTCTTTTCTTGTTACTCTTGCAGATGGGTTTTTCTTTTGGCTCTCAAGAATATATCGCCCAACTAAAACAGAGAAGAAACCCTTTTTTGGGAGGAACACAAAGGCTTAACTTGTCTTTGCTCTGGTGCTTGTGCTTTGGGAGGAGATCAGGAGATTTCAATGTCATTTGGTGGACTAAAGAAAAATTGAATTATCGAAGGCCTGCTTGAGAGATGTGACTGTTCAATGATTTCATTGAAAAAGCAGCACTTGTGGATTTTCCTTTGTCTAATGATCTTTACAATTGGTCTGATTACTGAGAATTTCCTACTCACACTCATTGATGGATTCCTAGCAAAGGACGCTTGCCTTACAAAATTTTCCAACGTTACGGTAAAGTGCCTAACTTAGGGCTATCCATGAGATGTACTAGCTATGTAATCTCCCAATTCTACAAGTTTTGCCTATAGTCGAGGTTCCAATGTTTCATCCCAATTTATTTGTTTTCCTAACCAAACTACTCTTTAAAAGTGTGAGCTGTAACAATCTTGGGAATCTATCTCCAAATGAAAATCTGCTCTACTCAAATTCAGTAACCTCCTCTGCAGAAGGTGATCACTAGGGTTTACTATTCTTGAAATATTTGGTTGTGTGGAAGGGATTTTTCCATCATCCTATATGGGACTACCTCTTGGCCACAATCCTAGAAGTAGGATGTTTTGGCATCTTGTAGTGGATAAAATTCAAAAGCTGTCTCCCCTTCTGGAAGTAGGCTTACTCGGATATAGTTACCATTGAGGGATACTATGAAATATTTGTTTTGGATTTCCTACGTTGGTCAGTAACTCACGGGAGGAGTGTATTAGGAACTTTATGGGAGAAAAAGTTAGTGAAGGAAAAGGACCCCAGTTAGTGAATTGGGTTGTGGTGACTAAGCCCATGGAGGTCAAAGAGCTAGGCATGGGTAATCCGAGGGTGCAAAAGTAGGCCTTACTGGCTACATTTGACACTTTCCTCGACAGTCAGACTCGTTTTGTCTCTAGTGGGGTTTTTAAAGGCACTACTGGACATTTGTGGAAAGCTGCTTTTAGGGGTTCCTTTCTTTTTGGTATTTGTTAAATGTTTGGGGTTTGGTTGGTGATAGGGTGGTTGCTTACTTTTGTGAGGATAAGTGGTTGAGAAATGGGTTCCTTGCTCTTTTTTTACTCATTTCTCATTTATGCCATTTATCTTCCACGGGACTTCATTTGGTGGCCTATCCCCTTTCCACACAGGGGAGCTTGTTTTTTTATAGACCTTGGGTTATGTTGTCTGTTGTCTGATAGGGAAACGACAAATATTTTGACCCTTTTATCTTTGCTCGGGGATTTCTTTGTTAATTTGAGAACGGTAGGTCTTTGTATTTGGAACCTCGATCCTTCCTCTAGAGAGCCTTAATTGTACTTTAGAAACCACAGTTGGTACTCCATAATTTGTCGACTTCAAGATCAGTAAAGAGGATGTGAACATTAAAGTTCTTCATTTCCTTATTATCCTCTTTCTTACAATTGGACAAAAAAGAAGCAATCATCTGCAAAAGAACATTTTGAGTTCAATTCAAATGTTTTGGAGGAGTCCTATACACGCCTCCTATGAGCTGATCCACATCCATTGCCTTATAGTTTGAATTTCAGCCAATCATTAAAGTTCTAGGATCAAAATTTTCTTTTATAAAAGGAGTATATAGCCATCCACATCTTAAAGACAATTTTTCTAATTCCGTTTTTGATGGAGATTTAAATGTAAGTTAAATAGTGAGGATATTATGGATATTATGCTTTTGTTGAGGAGACTCAAGAGGTTTACTTTGTAGATGGTTATGATACATTGTTTGAGAAGGGTGAAAATGTTCAAACAAAATTGTCTCCTATAATTCCCGCAAAGTTCTCTTCTTTGATTGAAAAATGTGGTATTTAGATGAAATCAATCCCTCCTTGTTCGCCTTCCGTTAAAGCATAGCTTCGCGGTTTTGTTCAAGAATTGAACTAATTTTGTGGATTTCTTTATGTGCTTAAGCCTTATCATTTTGTCCTTATGAAGTTGCGTCTTTTCTCGTTGTAAACTTGGAAGTAACCATTCAGAAGTTGGTTTGATTTTTTTTTTGTTTTGTTTTTTTTTTTTTAAGGAAACACCGCTTTTCATTGATGTAATGAAAAGAGACTAATGACTAGAATACAACGAGACCGAAAAGGAAAAAGCAACTTTAAACAAATACAACCAAGAAGACCAAAGCTGGACAAGTCTAGAAAAGAAAATATGAACAAATACAAACGAATGCAAACAAATACAAATCAGAAGAAAATGACTTTTTACATCAAGCCCTAGAAACCACCAACTCAAAACTAACAGAACAATCAACAAGACTTGAAACTTGAGAGCCAAAAAGATTTGAAGGCAGAGGGGGCTTAAGGATGAACTCATAACCAGACTGACTTACAGGCTGCCAACCCCAGGAAAGATAATATAATAGCTCCTCGGCGGAAACTGCCCAAAAAAAGATAAAACTTCAACAAGCAAAACGCTGAAAGTACTGTCACAGACCAACAAAACATCCTTGCAAATAATGAAAGGCCTCAAGACAATCTCTACAACTCTTCTATGACACTTGAAACAAAGTTGCAACCGAGAGCTTCCATTAGGAAAAGATGGACTGTTTACCCCAAAATCAAGCCACATTTTTCAATCAAGGAGGAGAATTTAGGTGGGTTATGAGAAGGGGGTAACTGGCAATGCATCGAGCAAGGCTTCTGATTAGAAAATTTCTTAGTCGGACTTTGGAAGAGGGATGCAACATCTTTAAGAATATCTTCCTCAGAGGGAACTTCTTCCGATGCTGAACATACAGCCGAAAATTTGCCTTCATCACTACTCACACTAACAATGGAATCATCAATAGAGTCTTCTTGTGTCTGGGAAGCTTTTGTAGAGGAAGAAAAAGGCACTTCCTTGATGAACTTCACCTTTGAATTTGGAAAGGAGATGATAGTTTTAGAGGGGATAATAGGTGGTGGTTGAGGATTTGAGGAGTTTGAATTTGGTTTTTTTGATGCCAAAGATGGAACTTGCATAAGAACTCATCTTTCCTCTAGAATATTTGGATTAACTCCATCTTCCTTGAAACGACCATCAAAACTCTTATAGGACTCTGAATTATCATTAGCCATTAATGACTTAAGAGTGAACCTCTTCTTTCTGGAGAAATGCTTTGGAAATGATTTCAATGATCTCTTGAATTTCTTAGGAACAGGGGAGAGAGACAGGAACCATTAGCTTTTCCACATGAAGAATGCACTTCTTTAGCCTTTGGAAAAGTACCAACAATCGGATGTAACTTCTGAGAGATCTCCTTTTGAAGGGTAGCAAAAGGGCTTCTTGAAAAACTCAAGACATTTCAATGTGGTAAGAGGAGATCCAAATCGGGATTTAGTGAACTAAACTCCACTCCTTCGTACTTCATTGCTTGATTCAAACGGACTGCATCAATAGTATTAGTGAAATCTTTGACAAATAGTGCACCATTAACTTTAGTAGGAGGATCAATTAACTCAATGTCCCCGAAATTCAAGAAAATGTGGCACCGATTTTCATCTTTAATCTCAATGGTCGAAGGCATAAAACTACATAGATTCTTTTTTACTTGAATTTTAGCTTCCGCACAATTGAGGAGATTCAAAGTTTCAGTAGCAATAGATTCTAAACCTCCAAAATAAGCCCCAATGGCTTCAAAAGTTGGTCTACTCCAATAGTCCAACGGAAGATTTTTAATAGAAATCCAACCCCTACAGCCTTTCATCAGCAGCAGCCGACTATGCCTAAAATTATTCTGTTTTTCAAACAACAAATGAAATTCACCACACTCTTGTCATTTGCCAGGAGCTTCAATCAAGTTCTCCAAATTTCCTTCGTCAAATTTAATTAAAGCAGTTTCCGCAAAGAGAAGGTTGATGATAACTTTGGTTTGAAAGTAAATTTCCAAAGTTTTGGCAATCTCTTTCCAATCATTGAACTCAAACAACTTTGATACTATCCATAAGTTGCTAGAATCTTCCTTAAAAACTTCGTAATCTTTTTTGCACCCAGTAATGATCCTTGCTCTGATTTATGGCAACTAATCTTGCCTCAACCTTAATCGCATTCTGATTTTCTTTTATAAAACCTGAGGATGGAGGTTGCATTAATACCTCCACGACTTCCACATAGGTTAAATTTTGACCACTAGCTCTTAGAGAATCTACCCTTGAATTAGATATAAGTGACGAGTCGACCAAGGAATGTTGATGGATCTGATGAATTAGAAATTCTCTTTCCTTCAAGAAGCCACAAAGCATTTCCAAGAATGATCGCCACCCATGATTAGAATAACCCATTGGCACATGAATGAAACGATGACCCCTTGTAATAGGCCAAGTTTCACACCTCATAATCCATCCGGATTCTCATCAAAATTTGGATAACTTTGTTACAACTGAGTCATCCCGGCCACTTCTTAAGAAAAAATGGTTACAAGAACCCTTAAGTAGCTTTGAAATAGAATCCATGAACCATCTTAAGTGCGAACCTGATAGAATAAGAACTTTACTGAAGTTCAAATCTTCTACGAAGAACAAACCAGAATCATACCAAATGCAAAGGAAGGAATCATTAACTTTACCACTTTTGACTTCCATTATCCAAAAGTAACAAATTGAAGACACCCTAGCAGGCTAAACCCAAAATAGGGCACAAACCCAGTGTACAAAAGAAGGTAGAGGAAGATTGATTATGGTGGCAGATTGAAGGTGGCAAAGCAAAAGGAGAACCCACAAAGAACTCTAATTTGGGAGCTTCACGGTTGAGAAGGTGGCCGGAGGGGTGACACGAGGTGGGAGGCGGAGGTCGGTTGGCTAAGGTTGGGAAGGTCAGAGATGGAAGATGGGTGACGACGCAGAGGGTGGGACAAGGGGCAGCTAGGGAATTTGGTGTTAAAGTCGGGGAGAGAGAACAAAGGTGTGGCGAGGGAGGAAAACAAACGAGGGGAGGGATTTAGGTAGAGAGGGGAGGTTTCGAGGAGAGAGAAAACGACGGACAAATGGGATGGTGAAAGGCGAAGGACGGTCGGTGGTGAACGACGGTGGTTGGCAGAGCTCGGTGTTGATCGGAGGTAGTTTGAGTAGTCAGAGACAGAAGGCTAGAGGAGACAGCTAGGTTTGGGGAGAGAAGTGGGTCTAAGAGTGCTAAGTTTTTTAGAAGTTGGTTTGATTTATGGTTTGATCCTTGCACTTCTAGCCTTATTGGCCTTCTTACCTCGTCTGCTCATTGGACTTCTGTCGGCTTTGGCTTTATAGTTTATGTGCTCTCTAGTTTTGGTTTCCTTTTTGGAGTTGGTTTGTTAGGTTTTAAGTGTTTGCTTTTTGATGTCTTCTCCTCTTTGTATCTCAATAGTATTTCTTCTGCATTTGTTTTTTTTTTTTTTTTTTTGCAATTTCTTTATCCTCTTGAGCACAGTCTCTTTTCATTATATCAATGAAAAGTTATGTTTCCTTCTTCCCCCAATCTTGTTGTCCTTTTATGAAAGGTTAAAATGTCTAAGAGTGTGTGTGTTCTTTTGGCAAGTTCTTCATAGAAGAATTAACACTTTGGATCTAATTTGAGAAGGTTGCCTCGCTTGATAGGGTCACAACGTTGTATATACTTTGGGGGGGAGGAAAGCTGAGGACATCAGTAACCCTTTGTGGTCTTGTGATTATGTTTGGGTAGCATTGGCTTGTTTCTTTCAGTCCTTTGGTCTTAGCTTGGCACAATCTACAAACTGCAGCTCTATGTTAGAAGAGTTCATGTTTCGTTTGCCCTTTTGTTATACGGCTTGTTTATTATGGCTTGCTGACATGTGTGGTATGTTATGGGGCATGTGGGGTGTGTGGAACAACAAAGTTTTTGGAGAGGTTGTCCAGTTGAGTGGTTCAGAAAGGAATTTTGGTTCCTTATTACGTTCATGTCTCCCTTTGGGCTTTGGGCTTCAATCTAGGAGGTTTTCTGATATTTTTCCTTAATGTGTTTTTTCATGCTGAATTGGAGCCCAGTTCTATTTTAGTTAGCCTTTTTTTTTTTTTTTTTCCCTCTTTTCTTTTTTCCGTATGCCCCTTGTATTATTTTATTTTTTCTTAATGGTAGTATAGTTTTTCGTAAACTTAATAATATAAAAAAAGGTCAAAATATCATTTTGGTCCTTACACTATGAGTCTCATCTCACTCAAATTTAGCCTTTGTAATTTCAAATGTTAAAATTTGGATTCTTTAAGGAAAATTATTATAAATAGGAAAAATATCACACTATTTACAAATATAGCAAAATTTCACTGTCTATCTGCGATAGACCACGATAGACATCTATCTGTGTCTATACGGTAAAGTGATAGATGTCTATCTGGGTCTATCGCAGTCTATCACAGATAGAAAGTAAAATTCTCCTATATTTGTAATTATTTTAAATAGTTTTTCTATTTTTGAAACATTTTGTTTTTTTAATTAATATTGTTATTATTAATACTATTTATAAAAATATAGTCCTTCCGAACTTATTATAAAAATTCCTTTGTTTTGCGGATCATTGTCTTTCCAAAAGACGAGGATATATTTTTGGTGCAGATCCTCATCTTTTGAAAAGACGAGATATTAAAAAAAATTTTAAAAAAATCTGTTTGTCGATTAAATGCTAAAAAGAGAAAATCTAAACCTCCTCCGTCAAGTTTGTTTTTCGATTGAATGCTAAAAAAAAGAAAATCTTAACCTTCTCCATCTTTTACAAATCTTAGGAAAGAGGTGTGATTTAAATTTAAACAATATTAATAAAAAAATCATTTTTAATCAGTCCCTATTTTTTCTAAATTCATTTATTTTTTTTTAATCAGTCCTCTAATCTCCTAAATGCTAAAACAAATCTTAACCTTCTCCATCTTTTACAAATCTTAGGAAAGAGGTGTGATTTAAATTTAAACAATATTAATAAAGAAAATCATTTTTAATCGTTCTCTATTTTTTCTAAATTCATTTTTTTAATCAGTCCTACTTGAAAAGTATGAAGTTTGTCGAGACAAAATTATATCAATTAAAATAAATAACATTCAATTGGTATATAAATTTAATCATAAAAATAATTAAAAAACTATTAATGGTTGTGAAATTATTTTTATGATTAAATTTAAATCATAACCTCTTTCCTAATATTTATAAAAGATAGAGAAGGTTAAGATTTTCATTTCTTTTTAGCATTTAACCGACAAACAAGATGGAGAGGTTAAGATTTTCTCTTTTTAGTATTTAATCGACAAACAAACTTTTTTTTTTTTTTTTTTTTTTTGAAATGGAAACAAGCCTCTTCATTAAGATAATGAATTAAGACTAACGCTCAAAAATACAATGGGAGAAGAGAAAAAGTACAAGAAATCAAGAGATACAAAGGAGGAAGAGCTCAAAAAGCACGAGCATAAAAACAAACAGCAAAAGACAAAAAGGAACTGCAGAAAAACCAAGGAAACTTAACTAGGTTAACGCCCCTATAGCTTCCTTAGTAAGTCCTTATGATTGGAAGAGTAAGTCCTTATGATTGGAAGATGAACGCTTGCCAGTTTAAGCATAAGTCTTGAGTAGAGAAGTCTTCAAAGAGTTTGGATAGAGAACACCAAGAAGAGGCGCTCAAGCGGGCAACCTCAAAACGCTCCTGCCAAGAGAAAGATTTGTTGTGGAAGACCCTTTGATTTCACTCAAACCAAATTTCAGCAAGCACTGCTTTAACCGCGTTGATCCAAATCAAAAGAGTTCTCTTTTCGAGCTCTGGACCGACCAAGAGACTAATAACATTACTTTTAAGGTCTTCATGGAAAGTCCAAGCAAGATTAAATAAGGATAGAAGTTTCCACCAGCAGCATTTAGCGAAAGTGCAGTCAAAGAATAGATGCTGCAAATCTTCAATTCCAGCTAAACATAATAGGCAGACCAAGGGAGAGAGACAATGAGAGGGGAGCTTCCTTTGCAAGATGGTTGAGCAGTTTAGGGACCCGTAAATCATAACCCATAACTGAATGTTAACTCTCCTGGGGCATTTAGACTTCCACAGAGCTTTGAGAAATGGCTTATCCAATGAAACATGAGAGGATAGAAAGTTGGATAGTGATGTGACAGAAAATTTTCCTGAAACTTCCAAAGACCATAACTTTCTGTCCGGACCAAATCCTACTTTAAAACTTGATATTTGTGAAGTAAGGCCTGAAACTCAACGATTTCCTCCTCCTTGAGGCTGCGGCGGAAGTTCAAAGACCAAGAGGAAGAGACTCTATCCCAGAATTCAGCAACAGTCCCTTTTGGAGCAGCAGCAATTCTGAATAGTCTAGGATAGGTAGAGCACAACGGTTGATGAAAGACCCAAGGATCTGTCCAGAATGCAATTCTGCTACCATTTCCCACTTTTAAGGAGGCCAAAGCCTCAACTTTCCGCCACAATCTGGAAATACTTATCCATGGACTACGAAGGCTAAGATTTGCCCTATTGGAGGTGTGCCAATTGAAATCGTCTTTGCCATGTATCTTCCAATGACCTTACACCACAAGGAATCAGCTTTGTTAAAGTATCTCCAGCCCCATTTAGCAAGGAGTGCCACGTTTTTAGATTTTAAACCGCCAAAACCAAGACCCCCCTTGCGTAGAGGACGGATGACCATATTCCATTTCACCAAATGATTAAGTTTGCTGCCCTTGTTCCCTTCCCAGAAAAAGTTCCCCAAGATTTGCTCAAGAATGGATATGACTTTTTCTGGCGTAAGAAATAGTGACATATAGTACGTAGGAAGATTGTAGAGAACTGACTTACAAAGGGTCGCTCTTCCACCCCTAGAAAGGTTGAAACGTTTCCATTTATCAAGCTTTTTATGAACTTTGTCAATTATTGGCTGCCAAAAAGCTTTTTTCTTAGGGTAACCTCCTAGAGGCAGCCCCAAATACAAGAAAGGTAAATGTTCCACCTTGCAGTTTAAGCGACCAGCCATAGACAGCAGCTGAAACTCATCAATATTGACCCCACTAATTGCAGATTTCTCCCCGTTGATCTTTTGGCCTGAACACCACTCAAATAATTCTAGTGTTTTTCTTAAATTGACCATCATGGCATCCTCATACTTGCAGAAAATCAGAGTATCATCGGCAAATTGGAGAATTGATACATGAACTCTTTCCTTTCCAACGATGAAGCCTTCGAACAGCCCTTCCTCATGAATTCTATTGACAAGAGCACTTAGAACTTCACTAACCAGTAGGAAAAGGAAGGGAGAGAGGGGGTCACCTTGCCTAATACCTCTTGAAGCAAAATTCTCCCTCTTGGTCTTCCATTGATGAATATAGAGAACCTTGGGTTTTTGATACAGCCCATGATCCACTTGTTCCAGCGCTGTCAAACCCTTTGAGAGTTAGATTTTTTTCTAAAAAATCCCAATCCACGCAATCAAAGGCCTTCTCCAAATCAAGCTTTAAGATCCAACCTTTCTTATTCTTTAACCGGTAATCCTCCACCAATTCATTAGCTATTAAAATGGGGTCCAGAATATTCCTTCCTTCTATGAACGCACTTTGAGTAGGATGAATAACTGAGGGCATAACCCTCTTTAGACGATCTGCTAGCACCTTGGCTATTAATTTATAAAGGAGGGTTGTGAGACTGATTGGCTGATAGTCTTTAACGTGAATGACATCTTCCTTCTTTGGAATCAAGCAAATAAAGTTCTCTTTGATACTAGCATTTAATTTTCCATTCTCATAGAATTCCTTCATAAGAGTTACTAGAATATCCCTCCATTTGTCCCAAAATTTGATTAAAAATTCCACGGTGAAACCGTCGGGACCTGGTGCTTTGTTTTTGCCAAGAGCCTTCAAACCTTCCAAATTTCTGATGCTGAGAATCAGGCTGTAAGAAGAGCATTGTGTTCCAAGGATACACATGGCCAATTAAAGTTCATATGCATGAAACGTAATCCAGGGGATTTCTTGTAAAGGGATTCGTAGAATCCCAAAATTAAGCTCTCGATCTCTCGAAATGAAGTGGTTGGAACATCTTGGTCATTAATCAGATCGGAGATCAGATTCTTCCTCCTTTTTGTTGCCACAAAACGGTGAAAGAAATTAGTATTTCATCCCCTAATTTAATCCAATTCAAGTTACATTTTTGGATTAAATTTCTTTCTTCCAATCTATACAAAGCCAGCAGGTCAGCCCTTAATGAGATCCTGATATCATCCTCTAAGGGGCTGGTATTATTGATTTCAGCCTCTGCATCAAACTTGGCTAATTCCGCAAGGAGCTTTTCCTCATGTTGCCGCTGTTACCTCACAAAGTCCACATGCCATGTTTTGAGCCTTAGTCTGGAAACGATGACCAAACCTGCCCAACCTTGCCTTTCACATCCTTCCAAAGCTCTCTCAATTGTTCTGCCTATCTCCTTGTTCAGAAGCCAGCTGTTGCAAAATCGGAAGGGGGAAAAACCCTACTCTATCGAACCAGCCACCAACATTAAAGGAAAATGATCAGAGAAGATACGCGGTTGCCTTGTTACCATTGTGTTTTCAAACAAATCATTCCACTCTTAGGAAATGAAGAATCTATCGATTAGTGAACGCAAAACCGTAAAGCCTTCTCGAGACCAAGTGAAGTGGCCATTTGATAAAGGAACTTCCTGAAGGGCAGCAACTTCAATGAAATGATTGAATTTCCTCATTCCTCTAGTCGACCTTCCTGTTGGAAATCTTTCGTGTAACCACCGAGTGATATTGAAGTCTCCCCCAATACATCAAGGTTCTTGATAGTAGAACGAGAGGGACAATAATTCTGACCAAAGATATCTCCTTTCTCTATAATCATTCGGTCCATACACGTTAGTAATCCAGCAAACTTTCTTGCAAATGGTCGTGCATTTGACGGATAAAGAATAACCCCCCTTCAATGAATCTGTGATCATAATTTTACTTTCATCCCACATGGTCAACAAACCTCCTGACTTTCCATAAGACTCCACGAATTCCCAGCCAATTTCTTTGGAACTCCATATTAATTTAATAAAATTCAAGTTAAAATCATCTTTCTTAGTTTCTTGAATCAGGATCATCTCTGGATTATGCTTTTGTAGAAAACGTTTTAAGGCAATTCTCTTTGTTGCATCCCCCAGGCCTCTAGTATTCCAAGAGATGATTTTCATGCTGAACTGATATACCGGAAATAACACTCCAACTTTGCCTTGCTATGATCAACCAAGCACCAGCCCACAAGCATTCACTATTGAGATGAGATTAGAAAGGATCTTATCAGACTCTAGTAGTGGAAGGACGAACCCTGCATTGGCTTCTCTAGGCAAGACTTCTTCAGTGTTGAATAAAGCATTTAGCTCTTGACCAAGACTATCAACATCTGCAAATTCCTTAGGGACTTCTTCATGCTCTTGGCTTTTAGATCCTTCACTACTTGCACTGACTATCGAGTCCTCGTCTGAATCTATCTGCCTCCTTGAGTTATTGAACAGGCTCTTGTTCGGAACACCTTGTGGGAGAAGTGATCTTTAAACTTCCACCCCTGAGGAATGGATACGCGCACAGCCGGCTTCAAGGAGGTCTGGGTTGAATGCAGCAACCATTGATTTGAAGATTGAATTCTTTTTTCGAGAAAAATGTTTGGCAAATGGTTTCAATAAATTTGCATGCTTAGAAGACCCTTGGCTTTCACTTGGAGAGAGAAAAGACTGTCGTGGAGCCGCCTGATTAATAGCAAGGGGAGAGATGGTTGGGATAGGTTCTATCAATAATGCTGAGTTGTAGGAGGGAAATTGAGGGGCCAGCTCAACCGAAGGCTGTTGAACTTCTTGGCAAATAACTGATTGGGCTGCCTTGGGAGTCCCAACAGCCGATTTCTTGATTGAAGAGTCGTCTTGGGCAGATGCATCCGATGAAGGAACCGAACGGGCACTAGCCTTCTCTTTCCTCATTAAATTTTCCTCAGAATTGACTGCGTTCACACCTCCCTGGGAGCCGAAAGACTTTTCTTCCAGAATACTAACGGTCATCGGTGATGGCCTCTCCGACTGAGAGGTGAACTTTGGATTGGGCGTGAACGGACTACAGGAGAAACTCGGAAAGCTTTGAGGAGAGACTAAAAACTCTATTAAAGGATCTACTATGCCTACATTGATTCCTTCGTCGATAAGAACTTGTTGCAATCGGACTTGGTCAACCGGATTAGTGAAGTCTTTAACCAATAGTTCACCATGGATAACTTGAGGGGGATCAAGTGGTTTAAAATCTCCAAAATTCAAAAATACATTGCCGCGGGTTTCATCCTTAATTTCTATTGTTGATGGCATGAATCCACAAAGATTCCTCTTGACCCTGATCTTGGCTTCAGAGCAATTCAGTAGGTTGAGTGTTTCAATAGCAATGGTTTCAGGTCCTCCAAAGTACGCGCCAATTGCTTCAAAAGTCTTTCTGTTCCAGTAATCCAAGCAAAGGTTTTTTATGGCTAACCATCCTCCAAAGCCTTCTGAAAATTGGGGTCTGCTGTGCCGGAGCTTATTCTACTTTTTCAAATTGCAGGTGAAAGGGGCAGGCGAAGTTACTATCAGATCTTCCAACTTGCCTTGGTTGATCTTGATCAGGGCATTATCGACAAACAGAGGGTTAATGATTACCTTCTGTTGAAGAAAATTTTCCACAGCCTTCTTTATCTCTTTCCACTCGTTAAAGACGAACATTCTTGATATGATCCATAAATTATTAAAGTCTTCTTGAATAACTTCATGGTCCTTCTGAATCCATAATGCTGCCTTATTCTGTTTCTCAAACCTCGAAACAGGGGACTTCGAGCTCTGTTTCTCCCAATCCAAAACAGAGGAGGAATGGTCTCCCCTTCTTCTTACTATGTCAGCATAACTTCTTCCAGGGACTATAGGAGTACGAACGGTAGGGGCTTCCATTGGTAGTAGACCTGAATTCGACTGAGTTCTTCCTTGGATTTGGTAAAAACCAATTTCTCTTTTCTTCTCAAAACTTTTGAGCATTTGAAGAAAAGTATGCCATTTTTGCTGAGAGCTTCCCATTGGGACATGAACGAAGTGTCTGCCACCCGATGAAGGCCATACTTCGCAACGCATAATCCAACCTGAAAAATGTTTAAATTTGGAGGGCTTAGACCTCCCAGAGGTGTCTTGACCAATACTCATGAAGAATCTATGAACCATCCAAGGTGAGATTTGGATAATTGGAGGATTCTGTTGGCTTCTATGTCTTCCACAAGGTACTGGCCAGCTTCAAACCAAATGCAAAACAGCAAACCAATAATTTTGCAGCTTTCAATTTCCGTAGCTTGCACCAAAAGATAGATACAGTAGAGTTGGGGGAGATAAGTCGAAGGGAAACCAGAGTAGGCTACGCGGTGAGGGAGAGAGTCGCCGGAGGGAAGATGGGGGGAAGAGAGAGAGGAGGGAGGAGAGAGGAACTACATGTGACAGACAAACTTTTTTTTTTAAAAAAAGTAGCTTTAAGACGAGTAGAACTAAATGAAGGTTTGAATGGAATACAATATTTTGTATTCCAATGAATTAATCTTAAGATACATAGCCTTCTTACATAGGAGAAAGGCTCTATACATAAAATGAAATAATTACAATGAGAATAAAATAAAATCTTTGGTGATTTTACATCTAATTATCTTATTTACAACCACCACTCCTCAAGCTGGTTTAAATATATCCTCCATTGCCAACTTGGAAACCATTCTATCAAACTGTACTTTTTGATAATCCTTTAGTCAACACATCAACAGTTTGTTCTGCACTGGGAAGATACAGAAAACAAATCACACCAGTTTCGAGTTTCTCCTTTATGAAGTGTTTATCAATTTCAATATATTTTGTCCTATCATGTAGAACTGGATAATGGGTTATAGAGATAGCAGCTTTATTGTCACAGTATACACGTATAGGCTTTTGAAAGACCTTCAATTTTTCCAGTAATCTTTTTATCCATGTTCCTTCACATATACCATGAGCTAGAGCTCTAAACTCTGCTTCACCACTACTTCTGGCCACCACATTTTGCTTTGTACTGTGCCAAGTGACTTAAGTTACCGCCAACAAACGAACAATAGCCTGAAGTAGACCTTCTATCCGTAATTCTTCCTGCCCAATCAACATCGAAATAAACTTAATCTAGAGATGGTTGTGTCTTTTAAACAATATACCTTTTACTGAAGTTCCCTTCAAATATCTCAAGATTCTATATGCTACTTCAAAATGAGCCGACCCTGGTAAGTGCATGAATTGACTTACCATGCTTACTGCTAAGGCAATATCTGGATGTGTGTGGGACAAATAAATGAGTCTTCCCACCAGTCTTTGTTACCGTTCCTCATCCTTTATTTCTTCATCTTTTGCAACTTCCAATTTCAAATTTGGTTCAATGGGCGTCTCCGCTACTTTGCACCCAAGGAAGCTTGTTTCTTCAAGTAAAACAATAATGTATTTTCTTTGATTCATGAAGATACCTTTCTAGATCTTGCAAATTCCATTCCTAGGAAGTACTTCAATGTCCCTAGGTCTTTGATCTGAAATGCATTTGTAAGTTTTTTCATTAAAGTTGCCAATTTTGCTTCGTCATCACCTGTAAGGATAATGTCATCTACGTACACAATCAAAATTGCAGTTTTGTTATTTGTAGATGCTTATAAAAAATGGTGTGATCAAACTTGTATCTACTTTCCCAAACCGTTCAAACTTGCTTTAGGGGTTTTTTGAGTCCGTATAGAGACTTTAGTTGACATACTTTGTTTTTCCCAAGATCAATTTCAAATCCTGGTGGTAAGGTCATAAACACTTTTTCTTCAAGATCACCATGGAGAAAGACATTTTTACATCGAGCTGGTGAAGAGGCCAATTAAAATTTGCTGCAAGAG
The DNA here is from genome assembly GCA_030954485.1 of Citrullus mucosospermus. NCBI lineage: Eukaryota > Viridiplantae > Streptophyta > Magnoliopsida > Cucurbitales > Cucurbitaceae > Citrullus > Citrullus mucosospermus. Next base: position 8,122,580 of record CM062064.1, on the reverse strand, counting down.
ATAACAATACTCTGGTGGAATTATTTTTAGCAACAGGAGTAAAGGTTTTCAGATAATCAATCCCATATGTTGAGTGAATCATTTTTCAACTAGCCTTGCTTTATATCTTTCAACTTTGCCATCAGCATTGCATTTAATGGTGAAAACCCATTTACAACCGAATCATTATGTCTTAGAGCATTCATCTCTTTCATAACAACTAGTTTCCAATTTGGATCATCTAAAGCTTCTTGTATATTCCTGGGGACAAATAAGTTATCTATCTAAGAGGTGAAAGCTTTATATGACTATTTGACAAATTTTTGTATGAGATATATTTTGTAGTGGGATATTTAGTGCAAGTTCTAGTACCTTTTCTCATAGCAGTAGGGGTATCAAGGTAAGAGGCAATAGATAAGACATTTTCCATGGTTGGAGAGACATCAGACAAGGTATTTTCAATGGTAATAGGAGAAACAAAAGTGGAAGGTTGGTTACTTGGAGTTTCAAAATTATCCCTCGGAGTATGAGATTGGATCTGTGACGAGTCAACTATTTGGTCCTTGTTCAGTTGATTAAACCTTCATCTAGCATAAAACTTAAACTTTTGTAGTAATTCTCCCCCTAAATTAGAAGGTTCAATACTTGGCATCGAAGGACTAGCAAAAATAGGACGAATAATATTTGGAAGAGAGACAGATACATCCCAAAAATTATCATCCTCTAAATTTGGTGTGTTCTCTCCCTGAAGATAATTTTGGGTGGAAAAAGATCGGTTTTCCAAAAATGACACATCCATACTCACGTAAAGTTTTGTTGTTTGAGGATAAAAAATTTATACCCTTTTTGGCTAGAAGCATAGCCTAGAAAAATACATTTAATAGCTCGATGATTTAATTTTGATCGAAAATGACTAGGAAGATGCACATAACAAATAGACCCAAAAACTTTGATAGGTAAATCAGAAGACGAACGAGTAGTTGGAAAAAAATCGTTCAAAACAACAAGTGGAGTTTTAAAATTCAAAACTTTAGAAGGCATTCGATTTATTAGATAGATAGCGGTGGGAATTGCTTCCCCCCAGAAGTACTTAGGAATATTCATAGTAAACATTATGGCCCGAGCAACCTTTAGTAAATGTCTATTTTTATGTTCTGCAATACTATTTTGTTGAGGGGTGTCTCGACAAGTGGATTGGTGACAATGTCTTTATTTTAAAAAAACTCACTCAAATGTTTGTTGAAATATTCAGTCCCATTATCTGAATGTAAGATCTCCATTTTGGTTGAAAATTGGGTTTCAATCATATTGTAAAAACATGTGAAAACATCCTTCACCTCAGATTTTTTTGAAGACCCAAGACAAGCGAGTATGATCATCAATGAAAGTCACAAACCAATGTTTTCCACTATGGGTTTCAATTTTAGAGGGACGCCAAACATCACTATGAATTAACTAAAATGGTTTTGAAGACACGTAAGGTTTTGGTGAAAAAGAGGAGCGATGACTTTTTGCAAAAATGCAATTTTCACAATTTAAATGAGATCAATCGATTCCCTGAAAGAGATTTGAAAATAGAATTTTGAGATAGGAAAAATTTGGATGCCCTAGTCTACAATGCCATAGCATAATTTGATCTTTAACAGAAGAAGAAGTGATACTATTAAAGACCTGAGTTTTTTTTATTACCACAAGAAGGTTCATCAAAATAGTATAGGCCAACAAGCATCTTAACATGTCCAAACATCCTCCTTGAGGTTTGATACTAAAAAATGTAATGGGATTCCAAGAAAACAATACGAAATTTAGAATTTTTTGAGATTTTACTGACAGATAAGAGATTGTAGGTTAATTTACATGGAGGACAGACTTTAGAGTGATATCTTTAGTCAGTTTAATGGTTCCTTTTCCTGCAATGAGCGAAAAACTACCATCTGCAATTCTAATCTTTTCACTGCAATATGAGGGAGAATAAGAATTAAAGAGAGATGATGAACTAGTCATGTGGTCGGAAGCTTCAGAATCAATAATCAACGAAGAAGATTTCCTACAAGAAAATGCTTGAGGATAGATACCTGATTGTGTCAAGGAAACACAAGAATTATTAGATGATAAATTGGTTGGTAACAAATTTAAGATTTGATGAAGTTGCTCCTTTGACATTGCAATGGGAAATAAATAAAAAAATCACCTAAATGAGTGACAAATAAAACTAGATTTTGAAAAGTCAAAATAGACCAAACTAGACCACTAAATCGAACCACATTGAGTTGATTAGACCAAATTGGGCCAAATAAAGCTGAACTGAGTTGAACCAAACCGGATTGAACCAAACGAGAAAAATCCCTTATCTCATGCCGAAAGACCCTTCCTCGTTCACGGCAAAAAACACAGCAGAGATGAAATAAAACTCACAAACCGCAATTTGTCTAGCTGAATTGGTCGAGCGGAGTGGGCATATCTCGTCGGCGACAATGGTGATAGAGTTAGGCAGAGGCGAGAGTGGGATCAAGTTGGTGCGTAGTGGACCTGAGCAGCCGATCTGGAACGGATCTAGGTAGAAAACCCGCTAGACAAACTGGGCGACACCTGATCTCCACTGATTGACGACAGAAAACGGCGGCATGGGTGGATAGGAGTGGCGGAAATCTACGGCTGTTGATGTAGACAAGATCAACTAGTGTTGATAGTGTGCACACGAGTGATGATACTCGAAAACCACGACCAATTGAGCGGCTGGATGTAGAAACTGCACGCCTAGGCTGTATTTGACGAAGTCTCGTTCAACTGGCTGCTGAGGTGCGACGTCCGCCGGAGTATGGGGTGACCGAGACGGCGGCGAACGAACGTCAATGATAGTTCGGCGGCGACAGCGGTAGCACCCCTAGGGTTTTTTAGGTTTTTTTAGAAAATTAGGGTTTTAGGGTTTCCAAACATTTACTGCTCTAATACCATGAAGGTTTGAATGGAATAAAATATTTTGTATTCCAATGAATTAATCTTAAGATACAGTCTTCTAATATAGGAGAAAGGTTTAGTACATAAAAGGAAATAATTACAATGAGAATAAAATAAAATCTTTGGTGATTTTACATCTAATTATCTTATTTACAATCTAACACTAAAACAATCATTCCAAACCAAATACTTGTTAAAATGGTTTTCACTACAATAGGCCACAAATGGGTTGGTGTCCGCAGGAATGGAGCCCTTTCCTCTCCTCTCCTCTTCCCTTTCCCATCCTGCTTTTCCCTCTTTTGGCCTTAGTTCTAGTGAACTTCTCTTCCATTCTCCTTCATCTCTTCTCTTTCTTTCCTCCCCCCATTACCTCAGGTAACGCTCCAAGTTCTCCTCCCAGGAAAGCTCCTCGCCAGCAAGCTTATTTCGAAAAGGTATTTCCGGCACTATGGAAATTGAAAGCTGCAAAATCAATGATTCCTTCTACTGCATTTGGTATGATTCAGGCTTGTTCTTTGTAGAGGACTTGGATGTTAACAAAATTCTCGTTTTATCAAGTTCGCATTTGCAATGGTTTGTGGAAGCTATTTCAGAGCTCCTTCAGGGTACAATTAATCGTTTTTTCTTTAGAAATGGTCGTGATGGTTCAGGCGCTATGAGATTATCTAAGTTTCACGCAATTATAATTGGATTATGAGGTGTGAGGTATGGCCTATCTCAGGAGGTCGACGTTTCTTCACGTACCATTAGGGAAATTAAACCTTGGGTGGAGTTCATTTTTGAACATGTTGAGCAGCTTCTTGGAAAAAAGAAAACTATTACTACAGCTACTTCATCAACCAGTTTAACAAATTTGGGACATTCCTTTTCTTCTAAGGCAGAGTCAGAACCTTCAAAAGATCCGGAAAAAATTTTTCGAGTCGTGGAAGCGAAGCAACCCTCTGTTTTAGTAAAGGAAAATCAGAGCATGGAATCATTTTGGATTCAAAAGAACCCTGAAGTGTTTAAGGAAAATTTCAACAATCTATGGATTATTTCTAGATTGTTTGTTTTTAATGACTGGATGGAGATTACTAAGACTTTGGAAGAGCTCTTTCAAACGAAAGTGATTATTAATTCACTGTTTGATGAAAATACCTTGATCAAAATCGATCAAGGAAATTTGGAAAAGTTGATCGAGGCCCCTGGAAAATGGAAAGAGTTTGGGTCATACCATTTACTCTTTAACAAATGGAACAAGTTGCTTCATAGCCGACCTATCCTAGTAAAAGGTTTTGGAGGATGGATTAAGATTAAAAATCTCCCTTTAGACTATTGGTGTAGAGCTATTTTTGAAGCCATTAGGCTTATTTTGGGGGGCGGGAAATTATCGCATTTGAAAATCTCAATCTTCTCAATTGTTCAGAAGCAAAAATCAAAGTAAAGGAGAATCTTTGTGGATTTATGCCTTCGACTACTGAGATTAAAGACACAGTGCGTGGTAATATCTTTATTTTGGAGATTTTGAGTCAATTGACCCGCCAAAAATCACTCAAGGTAGTTTATTGATCAATGATTTTACCAACGCCCTTGATTTGTTTCGTTTAAAGCAAGTGATGCAAGATGAAGGGGTAGAGTCCATCCCTCAGATTTCGGATGCTCATCTCTTTGATCCTTTACAAAATTTTTCGAGGTTCTCAAGGAATCCTTTCAATTCATTTTCAGAAGAAGAAGATAAGTTATTGAAGTCAGTCTAGCCGAAAGTGATAAAAGAGAAAGTGGATGAGCCATTGTCAGTTTCGTGCAAAGAGAATTTGGTGATCTCCTCCACCGAAATTGCAGGGAATGATGCTTCGGAGGTTGAAGGTTATGGTGAGAAGAAGCACCTAAATCGGATTTATTGAAGAAAGAGGATGAAGTTCAGTAGTCGGTTGAATTGCCCAAGATATTTTCAAAAGAAATTTCAATTTTGGCGTTGGGTGAAGCAAAAGACAGCGTATTAAGCATCAATGCTAAAAACTTTTCACCTTCAGCCAACTGTTTTCCAGCCTTTCCCCTTCATTACTTCTGGAAAAGAGATTTAACGCACCAACAGCTACAAACATTAATGCTGCTGGTTCCCTATCCAATGAAAAGGAATTTAATGCACGTTTAAGTAGGCTCACGCCCGCAGCAGTTTTTTCAAAGCCTTTCGGCCCCCCAAACTTTGATCTCCTCCCTTTAACTTTTGATGGTGTCGGCCCCCCCATTAAATAAAAAAGAATTAAATGCTGGATCTTTCTTTATCCCTCCTAGAATGTCAAAGGTCGGCAGCCATCTCTCCTCAGCAGACCCACCCTCGTTGGCCCATTCAAAAAACAGCCATACCTCTTCCTATCCGGTTCAGACTTCTCTCCCTTTGAAGACAAAAAATCGATCCAAATTACTCAAACCTTTCCCCAAACATTTTGTTAGGAAAAAGAATTCTTTTATCAACTCTTGGTCCTTGATAATGAATTCGAATTTGGTTGAAAATTGCTGCATTGAAGTACAAATTCCAGGGCTGTCTCCTGAAAACTCAAATTCCTCCCCCTCGGATCAAATCTCTTTTTCCCACTCAGATTTTATAATTTCGGGTTCTAATGTAAAATTTGTTAGAGGCCTTTCGGAAAGCTTTTCACGCAAAATTAGCCAGATTAACCAAGCTTCAGAAAAGGATTCAGATGAAGATTCTATAGTAAGTGCTATCAGCAAAGAGTTAGAACATTTCGCTTTGAAGGAGCCCCATGAGGAAGAGTTTGGCAATGACTTTCAACAATTATTTCAAGCCGAGGAAGGTCCCTTGCTTAGTAAGGCTGAAGCTTCCTTTTTTACTCCCCTAGATAAGAGTGAAATCCCACAGTACCTCCATTCAATCATTGATGCTTGTGGTATTATTCTTGGTTAATTTCTGTTCTAGGAGTTCGTACTTCTCTGAAGTTGTTTTTGTTTAAATCCTCTTGAAAGATCCTTTCATGGTTTACAAGCGGCTTGGTCACATCAATGGAAGTATGTCTAGAGTGGATGGGCAGGTTCAGATACTGGAAGGCTGGAGGGGTGTTTGGAGTGATGGATTTTTACAAATTACAAGAGGCTCGGAAGCATCTTTGGAAGCATGCCTAGTTGGTTGGGCTGGTTCACCTGCTGGGAAGTTTGAAAGGATGGCTAAAGGTAGCTACTTTTTAGGGTGTCTACAAGTTCAAAGCAGTTTCGCCAGATCTCAACAAGCTTATTAGGACCATTCCTTCACTCATTATGCTCGTGTTTTGGCTTTTGTTCTTTAGCCCTTTAGTCAATTGTATTTTCTTCTCTTCAATGTTTTAGTTCTTTCAATTGTGTAATTGTTTTCCCTCATCTCCTATTTTGTTTGTTTGCTTGTTCTTCTTTTGTTTCTTTTGTACCTTGAGCTATTGATTCTTTTCATTTTATCAATGAAAAAGTCATGTTTCCTTTCCAAAAAAAGAAACTACAACAGGCCACAAAATATTTGATTCCAACAAAAGACCAACAAGCAACTGAGAATATTTTCCTCGAAAATGTTGGAAACCCCACTCATCTGATAAACAGAGTCAGCAAACGGAAGGAAAGATGTGATGCAATGATCATGACAAAAATCTATTATTTTCCCACTTCCAAGCTTGGACATATTTAAGGAATTCACTTGCTGCACAAGGGCTGCGAAAACTTCTATGGAAATTACTGATAATGAGAATTCTCCTTTGATGAACTCCAAACATACCATGAAATTGTTTCTTATCAATAATAATAATAATCAATCAATAAATAAAGAAAGAAAGAAAGAAAGAAAGAAAATACATTACAATGTGATACGTTCTCAAACTTTATATGAGGAAGACCTCTTCAAGTGATTTTTCTTTTGGGTGGTGAAAATGTAAACAACGTTATCTGATTGATTTAGATGGGTCGTCCTTTATGTTAGTCCTTCAAGTAAGGCTTAGGGACTTCTCATCCCTTAGGCCCTAGGCTGTTATCTTTGTCTCTTTTTTTATGATTATATGGTGTTAAGTTTACTTAAAAAATAAAATTAAAAAAAAAAAAAACTTTATACAAGGAAGACTAATAAAGTTTAACTATTTATTTATTTTTTTGGAATAGTTAATAGTAAACGGTCCGGACTAATTTTAAGATCTATTGAAAGTGTAGGGTAATTTGGACATTTGAAAATATAACGACTTTTTTTCTTTTTTTTTTTTTTTGAAATAGAAACAAAACTTTTCACTAATGAAAAGAGGCTGATGCTCAAATTACAATGATGCGTAATAAGCAAAAAGAATCATAGGATAAGAGGATCAGCATACGTATTGATATCTCAACTAAATTTGGACATTTGAAAATACAAGGATTCAAATAGAAGAAGTCCAAAGTAAAATATTTTTACAATAAAATACATAATTCATCTTGATCCAAATTAATGTCTTTCTTGTATGTTGATAAAGGATTTTGATTGATGCTTTTATGTTTATAAGGGCTTTTTGGTTTTTATTTTATTTTATTAGTATTATTTTTGTAAATAATCTCTCGACTTGAGAATAAATATCTAATTTATCAATGCGGATGAACATAAAAAATTATCAAAGAAATAGGTTCCTAATGTAGTTCTTTTATTAAAGTTTACTGAATCGTTTAAGTCCCATGGGATTCCCTAGTAAAGATATTGAAAGGGAGTGCAACAGAATTCTTGGCTCATTATTGGTTGATGTATCTCTGTATTCGTACTTCACTATTAGTTGTAATGTAAAATTTAGATTTTTTATTAATTTATCTTAGTGTGGCATGCTATGTAGGTACAAAAGTCGAATTTGGAGGGGCTCCTTCAAAGACATGTTGAAATGGCTGCCGAGATTAAGAATCTTGACACAGATCTTCAAATGTTGGTTTATGAAAATTACAATAAATTCATCAGTGCAACTGATACGATTAAAAGGTTAATTGTTTTTGTTTTTCTTTCCAAATAGATCTACTTTACTAGCTCAGTAGCTCCCATTGAATCTTCACCTTAGCTTGACAAAAGTTACGAGCACCTGATATGTTCCATATAAATCTGAAGTTCTTTACTCGATTTGACTTAACTAGAACTAGTGAAACTAGATCCCTACTCTGAGATCCTCTTCTCCCCTTGTCTTACCCACATTTTCCTATATTGTTTCAGTGTCTATTTGGAATGACTTTCTAAGTCCTTCAAAAAAAAGAAAATCTTTTTTCTTTTGAAGCAATTAGAAAGTTATTCCAAACATGCCCTTAGTAAAATGCCCATATCTAGTTAACAAAAATGCCCATACTTCTTCCTCTTAATTGGCAATCTATCAGACTCTAATTAACCTAAATACCTCTCAATGTATTTTATCCTATTTTACTTTCTATTTACTTTTTCCCTCACAATATTTGTTATTTTCCATATTGAGTCAAGTATACTCAAATTCTTTACTTAATACGCCTATGGATTTTTGTTTTCCCAGGATGAATAATAATATTGTGGGGATGGAGACAAACATGGAACAACTCCTTGAAAAAGTAAGTGATATTCTTTTTTAAATGGGTGCGTTTAGAATGTTTACTTTTCTTTAACAGTGTATTAAGGGATTATCATTTATATGCAAATTCTTGCAGATACTGTCAGTGCAGTCTAGAAGTGATGGAGTCAATACTTCTCTATTTGAAAAAAGAGAGCATATTGAGAAATTGCATCGAACACGAAACCTTCTTCGTAAAGTGCAGGTACTAAAAGTACAGGGCATATGGTGCTGAATTCTAGTGCCTCAGGTCGTCTTTTCTTGCATTCAATCCTTAACTTCTCTTTATCTGTTCACATTGATATGCTAGTGCATAACTTAGAATGTTGCAATTTAAAGGGTATAGATGACATCCAATGCTGGGGCCTCTCCTGGGTGGGCTATCTATGAAACTAAGCAAATACAGAAAACAGAGACTGGAAGACCTGTATTATTTTCTAGTTCATTGTGATGGTATTGTTGTGCTTTTAGAAGTTACTGTAGATGTAAGTTACTATTTAGATAGAATGTGGTTGTCTATCTGTAAGGACTCCCTCCAAGGGGAGGTCACTACTTTACTGATATTAGAATAGCCAAAATACACACCACCACTCGAGAGGGTGGGACTCTCCAAGTACAGGACTGACTTTCCAAAATTAACATGACACAAAATTACATCACAAAATACTATAAATAGTCTATCCCAACTTTACCCTACTAAGTGGGTGAATTTCCCTTTTTACCCCTCCTGACATAATTATGGATAAGTGGAGGCCTAACAGTATCTTCATTTATGTGTTAGGAATCAGAATTCTTTCAAGATTTATTTTCTTTTACTTTATGTGAGGCTTGGTATGTGGCTATGGGATCTTATTATTATTTTTCTGTGAATGATTCATGAACAGTTCATATATGATCTACCTGCTAGACTTGGAAAGTGCATCAAAACAGAAGCCTATGCTGATGCAGTCAGATTCTACACTGGAGCGATGCCAATATTTAAGGTGCCTTTTGGCCTTGGCCTTTGACCCGCCCCAAAAAAATGGGTGCACAAGTCATAAAGCAGGATTCCATTTTCTGAATGTGGGATTTAGTTCTTCCATCATCTTGGTATATGTCAAATGATCTTCGTTATTTGTTTGGTAGGCATATGGAGACTCCTCATTCCAAGATTGCAAGCGAGCATCAGAAGAAGCGATAGCAATAGTTTTGAAAAATTTGCAGGTATATTAACATAACATTTCATTTGTTATACCTTATTTGGGCATTTGGCTAAATTTTAGTGATTCAATCATTCTATAATGGAGGACCATGCATTAATTTTTCTTTCATTTTTTCTTAATGAAAGTTGACCTTTAATCCTTTTTTTTTTTTTTTTTTTTTTTTTTTTTTTTTTTTTTTTTTTTTTTGTTCTTTCCTTGGTAGCATTCTTCAATCTTCAGTCATTCTATCATTCCTGAACTGCACACACCCTAAAAGAGTAGGAAGATGGGAGAGTGGACAGTTCAATCCCCAAGGGTTTTCTGTGTTAAGTCTTTGTTTTTCCCACTAACTGAAAATTGGCCGAACAAAGAAACCTCTACAGCTCTATGAAGGAGAAGGGACCTGAAAAAGTGATTGTTTTTTTCCTGGACTATGTCCATCTATGAAGCATAAATATTTCAATGTGTGCAGAGAATCGGTATTAGATACATATCTGATACTGATTTGTCTAGATACGTGTCAGATACGTAAAATAGAGTATCTAATCTTTTTAATTATTATTTTTTTTTAATTTTGGATACGCGTATTGCCTTCCAGATATGTGAAGGGGACACGACAATAAAAAAAATGGAAGAAAACTAAGCTTCCAAAATACCTATTTTAGGGTTTAGTGTTGTCGGTGCCGGAGAAGAAGACCTTGTGGAGCGGTTGGCGACTAGCATGGATGAAAATCACACACTATTCTTTACCGGTGGTGAGAAGAAAAATGGAAAAGAATGGAACCGGTGATGAGGAGAAAATTGGAAAAGAAAGGGAAGTTGAAGAGGGTCATGATGAAAAGACCACACTCGTGTTGAAGAAGAAAGAGAATAAAATGAAAAGTCTCACCTTGATATCCGCACAACTAATATTTCTATTTTTTTTAACACGCACAACTAATATTTAATATAATTAAACTCAAAATATCAAATACCATTCAATGCTAAATAGTCTTCCTTTCTCTTTCTCTCATGTGTCCCAACTCCCATGTGACCTTTCAATTTTTTCCATCCTCACCATTTTTAATTGTTTTTAATTATTTTTTAATCTCTCTTCATGAACATGAAGTATTTAGGATTTCAATCTTGACCATTTTTTTTTTTTTTTGAAAAGGAAACAATCTCTTTCATTAATATAATGAAATGAGATAAAATCTCAAAGTACAATATATAGGTTTAAGTAGCAACTCTGAAACAGCCAACATATCAAAGATGCAAAACGAAAGTATTACATTCAATCGAAATGGAACCATTTCTAAGTAAACATCCAAAAGATTATTACAATCCATAGACACATCTTCAAGAAATGAAGGAAAATGGTTTGAAAATGATCTGAATTGGCAGCTTGCTCTATTAATTTCAAAATTTTCAACCCATTCTTTGATAATGAAACCTGAACAAACAAGGATCAAGCCACTGGTTCCAATTGATCTCTGAAACACCATGAATCCAAGTAGTAATTAGATAAGGAGTGGCGAAAATTAACCCCAGCTTCAATGAAACTTAGCTTTTCTCTTAAAGCGATCCACACAAGCTTTCCAAGTATATCCAAAATATCCGTGACTTGAACAAAAAGTATGGGGTTTAATTGCCAAACACACAAATTCTTCATAAGCTTGGCAACCTAAAACATCAACAACCTTCGAAACACCAAGAGACCAAGCAGAAGACATAAGCATCCTAGTTCCGACTTTTAGTCCTCATAAACTTTATAAATGTTATTAATTAAGGCTACGAACGGACTTTTGCGAGGCTTCAAGGTCTATCCAAAGACAAGACCACATTCTTCAACGAAGGATGCCAAATGTGCCAGCAATTTCGGATGATTAGGGGGAATGAAAGAATGGTTTCTGAATTCTAATTCGTTCGGAGCTTCATTCTGAGAGAACAAGGCATTAATATCTTCTCCAGTAACTTCAGGTTGATTCGAAATCTCGTGATGATCTATTGCTTCAATATCATCTAAATCCTCGCTGCTAACACTTGCTATTGAACCAATGTCGGAATCTTCTTCGATTCTTAGATTAGGGTCTTTTGAGATGCAACGAGTACTTCTAAAAAAAGTAGAATTTGAATTAGGCAAGGTAAGGGTGGATTTCTTGAAGAGAAAAGGAGGAGAAGAGGGGTTTTCAGACCTGTTCGGGTGAGGCAGAATTTGGGCTCGGGTGTAGCAACTCTCTATAACTTCAATCCTGACCATTTGAAGTTATTTAATATGTGTTATTTGTTTTACTATTTTAGACTTTGCCATTTATATTTATATTTCAATGTTATTATATATATATACATAAAATGACGTATCCTCGATGTATCTGTATCCTAGTTTTTAAGAAATTGATGAATCGCCTTATCCTATCGTATCCATATCCCGTATTTGTATTTGTGTCTATTCTTAGTGTGCCGTGAAGAGGGTAATTGTAATACTATTGACCATTAAAAAAAATGTCCAAACTTATTGATTCTTATCTTGAGTTGGTGTATCATTTGAAGAGAGTTGGGTCCTCTCATAGCATGAAATGCTAGAATTGCCTCCACCTGAACTTCAATTTCTCCCGGGTGTTCGTTAGAATGAATTTGTTCCTCATATAAAAAAGTAATGAATTTGGACTAAGATGCTTTTCAGACATTTGTTTAGAAGGAAAGGCAAACGTCTATCAATAAGTGCAGTGAAATTGATATTATTATTTTTACAACCAACACAGAGGGTTAAAGATGAATTTAACACTAAAATGAGCTTCCAAAACATTGACGATCTCTCTCCAATCATTAAACGCGAAGAGTCTTGAAATAACCCAAAGATTATTAAAATCTTCCTTAAAAACATCTTGATTCTGTTGCAACCATGAAATTTTCTTGCAATTCGAAGGTGAAATCATGCTTTGTTTTGCTATTGTGGGAAAAAAGGGCTTAATGTCCTTTTTCAACAAGTCCGCATAGCTCAAACCTTGGCCCTTTAAAGGATAACATTCTTGTGGAGAGATATTAACGTGGTTGTGATCAGATTCCAAATTCATTGAGCTATGTTGGACTTTAAACTCATATTTCTGAATAAAATCCCTTAATATTCCCAAAAAAGAAATCTAGCCTTGTTGTGCCACCCCCTCTTGAACATGTAAGAAGAAGCGACCGCCAGCTATTGGCCAAGCCACACACCTCAAAACCCATCCAGAATTGGTTACCTTAGATGATATGAAGGTGCCCAAGAACTTTTAGGAAGTTCCTCAGTGGGGTTTTAATAATTTTTCGAGTAGTACTACTCTGGACAATGTTTCCGCTTTTTGGGGTAGGAAACATAAAGGAAGTGTTGGATATAAACTTCAACATTCTTTTTGTGGTTTCTAGATTGTTTGCCTACTATACATGGAAGTATGTTTGTTCCGTTTTGGAAGATTACTTTCATTATAAAGTTTTGATCAATCCTGTTATGGCTGATAAAGGCATTGATAAAACTTGATGATAATTTTGCTAATATGGATTTCAATGGAAAATGGAGGTAAATTGGCAACTTTCATTTGTGAAAGTTGAAAATTGGTCTTTCAAAGCACTTTCTCATCCAAAGTTTATTGTTGGATATGGGGATTGGATTTTGCTAAGAAACTTACTTTTGCCTTTTTGGACACGATCTACTCTTTAGATCATCAGTGAAAATCTTGGGGTTTGGTAGTATTTCTTCTCAAGCCTGAATTACATGTATTGCTCTGAAGGCTGTATTGAAGTCGAAAGAAGTTTGTGTGACTTTCTCCGAGCTGAAGTTGAAATTAAAGATCAGACTAATTATTTCTATGTTGTCCTATTATTTACTGAGGGGTTTTATGCCTACTGCAAGGCTTTACTCTGTAAACGTTTCAAAGAACTCTTCCATTCAAGGTGAGTTTTCCTAAACTCTTCCGTATTGCTTCACTTCCAAATGATATGTGGTTGTTGGGATTCAAACACTTGTTCGTGGAACTTACTACTTTGAAGACAACTAAAAGAGGAGTTCTCAAAACTCCAGTAGCTATTGTGTAACTTAGAAGGCAAAAGACTATCACAAGCACCTGATTTGAGGACTTGGTCCTTGGACTCATCGGAAAAGTATTCAGTTATGTCCTTGTCAAAGCACTTGATTGTTTCATCTCCTCTTGATAAGGAGATTTTTCAAGCAATATGGAAATCTAAGAGCCCTAGAAGAATTAATATTCTGATTTGAATATTGATTTTTGGCTCCCTTAACTGCTTGGATGCCTTTCAATATAAGCTCTAGTCTCACTGTTTATCTCCCTTCATTTGCCCTCTCTACCAAGCAAACGTTGGTGGAACTTCTTTTACTTCTTTAATCTACACTGGGTTTTTGGGCACTCAGTTCGTGATACACAACATGGAATTCTCACCACTAAACTACAGCCACAAAACTCATGAATACAAATGCCGTCTATGGGGATCGAACCCACAACCATGTGGTTAAAGCCACGCGCTCACCATTGAGCTAAGACAGCGACAGCATTTGGCACTCAGTTCGTGATAATATCTCTCAAGTTTCAGTTGGCCCATTATTAATCATCTAAAGCTTAGTTACTATGGTCAAATGCAGTCAAAGCCTTGATATCAGAAATTTGGTTCGAGCATAATTAGAGAGTTTTCCATGACAAGTCTATTGAGTGGTTTGATTGTTTTGGCTCAGCTCATTTCTAGCTTCTTCTTGGTGTGCTCAATCCAAGTTTCTTTTTTTTTTTTTTTTTTTTTTTTTTTTTTTTTTTTTTTTTTTCTTCTTCCTGTTGACTATTCCATTTAGGATATTTGTCTAAATTGAAATGCTTTCATTTTCTTTGTGTAATTTGTTGTTATGTCACTTTGTACCTCGTATTGGGATATAATGAGGTTGCTATGGGTTTATTAACTTAGTTGAGATATTCGGACGCATCTGCTGATCCCTCGTAATCAAGTTTTCTATGCTTATTATATCTCATTGTAATTTGAACAATAGTCTCTTTTCATTTTATCAATGACAAGTCTTGTTTTCGTTAAAAAAAAACAATAAAAGAAAAGAAAGAAAAGTGGTCTCATCTCTGATTGTGCACAGTCGGAAGAAGGGGGAAGGGGTTAGAAGTTGGTCTGCCCAGCTGCTTCATGGTAACATCCACAAACTTTGGAAAGATGGAATCTGTGTATAAGAAACGATTGATGCTAGTGTGTGATGGAGGTGTTCTGATGTCAGTCCATGAAAATCTGCAAAAAGTGAGGTAAATCAAGAAGCTCTTGGTGTTCATTGAAGGAAATAAAAGACAAATCTCTAGTGGATCGGCAACCATTGGCACTTTCATGCAGCCAACATGAAAGATTAAAGTCTCCATCAAGCAACAAATAATCAACAACAAGACGGAAGAGTTCGTGGAGATCTTGTGTATTGGAACATGTTGTATAGGAAGCTGCAATCCACATGATTAGAATACCCCCAGATGATTTGTAAGCAACAAAGAAGGCCAACCATAATCACTGCTTATGGTCTCCTGGAGGATGACAATAGAGGAATAATTTTGGTAAAAATTATCTTGATAGTGGTCCTATTCTTCCAAGAGTCGGGACCCCTTAAATCCCAAGAAAGCACGAAAATAATGATAATTGAGACCTCCTAGCAAAGGAAGCCTTTTTGTCGTATGAGATGGAGCATTCTAAGTTTCTGACTTCTCGAATGCCCTTTTTCTGCTTAACTGAGAGTTTGTACTTGTTTTTCCTAGCACCAGTAGCCTTGATTCAGAGCCCACATTCTTCAAATCAGGGAGCCAGAGCAACCAAGTGGGCCATTAGGTTAAAAGGAAACTTGCTTCTAACCAAGGAGCAACCTCATGTTCAGATGCCTGAGTTTGAATGGGGGAATTCGGTCCCCTTGTGACTGGAGAGGAAGTCTTCAGTATCAACTTCAAGAGGCAAAGCAAGGATGGTTGTAGAATGCTTGGTGCCTGAGATGAAGCTGGTTTGCTTGTGATTAATGATTAGCTTTTTGGGTGAGTTTTTTGAAATGGAAGAGGGGTTTGGTAGGTCAGATGTGACAAGGGGAGGTTGGGTCAATGCATCAGGAGGAGGTTCATTGGTTGAACCAGTGGGTAAAGGGGTGGGTGCCGTGGAGGAGTAGGCCAATGTACAAGAGCCCACTTGGGTTGGGACTTTAGCAGTTAAGGTACAAAGAGGGGACTTATTGGTGGAAGAAAAGTCAGGAAGTAGGTATGCTGTATGGGGGATGTTGATAGGTTGCTTTGACTGTCACACTTCTCTTGGGTACGACTTTTGAGTTTCTCAAGTAGCTACAGTCACTTTGGGAAGGGCTTCCTTTTTATCAACATGGCTCACTGGCTTTTTTGCTGGAAAATCATGGATTCCGACAACGATACCAATGTGATAGTCTCACAGAACAATCCATGACTAGTGAAAAAGGGATATTGATCCTAGCTGGGAGGAAACTCGTATGATTATTTCTGATTTTAATGGTGATTTCCATAATGTCCGTTTGGAAAAGAAAAGTTTTCTTAGCTACTTCCTCAGTAAGCCTCCACAAGCATCTCCGATGAAATGGAAGGTTTCCATATCCCATTTGTCTATTTGGATACCACAAACTTTGATCCATCCCCCATCTGAAAGGAACAACTTGGTCAGTGCAGTATCTTGTGTGGCTCCACGGAGAATAGAGAAGCTTGGAAAGAGCCAATAGCAGATTCAGAGAAAGGAGCAACCACCTATAAATGAACTTATAGAGATCAATTTAGATGCTATTGAGGAGTCCATGTCTCTTAGTAACAGATTCTCAATCTATAGATAAACCACACCCGTTTCCTCCTGTTATGAATTTAGTCAATCCATCATTAATATTTCGAGATCAAATATTCCATTTGTTAGAGGGGTTTCTAACCGTTCATCCCCCATGGCAATATTTCTATTGTTCAGATGAAGAATCAGTCGTTAGTATAAGTAGTGAGGAACTTGTGGATTCTCATACATAATTAGAATAAGTAGTGAGGAGCTTGTCGAAGCATCAACACTCTTCAAAAAGAGAACTCTTTCATTGAGAGGAAAATGAAAGAATACATGAACAAAAACTCACAAAAAGAGCCCACCTATAAGAAAGGGCTCCAGTAAAGAGAAATAAGACCTAGCAAAGTATTACAAAAGAAAAGCTAGAAATTGGGGCATGGAGAGTAACAGAGAATCTAACAAAGGACCAACTATAGGGAGAAGAGCTGTCACGCTTTTTGAAGATTAAGCTTCATTCAGTGGCTTTGATTCTGCATTTTCCATCAGATCTGTCTTCTTCAAATGGACTCCAGTTGTCTCTTTCTGACAGAGGGGATTGATGTGGGGGCTCTGCTTTACATTTTGCAAGACCAACTTGTGTTTGTAGGGAGAAGATATCAATGAAAATGGTGGCAAGCAAGTAATGGTCTTATCTTCCAAAGTTCTGTTTCTTGTTTTCCATAATTCCAACAGTAAAAGAGGCACACTCCAAAAAATTCTGGTGCCTCCAAAAAGTTATGGCTTTCCCTTTTAAATTCCACCCTTGAAACAGTTCATTAGTCCAATCATTAATCCAATTCACCACTGGAATGACGAACAAGTATGAATAAAATTCTATCCCTTAGTAGAGGAGGGCCTTGTCTATGTTGAGTTCCTTGTCAATTTTAATGTTTTTTTTGTGCATCGGTGACGAGTTCTTTTTGTAATTATTTGTTAGGTCTCATTTTGTTAGATTGGAGACCTTTCCACTAAGGTGCTCTCCTTTTGTGGACTTTGCTTTCTTTTGTTTTGTTCTTTTTTTTTTAGTCTCCTTGTACTCTTTCATTCTTTTCCCAATTAAATTGGTTTTTTTTGAAAAAGAAAAAAGAATCTTGGTTTAGTCTTTTGGATTGGACCCGATTTTTGTAGTTATTTTTGGACTCCTTCCTACTCGCTCAATGAAAGTTTTTTTCTTCCCCCTAAAATACATTAATAAATAAGGCCAATATTTTTATAGTTTCTGTAATTATGTCCAACTTACATCTTTTTATGGTGCCTTAGACATGAGAAACTTGTTTGTAACGAGTATTATAGTGATATTATAATGTTGGTGAGTGTTTTGGAAGTGTTATTTACCGGTGATAATAGTCTACATTATGCACTGATGTGTTTTCAGGAAAAGCTATTCTCGGATTCTGAATCCATACAGACGAGAGCAGAGGCTGCAGTACTTCTTAAGCAGCTAGATTTTCCGGTTTGTACTTTTTCTAACTGCATTATCATTACCCTGATAATAGAACAAAGTTGTACAACATGCAATAATTAATGAACGGAAATTTTCACAATGATGTATGTAAAAATATCAAAAGCTGATATCTTATCTTTAACAATTTCATTCATCAATGAAATTGTTTCTTGTTAATAAAAAATAAGTTGATATCTTGTTCTTTAACACCTATTGTGGGCAATGAACATTCTGTAGCACTTATGGGGAGTGAATCATGTATATGATGTAGAAAATTAATTACTTCTGATCACTCGAGTACAATCAACAATTTTTTAAATATGCAATAAGATGAAAGTTTGCCAATATATTGACAGGTGGACAGCTTAAAGGCAAAGTTGCTCGAAAAGTTGGAACAATCGACATTAGATCTTCAGCTTAATGCTGAAGATTTGAGTAGTGAATTAGTAATTGGCTCTTCAAAAGATGGCAATGGTTCTGAGTTAGTTTATGGTGCTTCACATGAGGTAAGCTAACTTCTGGTTGTGGTAGGTAACTGCAGTATATTTATTTTTTTGGAGCCATCCTTCAACAGGCTGAATTGAAGAACTGCTGGATCTTCTTAAGACAACAGAATCGAGAAATATTTATCCTCCATTCAATTAAAAAAATATCTATAGTTTTTAGCTCGGTCCATTGGTTGTCATGGAGAGTATCTTATCCTCCCTTCTTTTGCGTTCATTTCTCTTTTGGATTATTGAATGTTTCTGCATCATAATAAATAAATATTATTTATTATTATTTTTTGAAAAAATATTGAAATATATGGCAAGTAACAACATGAGATTTATGTGTTGAATCTTTCTTTCTTTCTAAAACTTGAAAAAAGTGCAATCACTTTTGGATGAAGTCAACTATAATACTAATTGTGACATTTCTCTTCTTTTTTCTTCATTAGGCATCTGTTCGGGAGTTTGCAGAGGCAGTACGAGCTTATCGTGTAATATTTTCAGATTCAGATAGGCAACTGATAAAACTTGCCCAGGATTTGATTACCAAGTATTTGATCGTCGATGTTGTTTGTTCTTTTAGACGTTTAAATATAAGTTCTATTTTTATTGGTTGATACCTACCTTGAAGTTTGGCTTCACGGATCATCTTGTTCATGAAGGAATTTTCATCTTTTCTCTTCTATAGGCATTTTGATGCCACTGAGCAATTTATAAAGAAACAGATTTGTGCTGCAGATCTTCTCCGGGTTTTTGGTAAGTCGTATGAGTTAGTGATATACATCTATCCTATATCTCTTGAAATTTTTAGTCTCCAACTTATTCATTTGTTTTTATTTATTTTATTTATTTTATTTACTTTCTTTTCAGAAATGTTATTTAAGAAACATCATATTTTTAACAAACTGCATTCATGTGTATTTATTGGAACTCATAAGCCTTTTTCTCCATTAGGTGCTGGACTTTTTTCCCCCTTTTACTTTTGTTGATCTTCATTACAATATCTTAGGTTGCTAGTTTTATTTGGTTGTCAAAATATCTGGCCATTTTGCGTGGGAACCTTCTCATGTGGATAATTTCTATTATATAATGGGGGTGCCTTCAGAAGAAAAGTTTTCTTCAGTCGCGTCTTTGTGTTGCAGAAAAGCTACCGACTTCAGACATTGGTTGTATTTGAACAGCTGGAATTACAAATGTTTCGACAAGAAACTATGTGAAAATTTTGTTGTAAGTTTCTAGCTAAAAGTTGTGAAACTGTTTTTAATTGCAGGGATTATATGGATAGATGTGCTTTTACTTGGAGAAGTATTGAATGATGCTGGTCTGCCTGATTATTCCTTGAAGGTCTTATTTTGCATCATGTCTGCACTTGCACTAATTATGATCGGTTTTATTTCTTTTTACCCCCTCATTTCCTTAGCAAGCTCTGTCAAATATGTTTGCATATTTTTGTCACAAGGATAGATGTCTGACTAAGGCAAGAAAGAGGATTTTTAAAATTGAACTTTCAACTTTTCTTATGTAATTTTCAGGCTGCCCAGGTTGCTGTTAAACAGTATGTCACATTCACATTCTCTCGTCTCCTGCAAGACATCTCAGGTTTTCTACTCCTCTTATCATCTCCCCATAACCGCTAAGCAACATATGAAAAGAAAAAAATATAAAAGTTGAGTAAGAATTAAAGGTCTGGTGTTTGCAATTTGTATAAATGAGGACATTGTTGTGGAAACGGTTGAAGGTTGTTGGTTTGGTTGTTTGACTTACTTGAGATCATGCGCAGGACAAGGACATACAATCTTCAAGATTTTTTTAGGAAGCAGAACTGTGTCCTTTGAGCTCTAAAAGTTTGAGTTAAATTCTATTTGAATTGACAGATGCACTCACACAGGTTCATACTAGGAAAAAAGAGGGCGTTCAAGAGTACTCCTTGCAGCTTGCGCTGGA
The DNA here is from genome assembly GCA_030954485.1 of Citrullus mucosospermus. Taxonomy (NCBI): domain Eukaryota; kingdom Viridiplantae; phylum Streptophyta; class Magnoliopsida; order Cucurbitales; family Cucurbitaceae; genus Citrullus; species Citrullus mucosospermus. Next base: position 8,102,257 of record CM062064.1, on the reverse strand, counting down.
GGCCAGCAAGAAGGCATTGCTTCAGGGCAGCATGGATGTTTTACTAGTAATATATGAAAACTGTTGAATTTTGATTCTTTTTACTTGAAGTCCCTGATGATCTTTGAACTTTGGTTCTCTTGTAGAAACTACCAATGATCTTATTTATCACGTTTGAAGCACTAATATGAAATTTGTTTGCATTGTGTGAAAGCCGGGGTTCTATCTCTTCTATTCTCTTTTCTTGAAGCAATTTTCTATGGTCTTACCTTTCATTTTTGAAGTACTAGTATGAATTTTGTTAGCATTATTTAAAAACCATACTACATCCTATTGAATGTAATGGTCTTTGAGTTTATTGAATTTAATTTGGTACCTTTTTGTTGAGCTGGTAATTCCATCTACAGTTAACTACTATCCATTTATTTGTATAATTGTCTGTGTACCTTGGGGGAACTCCTCTTGTCAGTAACTGGAAATGTTTTAAGCTAAGAAAATTACGAAGAACTTTTCCATCCTCTTGATTTCTTTTTCTCTCCCCACTGCGTGGTTTATTTATTATTATTATTATTATTTTGCAGGACTTCCGCCAGCTTCTTGGAGATCAGTCAGGACTAATCATTAACCTGAGGGACTCAATTGTTGATTGGGTTCAAGAAGGATTTCAGGACTTCTTCAAGGCACTTGTCGCGCGGTTCATGCTGCTTTCAGGAAAAAATAACTCTTTCAGTGAAAGTCAAGTTTTGACTGAGGCAACCCAAGCTGAAAAAGTTATTGCTGGGCTTGTTTTGGTGCTTGCTCAAATTTCAGTTTTTATTGAACAAACTGCCATCCCTAGAATCACTGAGGCAAGGCATCATTGTATTTTTTAAAATTCATTCTCTTGCAATTTGACGTAGCATGATAACTTTCGAATTCTATTCCCAAGGTCTTTAAGCTCACTAACGAACGAAACTTTATGCATCTCATTTAGGTGTTTTTGTACCTGTGTATTCTCTGGATTCTCATGGATATTTTCATGTTTATATTGACTTTACTTCAGGAAATAGCAGCTTCTTTTTCTGGTGGTGGTATTAGGGGTTATGAATATGGTCCTGCCTTTGTACCTGCAGAAATTTGCCGAATGTTTCGAGCTGCTGGTGAAAAGCTTCTACACCTTGTATGGCTCCAATTTCTGTCCTTCCTATTATGATGTTAAGAGATATTATAAGCTTGCAATGCGTTATACATATAATGGAGCAATTTGGATGATTATTATAGTAACAGTAGTATTAAAAAATAACAATCTGGAATTTCTTAATTATATTATGTCTAGGTTATAATTTGATTTCTTTTTTGTTTTTCTTCTTTGAACTTTTGTTACTGCAAAATCTCGTGATGGTTGATATTTGCACTTTGTTTATATGAAGCCAGTGTATCAATGTTTTCTTAGATAGTAGGAGCAAAGGATCTTTTTGGTTTAATTTGCAAACATAGGTCAGTAGAGATAATTGTACAATTGACCCAAAATTTTGGCTCAAAATTGAATTTGCACCACTTTTTAAAACTTAAGTTTTATGACCTTTTGCTTGTATCATCATTTGCAAAAATTACCGAAACAACAACTTTATTGTGCACACGTGTTGGGGTCTAGACTCTCATTCTCGCTTTCGCTCTCGCTACTACATATCCTCACTTTCAATCCTTACTCCTAACTCTCGCTCTTCACTCTCGATAACTTTGCTCTTTGCTCTCATTATTATACATCCTTGTTTTCGATCTTCACTCTTGACTCTCGTTACTTTTGTTGTTTGCTCCCTTTTAATGAAAAGATCCTAACTTGCATGCATGGTGTTCCATTTCGATAATTTCACACTGATATGACATAAGCAGAAGGTCAAAAAAACATACTTTTTAAAAACTAGGTCATATTTTATTTTGGTCTTCCAAAATGAGTCATCCATACAAAAAACCTCAAACATTCCATATATTGAATGTAGATAGTTTTTGTTTAAAAGAATCTTATCTGAACGTGTTTAGCTGCAACTCAGTATAACAGTTGTAATTGCCACATTTTATTAAATCCATTCACTTGGTGGATCACAATTACTTATTTTTGTCATCTCAGTATATAAACATGAGGAGTCAGAGGATATCAGTTCTTTTAACTAAGAGGTTTAGAACGCCAAATTGGGTTAAGGTGAGTTTTGGTAATTACATCCACGAGAGAAGGATATATTTTATCCTTGCTACTACACTATTTATTATTATTGTTGTTGTTGTTATTATTCAATTCTCTCTCTTCTCTTTTATTATGTTCCACACAGCACAAGGAGCCCAGAGAGGTTCACATGTTTGTCGATTTATTCCTTCAAGAGGTTAGTGCTATTGCTTTACCATGTTAATTTTTCAATGCTATAATTTTTACGTTATTGTGATGTAATATTTTGTATAAATTAATGGATGACTTTAGAAGCCTACAAACTGTCGATCGGTTTGTTAATTTGGGAAAATTATGAGTGTGACTCTTAATCTGGCCTCTTTCGGATAAGTTGGAGGCTGTTGGAAGTGAAGTGAAACAGGTTTTACCACAAGGGACTCGAAAGCATCGCCGGGCTGACAGTAATGGAAGCACCACCTCATCACGGAGTAATCCACTCCGAGAGGAGAAGTTGAATAAGTCAAATACGCAAAGGGCTCGGAGCCAACTATTGGAAACCCATCTAGCAAAGTTATTTAAGCAAAAGATAGAGATTTTTACTAGAGTAGAGTTTACTCAGGTACAATGTTAAATCCTTTCTGGCAGTACCTGAATCCAAAATTAGACTGCTTAGAGCGTTTCTTGTAATTGCAGGGATCAGTTCTAACAACTGCAGTGAAACTTTCCCTTAAAACTTTGCAAGAATTTGTTCGACTCCAGACTTTTAACCGAAGTGGGTTCCAACAAATTCAGTTAGATATGCAGTTCTTGAGGACTCCTTTGAAGGAAATTGCAGATGATGAAGCAGCTATCGACTTTTTGCTTGATGAGGTAACTCGGGAAACTTTGGTAGACACTTGAAAAATTTGTTTCCTCAGTTAACTTCTTCAAGTTGCTTTTGATTACTATTTTCAGTCACTTTTGAGCTTTAGTAGTTTCATTCTAAATGTCGTAGAAAGAAATTAACCACCCACAAATTTGTTCTTGTGCAGGTGATAGTCGCAGCATCAGAGCGTTGTCTTGATCCCATTCCTTTGGAGCCTCCCATCTTAGACAAACTCATACAAGCAAAATTGGCAAAGGCGTAAGATCAGAATTCAATGTCTCCATGAACATGCCAAAATGGAGAAGTTGAGCATTGTTATAGACCTGCATCATCATCGCTTACTGGTATTTCCATAAACTTAGCAACTGATCTCACTATGAAAATAGATGATTCATAACCATGTTGCGTTCTTGATTTTTGGGCCACTGATTCATTCTTGTAAACAAATGGTTTTTGTTGGTGAATACACATTTAGAAAATGTTATTCTCATAATTGTCATGTTTGCATTGGCATTAAGAACAGATGATCACGAGCTCACTAGCATTGCGAGAATGTTTGATGAGCTCCATTGTTTCAGGGGTTTAGAGATTTTCATATGATTGGCCTGAATCTGGGTTCTGCTGTTGCATTGGATTCATCTCGTTTGAACCTTTTACCTATTGGGATGCACCTATAAGAATTTATGCACCAGATTTTTTTGTACGATATGTGACTTAAACAAATTCCTTACTCCCCTCAGATGGTTATCATACAATGGAGTTGCTGCTTTATTTAGTATTTTGCATTGTGTAACCGATCTAAGATCATCCTTAAATTTGGCCAACGAATAAAATTTGTGTTCATTTCTGTGCATGAAGGAAGAGAGATTATTTTTGGGTAAAAGAAAAATCAATTTTCACTTCCCAACGTGCTAAGTTGTATCATATTAATTTTGACTCAACTTTTTATTTTATCCAATTATGCCTTAACTTAGATGAGTGTATTAAATTTGAGCATCACTCGCCAAGGTGAGTTTAGCTCAGTGGTAACTGACATGACTTTCCATCTTAGAGGTAGTAGGTTCGATCTCCCATCCCATAATTGTTGCACTAAAAAAAATTAGGCATCACTCAATAGATAAGACATCAATTATCATTTTAAAAAATGATGGTTCAATCTCTCACCTTATAACTATTTTAAAAGAAAAGTCTTGCATTATTGACAATGAACTTTAAAGTGTTTCAATTCTAATCCTATAATAAGTTATTGTTGTTAAAAATGATAGCCTTATATGCATCATATGAATTATAAAATATATGTATGCTACCTAATTGATAAAAATCTAGAGGAAAAGCAATATTAGACTATTTTTTTTAGGTTAAAAATTACTTTAATTCCTAAACTTTCATAAATGTAAGGAAAATTATTTTAAATAACAAAACTGTTGAAAATATTTACAAATAATAGCAAAATATTACAGTATGCCTACAATAGACTGGATAGACTACTATCTTAGTCTATTAGTCTATCATGGTCTATTGTAGATACACAGTGAAATTTTACTATATTTGTAAATATTTTGGTTCATTTTCCTATATTTGAAAACAACCCTTAACAATTTAATCCTTGAAATTTTGTCAGTAACAATTTAGTCCCTAGACTTTCAATTTTGTGACAATCTAGTTCTTGTATTTTAAAAGTTACAATAAATTTGTCTATGGTAGATAGACAGTGAAACTTCGTTATATTTGAAAATATTTTGGTTTATTTTCCTATATTTGAAAATAACCCTTAACAATTTAATCTTTGAAATTTTGTTTGTAACAATTTAGTTCCTAGACTTTTAATTTTGTGACAATTTAGTTCTTGTACTTTAAAATTTGTTACAATAAATTTGTCTATTGCAGATAGACAGTGAAATTTTGTAGAAATTAGCATGAAAATTTGATGAGATTTCTTGCTTAAATAAATTAATAAGCTACTTAGAGACTCAATAAATAAAATACAAGTCTAAATCATAAAATAATAAAATTTGTTATCTAATTTTGATAAAAAAAAAAAAAAAGTTTATACTAGGGGCTAAACTATTATAAATTTGAAAATACAAGGACGAAATTGTTCCATGCTTAAGAAAGAAAAGTGTTTTTTAACTTTTTCTTTTTTCAACATTTGTGAATTATTTAATGGTTAATTTGTCAGATTGGATGAAACGTAAAGTTTGATTTTATTAAAATCGTTGACTTTAGAAGTAGTTTCTTTTTAATTACTATTTTACTTCTAAGTTAGAGCTTAATTTGATCTAATCAAAATTTTATAGCTAATTTACTTTTAAGTTTCCATGTAAAAACGGATATTTTTGCGGGTAATTATTTTAAATGAAAAAATTGCTAAAATTATTTTTAAATATAGCAAAATGTTATTGTCTCTTCATGATAGATATAGATAGACATCTATCAGTGTCTATCGCTAGACATTGATAGACCAATTAGCATAAAGCAGTTATGTGACAATTTAAAGTTGAATAGGCCGCTTCCGAGTTGGAAGGCTTCCTTTATATGGCTCGCTTGATTAATACTTTCGAAAGTCGACGACTCCATCCTACTCGTTGCCCAAAGCCATCGACCTGAGCATTGTACAAGTGCTCAAGACTCCTTGGGGTCGTGGCCTGGGCTCCCTATGGTTGTATTTAGAAGAAATGATTCAAATTGTAGACAAATGAAAAATGCGCAACTAGTTCAGAAGAGTCAGCCAGAGCAAGTCATAGACAAGCTTCTCAAATGTCACAATTGGTACCATATCTATAATGATTTGGGCTTAGAGAAGCTTGTCGTGCAGCCCTATTAGAGCACTCAAAATCTATACGAGGATCCACAAGTAGTTGGAGATATGCCAACCACTTTAGGAGAGATATTTCTATATTCCTTTTAGGGACATGGACAACTAGAGGCGTATGAGTTCAAGAGCTAGAAGAGATCGATATTCACTGATTTATCAAAATCTTCCACCCCAACCCAACCAAACTATTTTGAAAAATGAAAGCACTGTGATTATTACATTTTGTTTGGTCTTAACATGCTTTGAAAAAATAGAGATATGAGTTGCACTAGAACACTTACGATATACCCACGGGGAATACATTCACTATTGGGCATTGACGTCTTAGGAGTGTAGACCGGTCGATAATGTCATTGAATGAACGAAGACTTCTTTTATCCAATGTGGTTTAAATATTGAAACTCTTTTCTTTCCTATTCTTCTGGCTCGATGCTAACTAAAGTTCGAACGAGGACCAAGGTTTTCCAATCTTCCAAGTTAAAGGACATATCCTATTAACTAAGGAGTCCATTTTCTCATGGAGGAGCACATTGCGCTTTCACTTTTTTCGCTAGCATGATGAATAAAGAGTTGTGAGAAGACAGGAAGTCCAAGTTTCAGCATATTATATTAACGACCCATGGGGAAGGTCTGGCGAAGGTGTCCTTCTAACAGGAATCATACCATTTTCTATATGTGCCATGGCCCCTCGTGTAAAAATTATCAAAGACAAGGATTCAATCTTTATTTGGTGGGACAAAAAAGGAGACTATTGGCACTACAAGCTAAGAAACTTGGAATCGCAAGTAACACAAGATTTTTTTTTCTTTATCTATGGGCTTAGCCCTCCAACTAAACTAGATCAATAGGCAGCGACCGGAGGGAGGAGAAGAAACGAATTACAAACGTACAACTCCCCATTTCCTCGTTCTTGTTCCCCTCCTCTAATCCAGCTATCAATATTATATCTAATGAAAATTATAACAAAAGATAATGCCATAGACCAGAGAGGATTATGTAGTAAAACTAAGGCTAAATTATAAATAATTTCCTTGAAATTTGTACTTTTTGGTAAAAATATCATCAATATTTTAAAAATATAATAAAATATCTTTGACTTGGTTTAAGAACAGTAATCTTCTTTCTTTGTTACTTCATTCATATGGCCATATGGCTTTTTATAGATACAAATTAGGGCAACCTAAAGTTAGTAACAATAATTTTCTGCAATATTTAAAGTAACTTTGTTATCACAGAAAAGCTTCATTGGAGCTTAAACCTCTACCCTCAACTCCTTTTAAGTATCCTATGAATCCATAAAATCTCACACGCTCCATTTTCCATGGCCTTATACTCTGCCTTAGTACTACTTCGAGCCTTACTATGCCATGTCACCAAGTTCCCCATACATATGTGCAATATCTTGGGGTTGCCTTTTGATCAGTTATGGATCTTTTCCAATTAGCGTCAGTATGAGCTTCTATAGACTAGTTGTCTCCCTTTCTAAAATGCTTTCTAAAAAAGAGACCTCTACCGGGACAACCCTTAAGATATCTAAGTATTTGATACACTGCCTTAAGACGTTCTTCAATGGGTAATGGGTTTGTGTATGAATTGGCTTACTATACTCTCCGCAAAACTATGTCAGGTCAGTGTGTGTTACGTAAATTAGTCTACCAACTAACCTTTGATATCTTTGAGCATCAACACAGGAACCTTGAGTAATGTTCCCAACTTTCTTATTTGCATATTAAAGTTTCTGCAGGTCAAAAACCACTCATGCCTGTATCTTTGAGAACATCTTGAACATATTTTTGTTGAGACACAACAATTCATTGCTTTGATCTTGCAACTTCCATGGCAAGGTATTATTTCATTTCTCTCAAATCCTTAATTTCAAACTCCTAGGAGGGTTTGTTCTGTCGCCTTTTTGGCTCTTAATCTCAAATTAATTAATTAATATTTTGATGATAACAAACCTACTTTTATTCACTAACAATTTTCGTGTTTTGAAATATCCATTGTGTACAACTCAAAATAACATATCCAACACAATTTGAATCACTCAAATCAAAGTTCAAATGAAGAAGATACAGCTAAAACAAACTTATTATAAAAATATCTGCGATGATGATGTGGCGGCCAAATCATCCAAATGGACTCAATTAGAAAATGACATGTGGAGCATGAAAAGAAAGACACATGGTTGGATTTTGATCTTTATTTGGAGTTAAAGAAAATAAATTTAATATTATTATATATGTTTGTAACTAACTGTTAGTTGACTATAAAAAGAAAAATAAATTTAGTATTATATATATTTGTTTTTAACGCCTAGTTTTCTTTTAAAAAAGAAAGTATTACTTTTTACTTATAATCTCAACCATTTAATTTTCTTTTATCAACTCCCAACGGCCCAAATTGAATTTGAATTTCTTCATCTTCCCTCTTTTTTTAAACTCACCTTCTTCTCCAAACTTCATATTTTTATAATCCTCCATAATTCATTAAATCTCCATTGTTGCTCTCTCCAAGCTTCAACTTTCTTCTTTTCATCTTACTTTTTAGAGAGATATATTGTATTGTGAGAAATGATTTACTGAGAGCTACAAATTTGTAAATCCGCTCTCTTACGAGAGTTGTAAGTATGCTCTTTAATTTTTGCAAACCTTGATCCAAACTTGACCATTGAAGACTGCATTTTTAACGTCAAACTAATTCAATGGCCAATCCAGGTTCGCTACGACAGACAGCAAGATTTTGTGTGGTCAATTCTGTGTGTCTGTGTATATCCCTTAGCCACTAGATGAGCATTGTATGATACAAAGAGTTCCATCAGCTTTAAACTTGGGAGTGAAGATCCAGCTGCAGCCAACAACAACCGATTTTCCTTTTGGCAATTCTTCAATCCTCCACATTCGATTCTTCTCAAGGGCTCTCATCAAGAGACTTCTGAACACTATTAGGTGTTTGAATATTGGTGACATTGGAATTAAAGGCACTGAGATACAAGATTTAATATAGGATATTTGACACATGAATGTTCTCCTTTTCACAAAGCTATAGGAATATATAAGGTCAGACATAGAATTTTTACCCAAGCTATCTTTCAATCTTTCACAAGTCTGCCCAAAGAGTTTTGTTGATTCAAATTGAAATTTATTTTTCAGAATGATGTTGATTTTGAGTAAAATCATATATTTCCACATCTTCTAAGTCATGAGCATGTTCATTTCCTAAGTTAAGGTCAGGTTTTAGTGACAAATTCCCTTCACAATCTGATGTTGAACTCATTTCCTGAATTTCTTTTTTTCCAACTTCTTCAATTTCCCTAATGATATTATTATTTTCAAAATCAAGAAATTCTATGGTTGAAAATTCTCGTTATTAATTAGTTAATCGATTTAATTATTAATTATGCAACATTTTTTTATCCATTAACCATAAAAATCCAAGGTTATTACACGTAGTCTTGAACCGTATGTAGTTGATGTTCAAAAAACAACCTAAAAGTCTATAATATATGGATAAAGTTGGCATTACAGGAAAAAAAAAGTCTACCATAGCTTCGAAAAATGCAATCATAGGCCGATTATAGCATTTTGTTCAAAGTCCTGACAGCCCACGCTATTAAAAGTATTGAGCTTTTTATAGCATTTTTTAAACGCTATAGAAAAGTCCAACTTTTTATAGCGTTTTGTTAAAATACTATAAAAAGTTTCCTTTCTATATACCAGTTGCTAAATGCTATGAAATGTTTAGTTTTTTATAGCATTTTGGAATGCTCTAAGTACAAGCTTCAAATAGCACATTTGGTCTTCACGTAAGATTTCATTTTCAAAAAAACTATAAAAGTGCTTTTATAGCAAAAATAGCAAAAATATGTCGCTATCATTTGTCTATTATAGCATTTATTTACATTTACAATTATTTATCTAATGAAAGCTATAATAAGCCTTATTGTCAAAAAAATTTTGTATTCATAGCATTTATTAGCTTTTTATAGTTTTAATAAATCCTATTGTTACGTATTTTATAACTTCTCGAATATGTTCATAATCCTATTCCTATTGTTGTGTTTAATATATTTCCAAACATTAGAAGTCAAATAAAATTATATTTATTTAATCCCCAAAATAAATATTATCAAAATAAACATTCAATACAAGATTCATATATCCCAACAAAAAAGAGATATGGTAACGAGTACTAGAAACTTGGAGATGAAACACAACAACAAATTTATAAATAACAAAACATGTCGTTATCAAATTCTAAAATAACTCCAACTTAGTTGTGTTTGTGATCAAGATATTGCATGCATTGATAACTCTTCATCAACCCACAAAAAAGTATCAAGTAAATAGAAGTTGAAGAAAAATTATTGAAATAAAAAAAAAATCGATAGATGGATCTATATCCGAACTAAAACTTTGTTAGAAGTTCATGCAACTATACTATAGAAGGCCAAGAATCCTTTTGTTTTTGCCAATGAACCTAACTCATGTACCACATTAGTTGAAGTGCTTGTCCCTTCCACATTATTAATTTTTTCAATAAGCTCCTAGCATGACATCAATTAGCAAAGCAAATATGGTCAATGAAGAAAGAGCAAAAACTGAAACCAAGTAAACTTTCACAAGTGTCTTCAAATCAATTTAATTTAAAGCCTCTTAATTTGAATTAATTTCAAGAGTCGCATTCAAAGATACATTTACAACGACGACGAAAAATAAAAAAAATAAAAAAAATAAAAAAAAAACCTATCCATAGCAATCACCACAAGAATTTAAGTAGCTCGAAAAGTGATACCTACCACTCCCCAACAACTTTATCCATTCTCATTTCTACACACATATATAAGCAAATATCAAGCTCAAATTAAACTTAAAAGTTTATAAATTTCCTCAACTCCACTGTTTAATAGTATGGCCTTCATGGGTTTTAGGGACCAAGTCAAAAAATCTGCAACAATAAATAATCATCTACATGAAAATCAAAACAACCAAATCCACTCAAAATTTTCTGGGACGATTATTAGCACACAAACAAACTGGCAATACACAACTAACTCACATGAATAAAAAGTTCGCTTATGCATGAACGGTTCTAACAATTACAATTGGTTTGATCTAAGTAACACTATATAGATACGACTCATTTTGTAATGGTTACAATTGGTTTGATTCAAACTATTCATGTAGAGACATGTGAGTGAGGGTATCCTATACAAAGAGTTTGTATAAGATCGGACTGAGAAATAATTGATCTCTCTTTGTAAATCCGTTAATTGATGAGATTGAAAATTCATAGGATGATCATATATGACTCGATCTAAATCTTGAGTGATTTATGAATTCCTCTCTATGAGGTCAGTCCTTTGATTTGCACAAGTGAGAGTGGCTCGAGTCGCTGACTCAATAAGCTACCATTTTGGGGACTTGACCGAATAGGGACCTGAGAACATAACTTCACAAGATGGAACTCACTCTTTCCCGTATAGGGTAATAGATGAGTAGTTCCCTTAAGTGTTGATTTCAAGTCTTGAGCAAAGGGCCCCACCCTCTTACTAGATAGAGGGACTTAGTTTATGGTTGGACCATTAACAAATTGTTCAACTTAAGGAAAAGATGTAATTACAGGGGTGACCCAACTGTAATTATGAACAACTTGTGAAGAATCAACTTGTTCATATTGATTATATCCATTGCTAGCTCACCATGGACCAACAAGGGTCAAATATGTTGAAAGAAAAATTTGAAATGTTCAAATTTATGAGAAAAAATAGTAATTATATTGGATACAATTAAATACATATTTTATTATAAAACTTAGGAAACTTACTATAAATAGAAAAAATATTAAACTATTTGCAAATATAGAAAAATTTATTGTCTATCATTTATAGACTGCGATAGACCTTTATGTTTAAGTGATGAAGTCTATCGCGCTCTATCACTCAAACGATTGAAGTCTATCATAGTCTATCACTAATAGACAGTGAAATTTTTCTATATTTGTAAATAGTTTGGCTCATTTTGTTATATTTGAAAACATCCCTAAAATTTATATGAATGAGATTCAAAATTATAGTTTTATAATATGGAGAATAAATTTATTTGAATGAGAATAAAAAAAAATAAATTATTTAATTTAAATAAAATTCGAATTAAATAGATTATGCAAGAATTAATTTATTTGAATGTGATTCAATTAATTAATTAATTTGAATGAGATTCAAATTAATGAAAGTCTACATAAAATAAATATTTGAATATGATTTAAATATTTAAAACCTTTAATATGATATATTAATTGGGTAAATATATAATAATATTAGATATTATTAAATATTTAATTTAAAATCTCTTCACAGAGGTTATCCTAATAGAATTAGGAGTAACCCGACAGAGTTCTATAAATAAGGTCTTAGAGAGCCCTTATGCAACAACACTCTACAACATGATCTCTATAGTCATTCTGCAGAGATTTATCTTCCAAGAAAATTCTTCTTTCCCATTCTCTCTCATCTTTTAAGAACAGTTCCCGCAAACTGGATCCCTACAAGAATCATAGTAAGGAAGATCTCATGGAAAGAGGAAGGCTTCGAATAGGAAATTACCAATTCGAGGAGAGGATTTTGTTGCAATTGTGAATCGGCAAATGTATGGTGTTTAACCTTCTTTTTATTTTTGTATTTTTAATTCTTTCAAGAAATCAAATAACCCAATCACACACTTCTTTCGAGATTTAAATCCCTTCAAAAAGCCCTTATGAAACACTCTACAACATGATCTCTATAGTCATTTTGCAGCTATTTCTCTTCCAAAAAAATTCTTCTGAAAAATTCTCCTTTCCCATGCTCTCTCATCTTTTAAAAGCGGTTTCCGCAAACTGGATCCCTAAAAGTCGTAGTAAGGAAGAACTCATGGAAAGAGGAAGATTTCAAATAGGAACTTACTGATTCGAGGAGTGGATTTTGTTGCAATTATGAATTGACAAAGATATGATGTTTAACCTTCTTTTTATTTCTGTATTTTTAATTCTTTCAAGAAATCAAAGAATACAATCACACACTTCTTTCGGGATTTAAATCCCTTCAAAAATTATATCAGGATTTCTTACAATCACTTCAAGATTTAGATTGCCTATGGATTCCAAATTTTGAGACAATATATCCTTCAGATTTTATTCTATTGGATGCCCCCTAAGAATCTAACTTATTAAAAAAAAAAAAAATTGTTTTACAAAAAATTGTACATCCATAGAAACAAAAAATTCGATTCGCAAGCTAACCTAACCTATTGCTTTCAATGGATTAACATGCAATTGAGTGTCATGAATTGAACGTCAATCAAAAGTAGCAACCATACATCAACAAGCGTATGACATATGATAATAGTTCATTGATCACAAAACTGAAACCAACAAATACAATAAATCAGTTCAAAAACTTACAAATACATGAAATAAGGGAAATATCCTAGAAACCTAAGCTAGAAATCGATTACCATAGCCCATATTATTCATTATGGACATTAAGAACGTGTTTTTGATACAATAATAGACCAAAAGGATGAAAGAAGTAGAGAGAAATCAAGGCTCAATCGACTGGAAACGGAATAACTAACCTAACAATCGAAAGATTTCATTTTATAATCAATTAGGGCGTTGTGGCATTCGGTGCAGCATCATAGCACTTTCGCAGAGACGTGCGCATAAAATCTTTGGAGTGTTGCGACGCTATGCTTTTTGCGCAAAATCCCTCCATTTTGTAAATGGCACTGTGCCTGTAAGGGCATTTTGGTTTTTTTTGCCTTCTTTTTCCCAGTTGATGCAATTAAGCTCTGTTTTGGCCCGTTTTGGCCCGTTTTAGCTCCATTTCGTCGCTAACGCCCCATTCTATCCGTTAGGTGCTCGAAACTTGCAAAATAACCAAATAAACATGTAAAACCAAGGAACAATCTCGAATTAAGCGAAGCAAGATAACACATTTTCAGTGCTATCAAACACTCCCAACCTAATTCTTGATCGTCCTTGAGCAAGGTAGAATAAAACACACAGTCACAAAAATGACATGCTCACTTAATGATGCACGGTTCATTACTCAAATCTCAGCAGTCTTCTAGAATTTAACTTACACTCACCAATGAAATTAATTGATAATCAGTCATTGAAGCACAATTTAAAATTAATTCTAGACCTATTCATGGAAGAGTGAGTTCAAAGTATTTTCTAATTAAACCCTAGCACTCCGAACTTAAAATCTAACATTGTCCCCAATGTTATAGAGAATTAAGAACAAGGGACAAGATATAAGGGAAACAGAAATCTTCCCTAAAATTTTGGCATAAAGGATGACAGTGATATCTGGGGTAACATAATAACTCTCTCTCATCTTTTCAAGGCTATGAAAACCTAAGGATTAAGAAGCATGGAAAGAATTCAGATCAAAAAAGATAAAAATAAACATAAAAAAGAAACAACAAAAATGCAAATCCTGGTTGCCTCTAGGCAGCTGTTCGTTTGAATTTCTATTCTAATTAAATTGAGTTTCTTAGCTCGTTGCACAAAAATAGATTTATCATTTCCGTACAAGGATGCGTTGAGAATTACTCAGGTGTGATCATTATTAAGCAAGTTTTCTTATAAAAACCCAAGTATAAGCATTTATCGGTTTCCTAGTGAGTCCAGGGTCGAGCGCAGGGATTTGTAATAACTAGGCGTTGAGAATAATTGCATGACTATGCGGTGACTGTACATGTAAATATGTGCATTTGTTGATTGTGTGTAACTATACATAAAGAATGAAAAGAATTTCCTACTACTAATAATGAGGTGGACGCGGCGTTGGGTAGTCATATGTAAAACAATGCGTCAGATAGCATGCGTTGAGAATGAATGGAACCATGCGATAGAAGTAGAGTTGAACGCAAGAGCTAGTTGTTACCTAAACTTTCAAAGTACAATTACATACCTACAAACTGCATGTGTGAATCCATCTCTCGATGTTTCGGCGCCATATTTATCTTATCTCTAAGACGCATGGTAAGTTTGTGTTGGCAAAAGATGAACTACATCTCTGCAACTCATCTAGTCTTAATTAATGCTAAAGATTAACTATCCATTCTCTCAAGCTCGACAGTCATGCTTACTACATTTGTTTGTCAGACAAATTTATGCAAGCTAAAAATATGCATTAATCAAGATGTAACATACTCAAAATTGCTCAAGAAAAATTAACTTTTAACATTTAACTCATTTAGCATTTAGACAACATAGTGTAAAGTATTTAATATGGAAATAGATGGAAGATGATAGTCAATCAAACTTATATTAAGAAAATAAATCATTCTCTCGAATGTCATTAACAAAATATAAGCAAGAAGGAGAGAAATGGAAATAAAACAGAAATGAAGGACGTCAAGCCGCCACTGGCAACGTCTTGCTTCATGGAGGCCTGAGATGGTTGCTATCTGATACATATATTCCATAGGGTGGAGATTCTCACTCATTGGGAGACGACTCTGAAGATGCTCAGAATACTTCTCTCAGAAGAGCTCGAAGTGGAGGCTGGTTATGGTGAAGGAGAAATAGTGTAGAGCTTTCGCCTCTTGAACTGGTCTCTCTTCTTTTTCAATGGAGAAGCTTTGGGCTATTTATAGGCGTCGAAAAGTTGAAACTCATGATGACCTGACACCTTTACATTAAATTCCATGCCTTGCTGCGCAGACTTTTCACATCGTCGGCCTATTTGTTCTGCCATATTCCTAATGCATGGTCTCAACGCATGGTCTCAACGCCTAGGCTCGACGCATGGGTTTCCACTTGTTCTCGCAGCAGCTTCGTCTCTTCGTACTTCGCACTTCTTTTCTTCTTAACCCTGCGTTAGGAACAGAAAAGCTCATCGTTTTTCAGGTATTTTCTTTTATAAGTAGTGCCAACGCATGGTGATACATTTTTCATCATTCAACTACCAAAATCATGCGTTTAGCTCCAAAGTTACTCTAATTAAATCAAATAGTGACTATAATAACTTGTATTTCTACAAGTTATCAGCAGCACAAATTTTGAAGGTCGTTATGCTCTACCATATTCGGTTTGATCATCCATATTTTGAGGAGATCGCCGCATCTCCATCCAACACCCCCAACTTAGGATATTAACCACTATTCTGAAAAATCATAGAACTTAAACACATAGGATTAGTGGTAGAGGGATCATCAAAAATAAAAAATTTCTCAAACTTATCTTTGTGCTTTAGGGTTAGGCACATTTTATCCACATTGATCACCGCCTTAGTGATCTTTAAAAAAGGCATCCATAGAAGCACAATAATTTAGAAACAAAAGTAGAAGAATTAACGTCCATGTTTATCACATAAAAATCAGAAGAAAAAACTAGGCCATTTACCTGGACAAGCACGTCCTTAACCAAACCTATAGGCCTAACTAATGAGTGATCAACTAATTGTACTATAATGTCTGCGGCGTGTAGGATATGTGACTGAAACACAAAATAGACAGAAGTAGGCATAATGTTAATGGTGGACCCTAGATCGTTTGCCATGCTCAAATTTTCTAGTGCCTATCGAACATAGCACAAAAAACGTACCTGGGTCTCCTTGTTTAACAGGCAAATTACATGGGTATTTTGCCTCCTGTTGTTGGGCACTCTTCTCCTTCTTTTCCTTTAGGGACCTCAACCCAAATTTTCTTATCCCTTTCGGTAAGGCTTTTGTCTCTAGAAGACTGAACAGATTTCACCTCTTTCTCTCATGCAACTCATTTAGCAACAACCAACTTGCTAGGGAAAGGGGCAATAGGAACGTAAGAATTTAAATTCATTCTCACCAAAATCGTAGTAGTGACAAGGCTAGGTCGAACACAGGGAGCTCAAGAATTTCTCAAGTAAATGATTTGCAGCCTAAGGATAACCGATTGGGAGGGAGGGTTTAAGATTAGTTTGTTGCTAGGAAATTGAAATGCATAAAGAAAAAAAGCACAAATTGAAGATTGAAAATAATATATTAGAAGAACTTAGCTTAAGTTGTAACGAATTTTCCCTTTTTAAGATATTTGGTCATCAAATTCTCATCACTAAAATTGAATGATTGCTTATACCTAACCAAATAAATTAGAAAGACTAATTAATTTGTTATAAGCAACTAACTAGTCCGATTTGGAAAGATGAAAAACATGCACGTTCAAATTGGCCTAATTGCATTAAAATCTAGGGAACGTTAGGGTGAATGTGAAGAGATTGAATCCTTTTGGCGAAAACGTTTGATTGCTTTGCCCCAATTTTGTTACAATGAATTTTATAGAACATAGAGAATAATAGAAGTGATAAACATACTTTTACAGATTTATTAAGGAAGAAGGTTAATACCTTTGTAGATCAAATCTTCAAAACATCCTTATAATCTTCAAAACAGTAAAGAATACAGCATGCTTCGAACACCACCAATGAATCTTCTCTGGTATTCTCTTGGAACAGGGCGGTTTGTGGGAACCTTGGGGACGAGAAGGGAAATTGAAATTTTTTTTTCAAGAATTTTTCCTTTTTAGAGAGAAAAAAAATGAGAAAGATTTTTCTTGTGTGAATGGAAGCTTTTTTCTATCACAATATTTTTTTTTCACCCTGTGAATTGAGATCACATCTCAATTTATCGTGACGGAAGTTGGTAACTTTCCTCCCCTCTCTCTCCTCCCTGCAATGCAGGGGAGTTATTTTATTTATTTAATTAATATAAATTAATAAAATAAAATTTAATTAATTTTTATAACAATTAAATATTAATAATTAACAATTTAATTAATGAAATCTTATTCAACTAATTAAAAAAAATATCATATATTAGATTCAATGTATCATATTCTAATACACATATTCTCTCATAACCTATAGTTTTAATATGAATCCATTTCATATTCTCAAAAAAAAAAAATATATGAACCCATTTCATATAAATTTAATATTTAAATCATATTCAAATATTAATACTCTCATATTATAAAGTTTAAATCTTGAATATAATTCAAAAATTAACTTTATATTATAATGTATCTCATACATTGCATCAATTCCCTTGATCAATTTGAACATACAAATTCTTTCAACACTTAATTTTCTTGTTTTAACTCATTATGAGCTACCAAAAGGACCTAATGGACCTATAGTTATAAGCTTCAATGATCCAAGATGTAATTAATTAAACTCTTTAATTATATTAATCAACCTTCATTAACTATGAGGCATACCACTAAATTCCAATAGCTACACTCTTATGAATTGTTGTATATTTATATGTCTATCGATTTAACAATATTTTGTAAGTTAATCCTTCACAATATGTTCATAATTACAATTGGGTCAAATTATTGTTTTACCCATGTAATTACCTCTTGCACCTTAAGTACCACTAATCCTCTAATGAACAATTCCGTTTATGGTCCAACCATAAACAAAGTCCATTTTGGGCTAGTGAGAGGGTGAGGTCTCATTGTTTAAGTTCTGAAGTCAGCACTTAAAGGAACAACCTATCTACTTTCTCTAAAGTTAGGAAAGAGTGAATTCCCATCTTGTGAAGTTATGTACCCAGCTCCTCACTCATTATCATTCCTAAAATGGTAAACATATTGAGTCGGCAGCTAAGGTCACTCTCACTCATACAAATCAAAGAATGACCCTTATGAGTAGGAGTTCATAACTCAGTTAAGATTGAGATCGAGTTGCATGATTATCGTTTGAAATATAGAACTCTTCATTTAACGGTGTTACAAAGAGAGATTTAATTTCGTGGTCTAGACTTATACAAACTCACTGTATAGGATACCCCTACTTACATGTTATTACATGAACGATTTGAATCAAACCGTTTGTAACACTTACAACATTTGTAACACTTACAAAGTGAGTCGTATCCATAGTGTTACTAGGATAAAGCACTCACCTAATCCATATATTATAACCTTTTAGGTTATTTCTTAAACACGATCCATTTGTATGTCAACTACATACTGTTCAAGATATATTAAATAACCTTGGATCTTAGTTTATTGGATTTTGAGTTATGCTAATAAATAACACTTATTAGAAAATAAATAATACTTTATTTATTAATAATTTGTTTACAAATTTACAGACTACGAGATTTAGCTTAAATCCCAACAAAATGTTTAATTTTCAAGCGCCTAATTAGACATTCGTTTGGTTCAATTCGAGGTTGGTTAGATCAATACTCATCTAATTTAGTTCGCAAGTTAACCTAACCTATTGTTTTTTATGAATTAATGATAACTTGTAGAAATTAAGTTATTATATTCATTATTTGGAATAATTAGGGTAACTTTAGGACTAAACGCATGATTTTCAGCTTGAATCATGTAATATGTATTACCATGCATTGGCATCATTTACAAGAGAATATACCTGAGAAAATATGAAGTTTTATGTTCTTAACGCAGGATTAAGTAGAAAAGAAAAACAAATAACCCAAGACACAAAAAAAGAAGCTGTTGCGAGAACCAAGGAAGTGAAAAACCATGCGGCAAAACCATGTGTTGAGAAAAAAAAGCAGATACAGACGCTTGGGCAGTAGCTGCCATGTCAATATGCAAACAGATTACACGTTATCAGATCATGGCAGAACCAATGGGTTGACGATTTGATAAGTTTGTGCAGTAAGGCATGGAATTTAATGTAAATGTGTCAGATCATCATGAGTTCACTTTTTCAACACCTATAAATAGCCCAAAACTTCTCAATTCAAAGAAGAGAGAAACGAGTTCAAGAGACGAAAGCTCTGCACAAATTCTCCATCACCATAACTAGCCTCCATTTCAAGCTCTTCTATGAGAAAAATTCTAAGAATTTTCAATGTCATCTCCTAGTGAATGAAAACCTTCATCCTATGCCATTTATGTATTAGATAGCAATCATCTCAAGGCTCCATGAAACAAGACATTGTCATTGGCGGCTTGACGTCTTCCAATTCTGTTATTTCTTCATTTCCATATTTCTTACTTATGCTTTGTTAATAACATTCGAGAGAATGATTTATTTACTTAATATAAGCTTGATTGACAATTATTTTCCACTCATTTTCATATTTAATACTCTACACCATGTTTGCTTGTAATTGAACGAGTTAAATGTTAAAAGTTAGTTCTTCTTAAGCAATATTAAGTATGTTTACATTAATTAATGCATATTATTAGCTAGCATAGCTTTTTCGAACAAACAAGTTTAAATAAGCACAACTATCTAGCTTGAGATAGTAGATGGTTAATCTTTAGCATTTATCAAAATTAGATGAGTTCGAGAGATGTAGTTCATCTTTTGCCAAAACAAACTTACTATGCGTCTTAGAGATAAGATTAATGTGGCGTCAAAACATCGAAAGATGGATTCTCAAACCCAAAATTTGTAGGTATGTAAATATACTTAGATATGCTTAAGTAACGACTAACTGTTGCGTTAACTCTATTACATCTCATGGTTCCAACATCATTCTCAACGCATGCTATCTAATTGTAAATGACATTTGACTAACATTCTCCGCAACCACCTCACCATGTTAATCATAGGAAATTGCATTTATTCTTTATGTATAGAATTAGACACATAAAACTCCTTGAACATAGTACTTGTATAGTCACCGCATAGATTATATATTTAGTCTCAAGGCTTAATTTATCACAAATCCCTGCGTTCGACTCTAGACTCACCAGGAAACCTATAGAAGCTTATACTTGAATTTTTATAGGAAAACTTGCTGACTAATGAATATATTTGAGTAATTCTCGACGCATATTTATAACAAAACAATAACACTAAATGAGAATCATCAATTAACATCCAATCAAGTGTAACGAATTGAACATCAATCAAAAGTAGCAACCATAAATCCACAAGTGTACAACATGTGACAATAGTTCATTGATCACAGAATTGAAACCAGCAAATACAATAAATCGGTTTAAAAACTTGCATATACATGAAATAAGGGGAAAATCCTAGATACCTAAGCTAGAAATCGATTACTTTAGCCCATATTATTCATTATGGATATCAAGAATGTGTTTGATACAAGAACAGACCAGAAGGACGAAGAACGTAGAGAGAAATCGAAGCTGAATCAGCTGGAAACGGAATAACTGACCAAAATATCGAAAGATTTCATTTTATAATAAGTCTGAGCGTCGCAGCGTTGTCGCAAAGTTGTGCGCGTGGAATTTTTGGAGCATCGTGACGCTGTGTGTTTTGATTAGAATCCCTCCATTCTATAAATGGCACCGAGAACGCCGTCGTGCCTGTAGGGGCATTTGGTCTTTTTGGCCTTCTCCTTCCCGGTTGATGCAATTAAGCTTCGTTTTGGCCCTTTATAGCTCCATTTCGTCGTTAATGCACCGTTCTATCTGTTAGGTACTTGAAACTTGCAAAATAATCAAATAAACATGTAAAACCAAGAAATAATCTCAAATTAAGCGGAACAAGATAACACATTTTTAGTGCTATCATTGAGCTTGTCAATCTAGACCTTGGAATGTCATTTTGAAGAAGTTAAATAGATGCTTTCAAATTCAAGATCCTAGATGGCTTCTATTGATTAGATATGTGGCATATAAAATGGTTTCACCCCAAAGGTACTTAGGCATATTCATAGAAAACATGAGTACTCGACCAACTTTTAATAAATGCCCATCTTCCTTTCTACCCTACCATTCTATTGAGGTGTATCCTAACAAGAACTTTGTTGAACTATTTCCTTTTCCATTTTTTTTTTTTAAAAATACTCCCTAGAACAAGAAAAGTATTATTTACCATTATCACTCATAAAAATTTGAATTTTGGTATTAAACTGAGTGTGAACCAGATGGTATATTTTTTGAAAGACACCTTCAACTTCTGACTTTTCTTTTAGTTAATATACCCAACAAACTCTAGTATGATCATCTATCAACGTTATAAACCATCTTTTATCCTTACATGATTTAATTTGTAAAGGATATCAAATATCATGAATTAAAGTAAATGGTTTTGATGCTCGATATGAATGATGAGTGTTTAGCCAATGCACAAATTTCACGCTAAAACAAAGATGGATTTTTATTTTGAAACAAGTTTGGAAACGATTTCTTTAGATAAAATAAGCTTAGGTGCCCAAGTCTAAAATGCTCTAAGTAGATCTCATCATTTCTAGAAATAGATGTCATTGGGTAGTATGAATTCCCTTGAGCTTTTTTATTTGAGTTTGACTCATCATCTAAGAAATAGAGACCATCCATTTCTTCTCTAACACTATTAATCATTTTCTTCGAGACCAAGTCCTAAGAATCATATTGTGAAGATAAAAAATTAACACGACATGGAAAATCCTTTGTGAGTTTTCTAACGATATGAGATTATAAGACAATTTGGGAACATGTAAAACGTCAAATAATTGGGCTTACTAATTGTTAGTTCAGGTAATAACAAAATGGTACATCCATTTATTATTGCTTTATAATTTTATAAGAAACTGTTTTCACAAATCATGTGGCTGTAGTTTAGTGGTGAGAATTCCACGTTGTGGCCGTGGAGACCTGGGCTCGAATCCCAGCAGCCACAGCTTTTTAAATTGCTTTTTTCTTATTGTTATAAGATTAAAAGGTTATCTCACTTGTCTAGATCAGTCTCTAATTTAATGAGATTGGGAGTTTTTAGTGGGAATGATTAAGGTTTATGGTAAACACTATTGTTTCACAATGTTATTGATTTGAGAAAGAAAAAAAAAACATTCTTTTTATATTATTAGAGGGAGGTAATTAGATTGAGTGTCATTTTTAGAGATTATAATCGGAAAGACTCGTTGTCCCCGAGCTCAGTTAATAATACAGCACCTAATTGAAAGAGAGTAAAACGATATATATATAGGGGTGGTCGGAGATATATCGGGGTTGGATACCCTCTCACGTCCCTATCCCGACAAACGAACGAGTACCCAGAGAATCTCCTGGGTTTGGATCTGCATGTTCATTGATGGTTCTAGAACCGCTGTGCCCGAAAATGAAATAAAAAAATATATATGTATATTTATTTTCGAGCACATAGAGTAAATAAATAAAATAGAAATGTGGTGGACAATTTCAAAGCGGACTCCTATTTTACAAAAAATCTCTAGCCAACCTTCCTATAAAAGATTTTTTCTTAACATCAAGCATGGTGTTACTAGCTAAAAAAAATGGTAACTCTAACAATTTCTTTGTCCTGCAAATAAACGAATAGTAGCTATATATCCTTGTTTAATTCTAGTCATTGAATAAATGTACCAAGTTATTATATGATTTCTAGTATCATTGAAGAAATTAAACACAAATAAATAAAAGAATCAATTGGGTGATAGAGTCGTGAAAACACCTGTTTCTTCCATATTCACCTCTCTTGTTCGTAAAAAGAAATGTGTCTTTTTGCACTATTACGAATACGAAAATGGTCAAACCAAGGATTCCACGGGCCGATTGGGTTGGGGCCCCACAAGTTTTTTTGCCAACCCTATTGATAGATGTTGAAAGCAAAATCTAAATTTTATTATATTTACAATTTCTTTTGCATGGTATTATATCTGCAAATACTTTGAACATGATTACTATATTTGCAACTGCCCCTACTAGATGTATGAAACTTTTTTTTTTAATATAGAAAAGATACATGAAACTTAAGAATTTTGACATTTGGTTTACATCATCATCAAACAATTTTATAAAATTACTCTTATTTATATTTTTCTCTTCTCCTTACTTCCACTTATTTCTTATTTTTCTTTTTATTTTTATCCGGCGCGACTAACTTCGACAAAACCACACACCAACTGTAGCGAGTCCATAGGAGCAGCTCGAACCGTCTTCTTCTTCTTCTTCTTCTTTCCCTCTATTCTGTTTGTGTTGTAGAGCGCAAATGCAAGATTGTGCAAGAACAAGAAAGTGAACAACAAGAAAGGAGAGACGATCTATGAAAGAGGAAATGGAATGAGAGAAGCAAGAGTGCAAGAGAGTGCATTCCGTAATTTTACATAACTATGACATCAACAAAAGTTAAAAAAAAAAAAAAAAAAACAATTTTTTCCCCCTTCAAAATTTAGGTCAACCGGGAAATTTTCTAGAAGGGGTATGGTTTAGCATTATCACGGTAGCGGAAATCAAGTGGTCACCACAGCTGACTGCTGCCGTTCATACCAACCAACTCCACTCAAAAACCGCACAATTTCCTTGTCAATGCCCTCTTTGTCAAAGAAGAAAAAGCAAGTCACTCATCGTTTTCCTTTTGTGAGTGTCGTGCTAATCGGTCTACAATGACTCCATTGAACCCGTAACATTTTCTTGTAACACAGTCAGTATTTTATTAAGGATTATACTCATGGCTGCCCATCGATATGGACTCTTTCTTCTCAACACTCGTTGCCTTTAACTTAGTCTTTCTTCTCTTCAGGTCTCTTGCTGTCTCCGATTCCTTAACGGCTCAAAACCCGTATCTCAGAGATGGCCTTACTCTGGTCTCTAGAAATGGAATCTTCGAATTGGGTTTCTTCAGTCCTGGACTTCCCGCCAACCGTTACTTGGGAATCTGGTTCAAGAATCGGCGAGGTCCGACCTCTGTTTGGGTTGCGAACAGGAAAACCCCCATTAATGATTCGTCTGGTGTACTGGTGATGAACATTACAACAGGAAACCTTACACTCTACAGCCATAATTCCACTGCCATTGTTTGGTCTGCCAGGTTACTGAGAAAAGTCCCCAACGGGGTACTCCAACTATTGGACACTGGAAATCTTGTGCTGAGGAATAGGGAAGATGAAGATCCGCGAAACTATTCCTGGCAAAGCTTTGATTACCCTACTGACACTCTCTTGCCTGGAATGAAGCTAGGTTGGGACTTGAGAAATAACATAGAAAGAAGATTAGAGGCTTGGAAGAATCTCAATGATCCATCTCCTGGAGACCTCAGTTGGAGGATGGAGCTTCATCAATATCCCGAGACTGTCATGTGGAATGGTTCCAAAAAGTACGTCAGGCATGGCCCATGGAATGGTGTGAGACTCAGTAGTAGACCACTAGCTGCAGCGCCAATTTTGAACTTCAACTTTGTTTCAAATGAGGATGAGGTTTACTACCAATACTCTGTTGTAAATAAGTCTCATTCAGTGATGTTGGTGATGAACCAATCCAATTATGTGCGCATATTGTACTTGTGGTCTGCAGCTGAAAGACGATGGAGAGTTTACACTTCATTACCAAGAGATAACTGTGACAATTATGCCCTGTGTGGCCCCTATGGATATTGTGATATAAGAGTCACCCCATCTTGTTTATGTCTAGAAGGGTTCAAGCCAAGATCACCTGATAGTTGGGAGGCCGGGGAATTTGCAGACGGTTGTGAACGAAACAAACTGATGAACTGTGGTGATGAAGTTGGGTTTGCACAGCTCAACCAGTTGAAATTGCCAGACACTAAGTATACTTGGGTCAACAAAAGCATGAATCTTGAGGAGTGCAAGCAAAAATGCTTGAGAAATTGTTCGTGTATGGCCTATGCAGTGACAAATGTCAGTGGCAGTGGCAGTGGCTGTGCCTTGTGGATTGGTGATCTAATTGACTTGAAACTGATCCCGGACGCAGGACAGGATTTATATGTCAAAATGCTGGCATCAGAATTAGGTAAAAGCTTGCGTTAAATTTCAGTGCTTCAAATGTAGTAGTTCAACAAATAAACATTGGTTTGAATGTATACTGTATGCTAATTGATTAACTTTTCCTTTGATGGGGGAAAAGTCAAGCATGGGGAGGCACACAAAACTGAAAGATTGAATCCTAAGGTGAAGATTGCTTTGTTTGTGATTTCCGGTTTAGGTTTGGCTATCCTCTTCATAGGCATAGGCGTATACATTTTCAAGAAGCGATCAACCTTCAAAGGTAATCGTAATTATTTCTCAACCATGATTCTGTCGTTCAGCCTAAAGTACTCTTATTTCAATGGATATTGATGAACGGAGATAAGAAACAGTCAGACATATATGCCAAAATTGAAAATTGAACAAATTTTGAGAAGATAGATTAAAGACTGAAAATTGTGGTTGCAATTTGAGGTTACTTTCTTATGCCCAAATTCTTAATCACGATAATTGTTTTGTATCTCATTTGTAATGATCTTTACATGAGAACTTTCAAAACTTTTTCCAGGACAATTTTTTTTCATCACGTTCATTACACCATTCAAATATGTATATTGAATTTTTTTTTCCAACAAAGTTTCATTTTGGCTTCAGTAGACTGAATCCATCTTAATTCAGTCAATGTTACTCAATATAAATGTCAGCAATGACTAAACCTTCAAATTGCAGATGAACAAGAGAAAATAGAAGATCAAGACCTAGAGCTTCCCTTGTTTGATCTATCCTTGATTAATAGTGCCACAGATAACTTCTCACATAATAATAAGCTAGGAGAAGGTGGCTTTGGGCCAGTATATAAGGTAATTATATTTATGTCAACTGATTTGACCCACACTTTTATTCTTTTAAAATCAGAAATATGTAGGAAATTTTGAATTTACAGGGTAAGCTTACAAATGGACAAGATGTTGCAGTGAAGAGACTTTCACAGAGTTCTGGACAAGGAACGAATGAGTTTAAGAATGAAGTGATCCTGATCGCAAAACTGCAACATCGAAACCTTGTAAAGCTTCTTGGTTGCTGCATTCAAGGAGATGAGAAAATGCTAGTTTATGAGTATATGCCAAACAAAAGTTTGGACTTCTTTATATTTGGTAAGAAAGACTTCGAAATTTCATTCTTTTAGTTTGCCACATTAATTGAAATTTGTTATGTGTCTTAGTGTTTACCTTTCATTTTTACTAGACTAAGTAAATTTTAAATCGACAGATCAAACACAACGTCAATTATTAAATTGGTCAAAACGGTACCGAATTATTTGTGGAGTTGCTAGAGGACTCATGTATCTTCATCAAGATTCTAGATTGAGGATTATACATAGAGATTTAAAAGCAAGTAATGTTTTACTAGATATGGATATGAATCCAAAAATCTCTGATTTTGGACTGGCTAAAACTTGTGGTGGGGATCAAACTGGAGGAAGAACCTTAAGAGTGGTCGGAACTTAGTAAGTGAACCTCAATATTTTCCTCAAACATCTTGTTTTTGTGCTTTGTCAGACTCTTGTTTTTTTTAATCTTTATTTTCCACAGCGGATATATGGCACCAGAGTATGCTTTTGATGGACGATTCTCGGTGAAATCTGATGCTTTTAGTTATGGCATTTTGCTGCTGGAGATCATTAGTGGGAAAAGAAGTAGAACTTTCTGCCATTTGAATGACCAAAATCTAATAGCATATGTAAGTCCCAAGGGTTAATTGTTTATTAGCATTCTTCTATTCAAAATCCTTTGAATTTATCTTCTTCATTTCTTGTATGATAGGCATGGCGATTGTGGAAAGAAGGAAATATAGAAGAATTGATCGACGATGCCATTCGAGAAACATGCAGCCTTTCGGAGGTACTGAGATGTATCAATATCAGTTTGTTGTGTGTTCAACAACATCCAAATGATCGACCCACAATGTCATTGGTGGTTATGATGTTAGGTTGTGAAATTCCTTTGTCGCAACCGAAACAACCCGGATTTTTCATAGAAAATGAAAAAGCCATTGCAATGAAAAGAGGCTCAAGTAAAGATAAATCAACTTCAACTAATGAATTGACTATTACGCTCCCAGATCCGAGGTAAGAACAATCAAGGTTTTTAGTTTAGTCCAACCCTAAGAGCCTTGCTTGATCAAATATTAGCTTGAATGAGTGAACACTAAATGTGCTAGAGTTTGTTTCCTAGTATATGAGGTGCAAATCAAAGCTTTCTTGCAACTGTCAGTTTTCAATATTTTCTTTAATGATGTTTTCAATGCATTTTCTCTCGCACGTTTTAGAAAATTATTTTCTCTCAAAATGCGAGTGGAGGTTACATCATATTACGAGATTGTCAGTGACCTTCAATCTTTGTATGACTGACTTGCTCGCTGAGTAGAGCAAGTGATGCACAATCGCTGTCTCGTATTCAAAAGTTTGCGATTGTGACATTTAGCACCTCATAAGGTGATGGTGTTGATCACCACCATCACGACAATGCTAAAATGGAAGTAGAAAGCAAAATTCATATAGCAACTAAGCAAATTTTGACACAAACATGATGATAATATTTGTCACATTACTATTTACAATTCGGAAAAATCATCCACAATAAATATAACATTGGAGTTTGATTTCAATTTGCAAGCCAAAATCAAGAAGTCAATTTGTAGTTTAGGAAAATTGTCACAAAAATTGTCGTTGCAATGTTAAAATTAATTCAAAAAGATTAAACAAACCACAAACAATATTTCCTCAATGGTGCTTGCCCTATCACCCAACTATAATTGGTATGAGTCTTTGTCATGGTTCGGAGTCTACCCGAAAGTCCAAAAAATTGGTGATTCTTAAAGTTTGCACGTTTGTCTCCGTATAGATGTTGGCCGAGATGCATAGCCATTAAACACAATGGACAAGAGGTTGCTATTTGTAAAAAGAGGAAACTATAAGTGTTATTCTTTCCAATTAAAAAAAAAAAAAAAAAACAAATTAGGATATTTATATAAGTTGATCTATAATTGATTCTTTTATTAACCGTAGGAGTATTTTTAAATTTTTTTTTTTTTAAAAAAGTCAAGAGTATTAATTCAAAATGTGAAAGTTGAAATATATGTTTGAAATGTGGTAGTATTTTGTCCATATACTAACGATAAAAGTATTTTTGAACATTTTTAAAGTTTAAGAATATTATTGAAACGTTTAACAGTTCAAGAGTATTTTTTACCCCAGTAATTTTTTTTAGTTTAAAAGTATTAATGAAAATTTTAATAGTATTTAGGATATTTTGACATAATGAACAAACTTAAAGCGCGTTTAATATAATTTGGCCTAAAACTAAGAACAAGAAGGTAATTTTATATATTATATTATTATATTTGGGTTTTAAAGTTATTATATAAATTTAGAAGTCTACCCACATAAGTTATAAAATATGGATATAACCCCTTCCAATATATATAAAGAAAATGTATGTTATGTTTAATAGTCACTCAATACAACTTCAAACGCCAAACAGATAAATAATCAAAATATTTGGGTAGTGTTGTAAAATTGAGAAGAAAAATGACTAAAAAATGATAGCACGAAAAATGAGAAATTATAATATTAAAATAATAAATAATAAAATAATATTAAAGTAATTAAAATAACTAAATTAAATAAAGTAAACTTAAAATAAACTAAAATAAAGAAAGTGGGATTTTTTGAAAATGGAATTTCACCAATCTTTTCTCTTCTTTTCTCTCCAATGTGTGTGTTACAATATCCACAAAAAGTCTCTATTTATAGGCAATTTGGCAAGTAGGTAGTGTCATTTCATGGCCTAGACACATGACATTTAGCCACTAAGCACATTTATATAATGGACATCTAATTTGTATTTATAATACTCCCCCTTAGATGCCCATTATATATATAAAATATACCTCGTTAAAACCTTACTATAGAAAAACCCAATGAGAAAAAAATCCTAATGAAGGAAAAAAGAGTACATATTTCATATAATCTAATACTTCTAAAAGAATACAATACATTTGCACCCCTCATAGGAACATCATTTGAGATCTCTGAGTCACTGCATTCCAATGTTCTGCAAAAATTTTTCAAAGGTTGTGGTTGGTAATGATTTTGTAAATAAGTTTACCAAGTTATCCTTCGAACAAATTTGTTGTACAGTGATGTCATCATTTTCTTCAAAATCATGAGTGTAGAAAAGCTTTGGTGAAATATGCTTTGTTCTATCTCCTTTAATATATCCTCATTTGATTTGGGCTATACATGTTGTGTTGTCTTCGTATAATGTTGTTGGATGATTTTTAATAGAAGACGAGCCACATGTTTCACGAATGTATTGAGTCATTGATCTTAGCCATACACATTCTCCACTAATTTCATGGATTGCAAGAATTTCCGCATGATTTGAGGAAGTAGCTATTATGGTTTATTTCACTGATCGCCAAGATATAGCAGTTCCTCCACAAGTGAACAAATAACCTGTTTGAGATCTAGCTTTGTGTGAATCAGATAAATATCCAGAATTTGCATAACCAACTAAGTCAAAATTTGATTTATTTGAATAAAACAAATCCACATTGATCGTTCCTGGAAGATAACGGAATATATGCTTAATTCCATTCCAATGTATTTTTATTGGAGAAGAACTATATCTAGCTAATAAATTTACTGAAAATGCAATATCTGGTCTTGTATTATTAGCAAGATACATAAATGCACCAATTGCACTAAGATTTGAGCAAGTAATCTTGCAAATGGAAGGTTTCGACTTGATAATAAAGACACGTGTGACCATCTACTGGATGCGTCTATTAATACCATAAAGTATTTAAATGGTCCACTTGGTGGTTTAATAGGTCCACATATATCACTATGAATTTGTTCTAAAAATATAGGTGATTCAGTTCCTATTTTAGCTGGTGATGGTCTAATTATTAATTTGCCTTGAGAGCAAGCATCACATAATAATTCACTAGATTGAAGAATCTTCTGGTTCTTCAATGGATGTCTATTTGAATTTTCAATGATTCTTCTCATCATTATAGATCCTGGATGACCCAACCGGTCATGCCAAATTGTAAATATATTTGGATTCATGAACTTCAGGTTCATTGTTGCATATGTTTCAATGACTCGTATATGAGTATAATATAATCTAGAAGATAAAGCATGCAACTTTTCAAATATAGGTTTTTCATGTGAGACCGGAGATATGATATAAAGATATTTTATCTCATTTTTCTTATCAGTCTCAATATGATAACCATTGCAACGCATATCTTTAAAACTTAATAGATTTCTCTTTGATTGACTAGAGAATAATGCATTGTTAATTGTAAATTTTGTTCCTCTAGGCAAAATAATATTTGCTTTTCCAAATCCTTCAATTAGTTTTGTAGAACCTGATATTGTATTGACTTTTGCTTCCAGCATTGTTAATTTGGAAAAATATTTTTTATTTGTAAGTATTGTATGTGTAGTTGCACAGTCTGCTAAACATGGATCTTCATTCCTCATCTTTGAGTCACTCAATATATGAAAATTGTCCATAATTCTTCATTTAAACAAGATAATTACAATAAGAAAACAAAACTTGTAATACAAGGTTTAACTAAAAAAACATGAAAAATAGATAAAACAATTCTACATATTTTCAAAATCAAAAGAAACACTTGCTATGCCATCATTTGTGTTGATTTTCTCTTTAGGAGATTCAAAAAAGCCCACATCCAAATTTCTCATATTGGATTGGTCAAATATATCATTATCCTGGTATGCAAAATTTGCTTCCACATTTTTCTCTTTTTCCTTCAGGGAAGCTTGATAGAGATCAACTAGGTGTTTTGATGTACCACAAACACGAGACCAATGCCCAATCATCCCACATCAGAAGCATTTATGCTCATCATCTTTTGAATTTTTATCTTGTGGAGTTTTTCCTTTATGATCATCATTTCGGGTGGTTCTTTTGAAATTTGGATAATTAGAATGACCACCACGAAAATAATAACTATTTCTTCCTCTTCCACGGTCACGACCACAACCACGACCACGACCACGACCTCGACCATGATTATTAAAATTTACAGCAGTCACTTCAGGGAATGGTGTTGTTCCAGTTGGTCGAGATTTATGGTTCTTCATTAATAACTCATTATTTTGATCAGCCACGAGAAGACATGAAATTAATGCAGAATATTGTTTAAAACATTTCTCTCGATAATGCTGTTGCAGGAGCATATTCGAGGCATGAAATGAAATGTCTTCTCCAACATATCCGCATCAGTAATTTTCTCTCCGCACAACAATAATTTTGAACTGATTTTAAATAACGCGAAGTTGTAATCACTTACTAATTTGAAATCTTGGAGCCTCAAATTTATCCATTCATAACGAGCTTTAGGAAGAATGACTATTTTCTGATGATCATATCTCTGTTTTAAATTCTTTCACAAGATACAGGGATCTTTTATTGTTAAATATTCCATGTTCAATCCCTCGTGGAGATGATGACACATAGCTTTTGCTTTTTCTTGAATAGATGTTGCATTTCCTTCCTTAATTGTTTCTCTCAGGTTCATGGCATCGAGATGTATTTCAGCATCGAACACCATGACAAATAATTATTTCCATTGATATCAAGGGTGCAAATTCTATTTTTGTAAGATTTGCCATGATAACACTATCACAAATAATTATATTTATATTAACAATTTAATATATATTAAACATGCAAAACAACGTTTAATTTATTAATTATAATAAAGAGAAAACGGCATACCTTCAGAATCTACCTTCAACGGGAAAACGGCAAGAGCTCGTGCTGATAACATGTTGTAAAATTGAGGAGCAAAATGACGGAAAAACGGAGCATGAAAATCGAGAAATTATAATATTAAAATAATAAATAATAAAATAATATTAAAGTAATTAAAATAACTAAATTAAATAAAGTAAACTTAAAATAAACTAAAATAAAGAAAGTGGAATTTGATGAAAATGGAATTTCACCAATCTTTTCTCTTATTTTCTCTTCAATGTGTGTGTTACAATATCCACAAAAAGTCTCTATTTATAAGCAATTTGACAAGTAGGTAGTGACATTCTATGGCCACTAAGGATGTGTCTATCTTTAGTAGACACATGACATTTAACCACTAAGCACATTTATATAATGGACATCTAATTTGTATTTATAATAGTTAGAAATTAGAATATTATTTGGTCCTTCTCATTTTGAAGTTATTCTGTTTTAATCTTTATACTTTTGTTGTTTAAATTTAGTGATGGTAATTTGTAAATCTTAAATTTAGTCTTTTAAAGCTAAATATTTTATAGAAATTGATAAATAATTATAATTTTGATCCACTATATTTATTTTCCCAAAAATTCCCAAAATTTATAAGAGAGATAGAGACTCACTCTTTTTTTAAAAAAATGAATAATAAATTAATGACAACTAAATTTAAGACGTATTGGATCAAAATACAACAACTAAAATTAGAAATCTAAAAATACTCGGTAATAAAATCACTAGACAAAGATTATGGTATTTTAACCAAAAATATATTATTCAATTATTGGAGTAATAAAAAAATGGCGCATTAAATATGGTATTTCATAAATTTTACAATTAGTTTATTTTCTATTATTTGTATCTCTTTTTCTTGTTTTATTTTATATATTATCTTTATAAAGAAGTTTTCTGTAGTTTAGTGGTGAGAATTCCACGTTGTGGCTGTGGAGACCTTGGCTCGAATCCCAGCAGCCACAGTTTTTTCAATTTTTTTCTTTATTTTTAAGATTAGAAGGCAAACCAGCAAAAATTGATTAAAAGGTTGTCTCACTTGTCTAGATCCAAGTTTTGAGTTGAAATGGTTAAATTTATGATGAATATTGATTTTTCATAGAAGAAGCCATTGATTTGAAAAAAAAAAAAAAACAAAAAAAAAAATAAAAAATTGATATTATTAGATGTACGAAACTTAATTGAACCTATAAACCATGTTCAACCGATCAATTAAGTTTGATCAACTTTTTTTTAGTTAAAAAAATATATGGGGTAGATGTTCATCTTGGTCAATGATGTTAGGCACCAAAGAGTGTCGAATCTCTCAATGGATAATCAAATAAAATTTATAATAAACCAAATCTATACTACCTATACTACTAAGTAGTGCAAGAAGGAAGAGCTAGTCGAATCATAGGGAAGCAAAAAGATTAGTTTCATAAATCTCATCTCTTAGTTTGTGGTAAATTGGAGGGGGAAGATTGTGTGTGAATTTGAGAATAGAAGGATAAACGAGCTAAGAAAAACGGTTGTGCCTTTAAGGTGTAAAATGACAAGATGCATTTAGTTCACGAAAGTGGAAATTCCCCATCACACAATTATGGTCTTAGGATGTAACTCAATCTACTCAAACACATGGCCTACTTAAACAAAAAAAGCTAATGTTAAACATTACTAGTTATTAATTAAGAATTGCTTTCTAATTAAACTAAGTGTCGATTAATAATGAATGAAAACCCATTACAAGACTAATCAAACACATGCATTAATGTCTAGGGCTATGCCATGATAATTATCTAATGGAAAAGTCGATTAGTTAATTGAGTGTTCCTTATCTCTAAGTTACTCAAGATAATCATATGTTGTTATCAGAAATGCCGCAAAAACATACATACACCCAAGAGATAATCCATGCTACTTTGGTGACCCACACCTAATAGTTACATATTAGATGTGAAATTTCTAGCAATTAACAAGTATAAACAATTGGTTTGTCAGTCCTAATTATTCAAACATACTAAAGATTAATTCAAGAGGTGAAGATGCAAGAGAGATAGAAATATTATCCATTAAGGACAAATCTTCTCATAAATGTAAAAAAGGGTTCATCCATATCCACAAACTAAACAAAGATGAGTAAGGATTACATACCGAAGTAGAAATCGAGGCTCGTCAACATCAAGCCAAATTACAAATTAAAGGAAAACAACCTAAAACTAAAAAAGGAGATAAGAAGATGAAGAACTTAGATAGAGGCCCATAGCTCGAATGGGCGTCTCCTTCTCAATTCTTGCCTAATAAACCCTAAAAGTAAGATGACTTACATAGAAATCACAGTGGCACCACGATGTTAAACAATTGGTTTGCTCCATTTTGCTTGCTAATTTGTCTGTTTAAGCCCGAATTGCATATGAACCATCCTGTTGGTTTCTTATGCTCTATAACCTAACTAAGAGCTAGAATAAACATTAAATACATGTGAACTAGCACAATTTAGGCCAAGACAAATAGCTCATTTGTGTGTTATGCGTTTATTTAGTTTTATGCGTTAATTTAGTGATTTTACAAGTCTCAGACATCAAATAAGTAGAATTGAGTGTTAAGGTCAAAATGGAGCTAAAACAGAGCTCAAATGCATCATCGAGAAGGAAGGATCAACTTAATGGAAATGCTCCTAGAGGCCAGGTGCCCAGGAGCCGCACATTACGCAAATTCCACTAGCCTTGGATGCATTGAGCACAAGGGCACTATTCTGTTGCACCACAGCGCTTCGAACTTTGACGGAAGTAGACTCGCGCGTGGCAACATTGTCGTACTGCGGTACGATACCGCGACACAAATGCCAAAACGCTTGGAGTGTCGCTACACTTGCTCAATATTATATATACTTTTCTTTCTTGCCATTTAGGGCATCCAATTCCAAACTTTGACGGAAATAGACTGGTGCTTCCCTTAACTCATCATTAACTCCCCTAATCGTAGGGAGTTAAAATTCAACTAAAGTTAAATTAAATCTTATTTAATTTAATTGAATAAACAAGTTCAAATGTACTTCTGTCTCATAACCTATAGTTTTAATATGAATCTCATTCAAAATTAACTTTATATAATAGGGTAATTATAATGAGTAGCAATTTTAGGGATAATAACCAAGTGTATAGCAAAATTTTTAAAAAAATTGCAAAAATAACAAAGTCTATCACTTATAGATTTTGCTATTTTTGCAATTTTTTAAAAATGTTGCTATATATACTAATACTTTTAATCTGATTGTTATATTTGCAATTGTCCCTATATAATATAATGTATTAATTGTATTATATACAATTAACATATAATTCCCTCATTATATGAATCTTATTCATATTAATTTAATATTTGATTATTCAAACATTAGTACTCTCATAATATATAGTTCAATTTTGAATCTAATTCAAAATTAAATTAAAATAATCAACATTCATTAAATGTGAGTTGCTCCACTAAAGACCCATATTTACACTCTTTGCACTGCAAATATATTTCTGTGTCTACGGAATAACCGTTATCAGTAAGTCGACCCTTCACGAATTACTCGTAATTATAATTAGGTCAAATTGTTGTTTTGCCCCTGTAATTACCTCTTAATTGAAGGAGTAGCCGTTATAAGTGGAAATTCATAACTGCCTAAAAAAGGAGTTGTTTTACCCATTAGAATAGTTGTTAAGGATGCAAATGCAATTCCAGGTGGAGCCTAAATGCATTCATCCCTAAAAAGTTAGTGACATGGAATATATATATATTCCCGAGTTTTAAATCCAAAAATTTATTGAGCCAAAAATAGAAATTTCTCCACGTCTTCATCTATGAAGTCAAAGAACTTCAAATTTTAAAATGGGTCTCTATTCCAAAACCAAAAAAGCGTATAGACTATCTGTCAATTACTGGGAAATTAATCGAAAAAGTGGGGACTGGATTGACGGGCAAGTCCATTTCTTGTTGTCAAATCAAGAAGTTACGAACCACAGCTCCACAGCTGCCGAGCTAAGGACCAAGTCCACTCAAAGAACCCTTCAATTTCCTTCTTGATGCCTTCATTTTCAAGGGGAGAAGAAAAATCCAACTAAACGTCAATATCCTTTAGATAATGCCGTGCTAATCGGTCTACAACGATTCCATTGAACACATAACAGTGAAACGGTTTGTTTTTTTTTTTTTGCTTCTTACACGATCAGTATTTTATTTCAAGCTAATACTCATGGCCGCCCCATCGATATCAATATGGACTCTTTCTCTCCAGCATTTCTGGCCTTTAACTTTCTCCTTTATCTCTTCACCTATGTAGCTGCCACTGATTCCTTAACTGCTCAAAACCCATTTCTCAGAGATGGCTTTAGTCTGGTCTCCAAAAATGGAAATTTCGAATTGGGTTTCTTCAGTCCTGGTCTTTCGAGAGACCGTTACTTGGGAATTTGGTTCAAGAATCGGCGAGGTCCGACCTCTGTTTGGGTTGCGAATAGGAAAACGCCAATTAATGACTCATCTGGTGTACTGATGATGAACCTTACACCAGGAAATCTTATACTCTATAGCCATAATTCCACCGCCACCATTGTTTGGTCCGCCAGGTTGCTGAGAAAAGTCCCCAATGGGGTACTCCAATTATTGGACACTGGAAATCTTGTGCTGAGAGATAGGGAAGATGAAAATCCCCAAAACTACTCGTGGCAAAGTTTTGATTACCCTACTGACACTCTTTTGCCTGGAATGAAGCTGGGTTGGGACTTGAGAAATAACATAAATAGAAGATTAGATGCTTGGAAAAATCCCAATGACCCATCTCCTGGAAACCTCAGTTGGAGGATGGAGCTTCATGAATATCCTGAGTCTGTCATGTGGAAAGGTTCCCAAGAATACTTCAGGCATGGCCCATGGAATGGTATGAGAGTCACTAGTAGACCACTGGGTATTGCACCAATTCTGAACTTCAACTTTGTTTCAAATGAAGATGAAGTTTACTACCAATACTCTGTTGTTAATAAGTCTCATACAGTGATGGTGGTGATGAACCAATCCAATTACCTGCGCATAATGTACTTATGGTCTGCAGCTGAGAGACAGTGGAGACTTTACACTTCATTGCCAAGAGATTTCTGTGACAATTATGCCCTGTGTGGCCCTTATGGGTATTGTGATATAAGGGTAACTCCATCTTGTAAATGTCTAGAAGGGTTTAAGCCAAGATCACCTGATAGTTGGACGGCAGGGGAATTTGCGGATGGTTGTGAACGAAACAAACTGATGAACTGTGGTGATGAAGTTGGGTTTGCACAGCTCAACCAGCTGAAATTGCCAGACACAAAGCATACTTGGGTAAACAAAAGCATGAATCTTGAGGAGTGCAGGCAAAAATGCTTGAGAAATTGCTCTTGTATGGCTTATGCAAATACAAATATCAGTGGGAGTGGCAGTGGCTGTGCCTTGTGGATTGGTGATCTAATTGACTTGAAATTGATCCCGGACGCAGGACAAGATTTATATGTCAAAATGCTTGTATCAGAATTAGGTAAAAGCATATATGTTTAAATTTCCAGTACAGACGTGATAGCTCAACAAATAAACATTGATTTGGTTTTCTAATGTATACTGTAATCTAATTTTTTAACTTTTGCTTTGATGGTGAAAAGTCAAGCGTAGGGAGGCACACAAAACTGAAAGATTGAATCCTAAGGTGAAGATATCTTTGGTTGTGATTGTTGCCAGTTTCAGTTTGGCTATCCTCTTCATATGCTTATACACTTTCAAAAAGAGATCAACCGTCAAAGGTAATTATTTCTCAAACCATAATGTGTAACACATGCTACAAACCTAACTTTAATCAGCCTAAAATACTCTTATTTCAATGGATAACTGAAAAACTAGAAACAATCAAACAAAAATGCCAAAATTGAAACAAATTTTGAGAAGATAGCTTAAAGACCGAAAATTGTTGTTGAAATATAAGGTTACTTTTCTTTGCCCAGATCCTTATTCATGATAACCGTTTTGCACCATTTGTAAAGATCTTTACATGAACATCCAAAACATTTTCCATGATAATTTTTATCATCAAGTTCATTCCACTATTCAATAAAGAGCTAATAAATACTAATGGATTGTTTTCTTTTCAACAAAGTTTCATTTTGTCTGCTTCAGTAGACTGAACCCATCTTAATTCAGTCAATGTTACACAATATAAATGTCCACATTGACAAAACCTTCTAATTGCAGATGACCATGAGAAAATAGAAGCTCAAGATCTGGAGCTTCCCTTATTTGATCTATCCTTGATAAATAGTGCCACAAATAACTTCTCGATTGATAATAAGTTGGGAGAAGGTGGCTTTGGGCCAGTATATAAGGTATTTGATTTTATGTTAACTAACTTGATTCACACTTTTTATTCTTTTCAAATCAGAAATATATAGGGTAATCTGAATTTTCCAGGGTAAGCTTACAAATGGACAAGATGTTGCAGTGAAGAGACTTTCACGGAGTTCTGGACAGGGAATGAACGAGTTTAAGAATGAAGTAATCCTGATTGCAAAACTTCAACATCGAAATCTTGTAAAGCTTCTTGGTTGCTGCATTCAAGGAGAAGAGAAAATGTTAGTTTATGAGTACATGCCAAACAAAAGTTTGGACTTCTTTATATTTGGTAAGGATGCTTAGAAATTTCAATCTTTTAGTTTCACATTAATTTAATTCAAGTATATTATGTATCTTAGCATTTATCCTTCACTTCCACAAGACTAAGTAAATTTAAAATTGACAGATCGAACACAACGTCAGTTATTAGACTGGTCACAACGATACCACATTATTTGTGGAATTGCTAGAGGACTCATGTATCTTCATCAAGATTCTCGATTGAGGATTATACATAGAGATTTAAAAGCTAGTAATGTGTTACTTGATATGGATATGAATCCGAAAATCTCTGATTTTGGTTTGGCTAAAACTTGCGGTGGAGATCAAACTGAAGGACGAACAATAAAAGTGGTCGGAACTTAGTAAGAGATCATCCATATTTTCCTCAAACATCTTGTCTTTGTGCTTTGTCAAGTTCTAGTTTCTTAAAATTCTTATTTTTACACAGCGGATATATGGCACCTGAATATGCTTTTGATGGACGATTCTCAGTAAAATCTGATGCTTTTAGTTATGGCATTTTGTTGTTGGAGATCATTAGTGGAAAAAGAAGCAGAAGTTTCTGCCACTTGAATGACCAAAATCTCATTGCATATGTAAGTCGCAAGGATTAATCTTCTTATTACCATTCTTGTCTTCAAAATTCTTCGATTAGAAAAATGTGTCTTCTTCATTTCTTGTATGATAGGCCTGGCGATTGTGGAAAGAAGGAAATCCAGAGGAATTGATTGACAACGCCATTCGAGAAACATGCATTATTTCGGAGGTATTGAGATGTATCAATATCAGTTTGTTGTGTGTCCAACAACATCCTAACGATCGACCCACAATGTCATCGGTGGTTATGATGTTAGGCTGTGAAATTCCTTTGTCGCAACCAAAACAACCCGGATTTTTCGTAGAAAATGAAGCCATTGCAATGAAGAGTGGCTCAAGTAAAGACAAATCAACTTCAACTAATGAATTAACTATTACACTCCCAGATCCAAGGTAAGATTAGTTTAGTGCACACACAAGAACCTTGCTTGATCAATATTAGCTTGGATGAGTGATATCCAAGGCTAGAGTTTGGTTCTGTTATGTGGAGTGCATTCTCATATTTGGAACAGTTCCTTTGATTTTTCCTTAAAATATTTTTGTTCATTAATTCTAAAAGGAGTTTATCAAGACTGTATATTAAAATGAATATATTATTCTCCATCATTACTGTCTTCAAATTTTATTTTAATATTACATGATTAATTCATCGTAGAGATTCAAATGTCTTGTTTTAAATTATAGAAATTCCAAATTTTAAGGTATAGATTGATTTTTTAAAGCTTTTTTTTGTTCTAAATATAAATAAGTGATCAATCTTATTATTTTTATTATTTGTATTCATAAAAGCAATTAGTTTATGATTTGTTTTTTATTATTTTAGGAAAATTATTATAAATAGAAATATATCAAACTATTTACAAATATAGCAATATTTCATTTTCTATGGGTGATAAATTGTGATAGACTCAAATAGACATCTCTCCGTGTCTATCTGGTGAAGTGATAGATTTCTATTTGGGTTTATCGCAGTCTATTATATAGAAAGTAAAATGTTGCTATATTTGTAATTATTTTCAACAATTTTTCTACTTTTGAAAACATCCCTATATATATATAGGTATTTAAAAAAAAAAAAAAAAAAAAAAAAAAAGGAATGGAGCATATTCATTAATGATATCGAACCCTCTAATTCACAAATTTATCTAGTAACTAATTGGTGATATCTTATTATATTTAAAACAGATCGAAAATATTAATTCATCTCCAGAGAAACTTCAAACTTTCTAATTTACAAATATATCGACAAATTAATCTTGAATATATTAACTAAAAGGAATAGCGAAGTATCTTTGCTAGCAACTTATGATTTTATGAAATATTATTTTATCCTTTAGTGAGATTTAATTGACTTTGCTGAGATTGAAGTTGTTGCTTGAAATCCAAATTAGATCCAAGTGAATTAACTTAGAACTATTAAAATGTCAAATTTCGGAGCAGGAATTTTTAATTAAGTTTCAAATGCATTGTCCCAAAAAAAATAAAAAGTTTCAAATACATTATTTGGAGATTTAATTTGTAAGTGGCTTTATGTTCAAGTTTGGAAAAGCCTCATTCTTATCTCTCAAAATTTTCCAAGATTTTACCTAAATATTTGGGAGATTAATTAAAGTTTTAAATTGAGAAAAAAGAAAAGGAAAATGAATTATAGTTTATAGCCACCTTTCTTTTTAGCGAAAACAAATAATAGTAGTTGAAAAGACATCATTCCAAACGCAAGATGACCCATAAGAGGAAGCCAAAGAAGCTAAGTTATGGGCTACTTTGTTCTCTCTAGGAATTTTACAAAAACTAACAACATTACCAAAGTAAGAAAGGCTAAGAGGGCTCCTTAACAAAAAAATCAACCTCGGACAAATTAGAATCCACAAGGTTCAATAAATCTCACAACCTCGAAAAAATTAGACTCAACTTCCACATGAAAATTCTGGTCATGCCACTTGGGATCCAGCTCCTTCAATCCTTCAAAAAAGTGTCTTAGCTTTGAGATCCTTTACACTTCATCTGTAACCGACGAATGTACAACCACCTGAAATAGGCCGACTAAGAGAATCTCTTAATATCCAACCCAAACTCTCCTTCCCAAGGGAGTCAGACCAAATCGCATCAAACATTGAGCTTCCAACGATCTTTTGAGGGAGCAAGCCACCTACGCTTCAAAGGATAAGCCTCAATGGGAAAGGAGGGGGAGGAGACCTCAAGGAGGAGATAGCCACAGAGGATTCCACAACACAAAATATAACTTTTTTATTATACATTTCTTGGTTAAATCTAATCGAATTCCTCTGGTTCCATAAGCTCCAAAGCATTGTAAGAATTTTTCCCAACTGCTCTTTGGGATACCTCTCCAAAATACACTCTTAATAATCATAAGTGGACCAGGTACCCCTACCAACTGAAAGCTCACCAACATTAGAAGGAAAAAAAGAATTCCATATGGACTTGGAAATCTTACATTCCCACATAATATGACACATGGTTTCCAAATGCAACCTGCAAAAAGGACCATATAGATTAGATAGATTAGTAAATTCTTTTCTTCAAAAGATTACTAGTAGTGGGAATGATATCGTTTATAATTATCCAACTGGCCACTTTAACCTTTGGTAATGCATCAGAATGCCAAATAGACCTCTAGAAGTGAGAAAGCTTGATTTTGGACGACTGAGAAGCCGAGCCAGAATCAGAACTTTGCCTCCCCAAAAAATAGGGACTTTTAATGGTAAATTTTCCTTTATTGTCCTCATTCCAAATGATCTCTTCTTTCGAAGGATGACCGCCTAGAGGAATGCTCAAAATATCTTCGACGTCATGAGGGATGAAAACATATTTAATCTAACTCACTATTCCAACCACCATTCGAGGAGAGAAGATCAGCCACCCGTTTTTGGAAGAATTCA
Source organism: Citrullus mucosospermus (assembly GCA_030954485.1). NCBI lineage: Eukaryota > Viridiplantae > Streptophyta > Magnoliopsida > Cucurbitales > Cucurbitaceae > Citrullus > Citrullus mucosospermus. The sequence goes on along the minus strand of CM062064.1, from coordinate 8,059,832 downwards.
TTCCTAATCACACAAGGCTTAAGGTTACTAGAGTTAGGGATCCAAGGATCTTCTGTGATGTAAATGTGTCTGTCATTTCCAACACGCCATCTATAACCCTTAAGAAACAAATTTCTTCCCCAGAGTATGTGCTCATCCACGTGTAGGATGGGTTAGAACCTAGTCTAGCCTTCAGATAATCAAAACTAGAAAAATACATACCTTTTAGAATTCTAGATCGCAAACTATCAGACTTTTTAATGATGTTCTAGCTGTGCTTAGCCAATAATGCTTGATTAAAAATCTTGGAGTCTCTAAAGCCTAAATCGCCTTTTTTGTTTCGAGGCGCAAAGAAGTTTCCAACTACTCCATGGATTTTCTTCTTGATCTCTTTGAACACCAAATTCCCTATTTCTGCAAATTTGGGAATGAAGACCAAGGTAAAGGCCAAAGGTCTGCAAATACTTCACCCCCAAACAAGCATTGATGTGTCGTTGTCTATTTGTCTCAACATTCTTTGCTCACCATAAACATGAATTTACTCATGTTGATGCTATGCCCCCAAGGCATTTTCGTAATCTTGCAGAACTTCCTTCCTTAATGGTTCTATATTCATGTAATCCTTAAAGAAAAAACACTATCATCAGCAAAGAAAAGGTGAGATAAGGTAGGACAACATCTATTTAATTTAATACCACTTGAGCTTGGAAAAGTAATCGATCAAATGATTTTGATACCTCTTGGCTTATGATTTACTATGTATGAAATTCGTTATGTTAAGTAAAGTGATTTTCCTCTTGATTATTGCATGATCGAAAGAACAATGTTCTCTATTTGTTTCTACTTAGTTTTTAGTCATATGTTAGATTAATTCATCTTTACATTTAAGTTTTCTAAATAAAATTAGGTGTTCATAACTACCAGTACTCAATTAAACTATAAAACCAATCTTTTTGTCGCCTCTCTTACTCAACTCATTATGTTAATTAAAACTTGATACCGTACACTTGCGGGGTTGTGTTACAAAAAATAGCGCAACAATTTTATCCTTAAAAATTCTTCATTTTGAAATATAATTTGGAATCATCAAGTCATTTCAAATCATTAATTTGGAACTGGTTAGGTAGGTAGTCAACCTATTATGTTTATTAAAGGTTTTACATCACTCCCAATAAGTAAAAACAACATCAACATGAACGATGAGACAATTTTCTTTGAGTTTTTAACATGTTATATGTTTGTTTTCCGATGCATCTACTAAAGGTAAAAGTATTTGCAATTTTTTTTAAGAGGCTAAGGGTAGGAATACAACTTTTTAGAGTTTAAGAGATAATATTGAAATGAAGTATTTTAGACCTTAAATGTATTATATACATATATATATAGAGAGAGTATGTGTATGAAATTAAGGTTATCTAACATACAGTAATTCTTGATTGGCTTGATGTCATAGCAATACATAGAACATTAGAGATAAATGTAGAAAGATAAAGCAATAATAGAACACATAGTCTGATAACCTAGTTTTGTGAACTACCACCTATGTCTAGGAGCAGAGTACCTAAGAAAGATAATTTCACTGATATAATGTCAAGCAATTACAACATTGTACTTATCTGTAATGACACAATAAATACAGTGACACTCGAATAGCTTGACTCCTTGAATGATCACTTAGGCTCCTCCAAGTGCAAGACTCCCTCTCAATAATCTTAGGCTCTCCCTAAGAATGTGTTTATTAGTAAATAAACACTTTTGTTTTCTCTAAGTGTGAGACTAAGTTTCATAGTGCCTTCGACTCCCCCTAAGTGTGAGAACTCTCTCTCACCAAGACTTCTATCTTTCTCACTTCAAATGAAAACCACTCCACTTGATGAACTTAGGCTCCCCCAAAGTTTGAAAATCCATTTTGAAGTTATAGAAGAATAAACCAACATGATCTAGAGTAAGTCTCAAGATCAACACCACCACAGTCTTCTTCAATATAAGATTGACACACTTGTGAATATTGATATACACTTACAAGACAACAACTTTACTTTAATACTTTTCTTAAGCAACCAACCTTAGAAAGACCACCAACGTCTTCTCAAATAAGCACAGTGAAAAGACCATGAAAACAACCCTAATCCCAATCCTGTCACATGGCAAAAAATTTGGGAGAATAAGCATACAAGATTTTCCAGATAAGGAAAAAAATATTATGCAAAAACAACATTTTCATAAACATTCATATGTCTGAAAAACAGCAAATATAATGCAAAGAAATCCTAAAGAACCATTAGAGACAAACATATTAAATAAAGCCATTGTCAGAAAACACTTAAACAACTATTGCCAACACCAAATCTCTAACCATAGATAATTTGATATTTGTAATAGATAGTAAAATAAGGGAAAAAAATCTAAAAACATAGCACATTTTTAAAATATTTGCAAATATGGCAGATATTGACTAGTCAATTTTTGTATTTTTATGATTTCCAATTTTGCCCTCCCTTGTCTTGCATAACTTTTTTTTTTCTATTTTCTTTTTCCAGTTTTGCTTTCATCTCCTCAATCTCTCATATTTTCTTCTTCCTTTTTTTTTCCCTTTTTTTTTCTAATTTTTCTTCCATCTCCCCAATCTCCTCATATTTTCTTCTTCCATTTTTTTTTCCAATTTTTCTTCCATCTTCCCAATCTTCTCATATTTTCTTCTTCCCTTTCTTTTTTTTTCTTTTCTTTTTCCTATTTTCATTCCATCTCCCCAATCTTCTCATAATAATATAAATCTATCAGTGATAGCCACTAATATACTTATAACTTAGTCACTCAAAGAATTATATAGTTGATTGAAGAATTCATTGGCTATCACTCATGTTTTTAAATGTTAAAAAAGAATTCACTAAATATTTGTGTATCGGTAATATCAATTATTAGTAATAAAACTTAGATAGACATCATTCATATTTATGTAACGGTGATATCGAACTTAGGTAGATATCAGTGATAGAAGTCTATTATTGATAATCATGACAAAAGTTTTTCAATAATAGCCACTGATAGTTTTGAGCGTTAATATTTCAAAATTGATAGATACTAATAAAGGTCTATCAGAAATAACCACAAATATTTTCTATCATTGATAGCTCAATCTTTGATGATTTTCTTCCACAGTTAATAGCCACTAATAGAAGTCTATCATTGGTAGTCAACTTAGTGGAATTAATTAATAAAGTTGAATCTCGAACTAAAGTGTAAGTGACACTAGAAGTTATCACTTATATCATGTTATCAGTGATAGAAGCTATCAACAATAGCATGTTATTTGATGGTAAAAATAAATGACAAAAGTTACCTCTAATAGCATGTTATCAGTGATAAGAAGCTATCATCGATAACCATGATATAAGTGATTGGGATGCTCAGTACCGATTCTTATAGTACTGTTCGAGGAGTCGATAAGTTAATTCCTGTCGATGTGTATTTGCCGGGTTGTTCACCTAAACCCGAGGCTATTATAGATGCTATAACAAAACTTCGTAAGAAAATATCTCGAGAAATCTATGAAGATCGAATTAAGTCTCCCGTAATTCGAGTGAGATTGTCATGGCGCAAAAGCAGATATGGTTCGGTATTCCCTTGTTCCCTGTTAGGGGTGTTCATTCAAATTGCCAAAATCAAATCGCATTTGAAACCGAACCAGAACCGAACCGAAACCGATTGTATGTGGTTCGGTTCAGTTACTACAATGTTGAAATTGTTTTTTATACGGTTCGGTTCAATTTATAGCTGTGAAACCGAACCCAAAACCGAATCGAACCACATTTTATTTTTATTTTTCCTTTTTTTTCATTTTCTTTTTATTTTTCCTAAATCCTTTTGGCTTTTTCCTTTAGGCACGCCCGACGTCGGCCCGCCCAGTTGCTTCTAGTTCTAGGTTTTCCTTTTATTTTTTCTTTCAGTTTCCCGACCCTTCTTCTTCACGCTTTAGAGTTCATCATAGTTCCCCTTCAACTTCAATCACTCCACAGTTTCCCGACCTTTCAACTTCAATCTCTCATCGAGCACAGTTCCCCGCCGTCGCCGAGTCCCGTGTTTCGACGTCTTCATCTCTCTCCATCTCTCTCCTGCGGCACGCCTAAAGGTATTGTATAAATTGATTGATCGGACATGCGGTTCGGCTTGGTTTCATATAATTTTTAAATCGATTTATGTGGTTCGGTTTGGTTTCATATAATTTCTAAACCGATTTAAGCGATTCGGTTCAGTTTTAGCCCAAAACCGAACTAAACCAAACCGCGAACACCCCTATTCCCTGTATTGGTTATGTTCTTTATTTCTCGTCAAGCAGAAACTAATCAAGCTCTGTTTAATCTCCTAGAAGCGGAAGCTGAATTAGTTGTAGGCTATAATGTAGAATATGCGCGGGATGTGATCCTTAATAGTCCACTGTTGGCGGAAGCCAATGTCCTGGGGCTCCAGGTTTTGGGCGGCCCATCTGGTGGGGGCAGCTATCACTGCTGGAAGCCCCTGCGGTTGTTCGATGATAGAATTTAGATGATATCCATATATCGATGATATCAATGACATAAATGTCTATTTTATTTGATGAAAGTCTATCATTGATAGCCACTGCTAAAAGCTATTAGTGATAGCCACTAATAGGAGTTATCAATTATATGACTTAAGTAGATATCAGTGATAGTCACTTATAAACTTCTCATTAATAGAGTCTATCAATTTTAGCTTTAAATGTTAATCTTTGAAAGTTGATAGTTTCCTTACACAGTTGATAACTACTTATAAAAGTCTACTATTGATAACTACTGATGGCCTTAAGTGTTATTATTTCAAGTTTGATTTCAATTGATGAAAGTGTATCAATAATAGTCACTAATAAATGATAGCAAATTGAAAGCTAATATTTCAAGTGTTACTATTTCAATGTTGTATTAATATTTCTCAAATTGAAGGCTATCATTGACAGGAGCTACCGCTGATAGCCATTGATAGCTATCACTGATAATTGCTATTAGTGATAGTTTTCAATTTGAGAAAATCGGAAGAAAGAAGCGTAAAATGGCAGGCTGAACATGGGCTTTTTAGTCATTTACCAATATGACTATCATTGATAGCTGCTATCAGTGATATCTAGCGCTAATTTTGTGCTATATCCCTAATACATTTTTCCTTGTGCTATATTTTTTTATTATATTGGAGCTAATTGCTATTTGTGCAACCAGCCTTATATAATTTAGCTTATTTTTAAATAGAAATTAATAGACTATGCCGCAAAGGTTGAAAAAGGAGTGTTATAAATATACAAATAATTAAAGAAAAATAATCAATTGTGTGAGCAAATCAAGATTTTTTGAATTATGATATTCCAATTGATTTCTCTGATGTCTAAGAAGTGGATTAGGAGGGTAATAAGCTAGAGGAAGTTTTAGTTTTACCCATGTAATTATTTCTTTTTGGGCTTTGAGATTTGTTTTACACTGAAAATAAAGTAACATTGAGATTGCTGCACCTCCACCCTCATTATGAATCAATATCCCTTTTCTACAAAACAATTTATTATTACCACTTCCCCATAATTCACAAATTAAATAAAGCCAAAAGTTCAAACACCTTTTAATGGTGCTTTTTGATACAACAATTATGGAAATAAAGGTAAACTTTCAATTTCAATTGAAGAAATAGATGATCTAATTGTTGAATTATGTTCTGTTAGTTTTTATTTCATAAATTGTCTATATTCTAAGAATTAATTATCTATTTAATCGATCTAATTTAATTTCTTTACTGAATATTTGAGTTGAATAAAAAAAAATTAATACGTTGTAGTAGAGAGGATATTTCTATATTGACCTTTTTTTATTTATTTGTAAATAGTTTATTGATTACGAATTTTATATGGTTTATAGATTAATTAATAAGTATTTTATTATTTATTTTTATATTGATATTAATTTTTGCCAATTTTTTTTTTAACTCAAATTTCAATAGGTTAGAGACATGTCACTTAGTTTGGGGGCCTTCCTTATTGACTGACATAAAGACAAAGGGGGAAAAGTTGGACTTGGACAACACAAAAATGGAGTGGTAATTTAAATTTGTGTTAAAAGAAAACTAATGAAAAGAAATAATTTTTTTTTTTTTTTTTTTTTTTTTTTTTTTTGCCAAAGTAGAGAAACTAAAAAAAGTATTTTTTTAGGGAATGAAACAAAAAAAATTAAAATGTATATAACATATTACAAAATAAATATAAAAACTTAATCATTGTGATAAGATTTAGACTTTTTTTTGGGACTTCCAATAAACAATTATTATCATTTACCCACAATTTACCAATTAAATAGAATCAAGTTGAAAATAGCTATTATCAAATTACAAATCTAGCAAATTGAATAATTCTACATTAAATGCATCTAAAATTGTCAAAGTATTTAATATATTCCAAACACATGACTTGAACTAAAACTGAATTTTATTGGGTAGTTTTTAAAATGAACATATATAATTTTTTTATAATATGATTTGAATGAAACGAAGTGATATTTAATTACAAACCATTCTCAGCATCTTAAGTTGTTAAGCTTCCATTGTTTTTTAAATTGTGTTTACATTAGAATTTTTGGGGTCGAGAATGACTCATTTAAGTATCCATGTGAGTTTGAGTTGGAACAATAATTTTGACCAATAATAATTTAAAAAAAAAAAATTGAACTATATTTGATTGTCAATTTGTAGTTTGGATGTTGTTTGGAAAGGATAGTGCCCACAACATGTAAGACAAGAAGAAAAAAATGCTTGTTGTGGGCCACATCACTATTGCTCCTAATAAGACAAGTACACAAAAGAGTGTGACCTCCATTTGTCATCTTTATTCTATTTTAAATAAAAACTCCTCATGGACATTAAAAGAAAAAAATATATATAAAGAATTTTAAACAACTCTATTTTCATTTACCAAATTTTATTAAAGCCCACATTCAATCCTTATTAAGGAATAGACAAAAAGGAGAAAAAATGATTTTTAGTTATTTTATTGTCCATGAGTACATCAAGATAAGTTTATTGATAATTTTATTTTTGAAAAATTTGTAATTCATAAAAATGGTAGGCATTGGATCTATTTTACTCCATTAATCTATTATATTTATGAGAGTAGTGAGTTTAGCTCAACGATAATTTACATGACCCTTCATCTTTGAGATTGGAGGTTCAATTCCCTATCCTTACACTTAATGTACTAAAGAAAAGGTTTCAATACTACTTTGGTTCCGATGCTTTTAGTTTTCGTTTATTTTGGTATCTGTACTTTCAAAATATTCATTTTGGTTCCTATATTTTTAATTTTAGTTCATTTTGATCCTTATATTTTTCAAATCAAACGGAACCTTTTATAGGTATAAAGACAAAAAATGAACCAAAGTTGAAAGTATAGGGACCAAAATAAACATTTTGAAATTACATAGACTAAAATGAACCAAAGTAAAAAATATAGATACCAAAATAATAAGTTTATGTTTTCTCTTTCCTCTCTTTAAGTTTTCTTACTTTCTTCGTCTCTTTCTTATGGTCATTTCTTTCATCCGACCTCCATTCTATAGTCTAATCTCAAGTTTGGAGATCTAATTTTTACATTTTTTTTTTTCAAATGTAAGTTTTTAAGAATTTGAAAGTAGTTTTAATTATTACAGTGGAATAGGTGTATTAGAGGTGGTGAATTTACAATTTTACCAATTTCAATTTTTTTAAGAAGTTAACAACACTTGATGTCACCCACAATATGATTTGATGTTTTTCAAGAAGATAACAAAATCGCTTTTAGGCCATGAAATATGCATCCAATATATATTTTTCTATTAAAAAAGAAAAAAAAAAAAAAAAAAAAAAAACATTGTGTTATTGGTAGACCATGCCATGCCCTTTGGGAGTGGGTGACAGCTCCCTACAATGAAAGGAAAAGCACAGTTTAAGAATTTATTATATCTCACCCCCACTACCCTACATTTCCATTATTTACTTAACTTTTAAATAAATAAATAAATTATATCCTATGTCCTTGCAAGAAAATAAGAAAACATTACAATTTTAATTGATTTTTTTTTTTTTTCATTTCATTTCTAGATTTTAGATTTTTTTAAAGTATCACTAGGGATTTACACTGCATACTCATAGTTAATAACATTTTCATCTACTAATGGAACTACATTAATTTTTTAGATTTTAGGTTAAATTATCAAAAAAAAAAAAAAAAAAAAAAAAACTTAAACTTTATAATTTATTTCAAAAATAATATCATCAAATTTCCTCTCTATAAAATGTTAAAAAATTTCTCTATCTAAAACTTTTATTTTTATATAACTTGTATTTCTATTTCTCAGTCTAAAATCTAAATTCTTTTATCAATTGTTTTTTTTTTTTTTTAAGTCATCTTCTTTTCTTTCTAAAACTTTTATCTCCATATGACTTCCATATCTATTTCTTCTTAATTTTCAATTTTTTCTCTCTAAAAAATAAGCTATTCCATTTTTTTTTATGTCAAATTAAAATATGTTGATATAATATATTGTAAATTATGTGGTATAGTAAAATAATAGTTATACAAAGTTATGATATAAAAAATGTTATAAATTAAATAAATAATAGATGAAAAAATAACCTAGTCGTATTCGGTCTGGCACCCTATAATCTCAAGCGTCGAAAACTACCCTAACATCACTAGATTTACACGTCAAAGGCGACTGTTAGAAGAAGGGTATAAATAACCTCATTCGACGATCAAAAGAGTAAATAATCTCTAAAGAAGAGTCATGACCTTATTTTTTGTACTTTGTTGAACTATACATTCTCTAAACTAATTTAGGTATCAGAGTGTGGTAGATTCGACACCACATTAGTGCGATGATCTTTTACGAAAATCAACTCGAAAAGTCAGACTAAACTAGACGAAATGTATGAAACATCAAGCCATGAAAGATTAATGACAACAAAGAACATGTGCAATATCCACACGCTGACAATAAGCATGGTGCCAACACATAGATATATAAAAGTAAAAACATATAATAAATGAAATACAACTTTCTTTTTCCATTAAAACAATTCTTTTACAAATGTTCGTTGTTAAATCATTTACAAAACACACCTAAATTGCCTTTTTTTTTCTTTTTATTATTAAAAAACCTTTTTCACTCTAAAATCTATCTCAATCCCTCTAACCTTCATTTTATTTTTCTCTAACTAACATTCAATCTTATCTAAGTGTACCTCTCTAAATTTTATTTCATATCTATTTTAAATTTAAAAGACAAGTTTGAAAGTAATATTTTTAAGGTCAACATTATTTTTTAAAAATTATTTTTATCATGTTTGAAAATGAACCTAATTTTAATAATTCAAAATTAATTGTTTAATTGTATAAAAAATCAAATTAAAAAGTGTAAGGATAAATGAGTGAATAAATATGTGTTTGATTGTAACTTTAAATATGATAAGAATGATTTTAACTATTTTAAAATCACTCCAAAATGTGCATATATACATTTCTCCATTAAAAAGAAAAAAAAAATTGTCCTAAATTTCTTTTCATGCCTCCACATAGACATTTATCTATTAAAACCTATTTAGTTTTGTTCTTCTTAAAAATATAAAAGATAGGTCAAATTACAAATTTGGTCCTAATGATTATGAAAAAGTTAGAATCTAGACCTATAGTTTTGAAAGTAAGAATTTCATCATTATGACTTAATAAACGTTTATAAATAGTCCCATTACATTTGACACAATTGTCGTTTTATCTAATTGTAGAGATAAGCTCAAAATTTAAAACCATAGAGACTAAATTCTAACTTTGTCCAAATTATAAGAAGTAAATTTGTAATTTACCTTAACAAATATGTCTAGTTTTTTTTTTTTTTTTTTTTCTTCTTCAAAATAGAATACCCAAAAAGAGGTTTTTACATATGGATGACCCTTTTCCCAATTGAAACAAAAGTTTTATAGTATTTTACTTGCATCATCACCAACTGAAATAATAGAACTAACTCTATTGTGTAAGCGTGTTTACACTGGGCTCTCTCTCCCCACTATTTATGATTTTTCTTTCTTTTTTTTTTTTTAAAAAAAGATTTTATTTTCCACCATTGTGCTTTAATAATGTAATTCTAGTCTCTCTCTTTATTTTTAATTCAGGTTACTCATTGCTATTTAGTATGTTTAAAGGAAGAGCAACTCGAAAGAACGTCAAAAAAAAAAAAAAAAAAAAAAAAAAAAAAAAATTCAACCAATAACGAGAGCAAGTACCATGAGGGAGAGTCAAATATCAACATGTCACGAAGTGAAATTACCCAATTGACTTTGATACTTTGCTCTCGCTACTCCTTTCTTGTTTTTGTTATTTTGTTATTCAATAATGTAATTTTGTCCTTTTTTTTTGTTTTTAAATTTTTGTACTTAAAAAAAAAAAAAGGAAAGAAAATTCAACGACTAAGAAGAGCAAGAGGTGAGTATGAACGAAATGAAATGAAGAGATTTCGTAATATCATTGGACAAAAAGACATAAAATTTGAGTTTTAAAAAGTAATCAAATTTCATTGGGGTCTTGCCGAATAGTGGATTGAAAAGAAAAAGAAAAAGAAAAAACAAATAGTTATCCACAAGATCTTGAATTAATCCATGAGTCAAGAACAAAATCTCTTGGTAGTTCTTAAGTTTCACCCATGGAAAATCTTTGAGAACAGATTTGTAACATGAAAGTCCAAAAGAAAATCCAAAAATTAAAAACCAGATTAAAAGCAATGAATGGCCATGAAAACCTCCCTTTCAGATTGTCCCATTTGGGGATCTTTCTCTGCCTTTCTTCAGTAACATTTATTAGTTTCACTGTTCAAGGTCCTTTGCTTTGGTTTTGGCTGTCATTTTTTCAAGCAATCAAAACTCTTTTGGCCTTTCCCTATCCTCTTCTTTCTCATCTCTTTCTCCCTCTATATATACAATTATTCAATATTATTCCCCTCTGTTCTTCTTCTTGGAGCACACATGAAAGGTGTTTTCCTTTAGCTCATAGTCTTAAACTTCCCCAAAATGCCCAAGAATTTAAAGATACAAACCCCCGTCTTCTTTGTAGAAATGGGGTTTTGTTATCTTTGAAGATAATCAAGAGAGGCAAAATATAAAAGCATGCCAACAGTTTGGTTGTCATTGAAGAAATCTTTGCACTGTAAGTCAGAGCCATCAGAAGTTCATGACCCAAAAAGTAGGAAGAATTTAGGAGCTATTTTGACAAGAAAAACAGGGGGCGGAGGAGGAGGAAGATCAGGTTGTTCAAGGTCCATAGCAAATCTCAAAGATGTCATCCATGGCGGCAGCAAAAGGCATTTGGATAAGCCTCCAAGTTGCAGTCCAAGATCCATTGGCAGCAGTGAGTTTCTTAACCCAATAACCCACGAAGTCATTCTCAGCAACTCAAGATGTGAGCTCAAAATCACCGGTTTTCATGGTGGTTTTCCCCAAGATCTTCCTGCCGCCGATCCTCACGGCGGCGCTAACGGCGCTTCCACCTTTGTTGGTACTCTCACACCGGGCACGCCCGGCCCCGGTGGCCACCCTTCAATGCATTACTTCAATCCTTCCTTGAGGTCTTCGAAAAAACTCCCTTTCAGAGAGGGATTTGGTAGCTCTAATAAATCTGGCGGCGGAGGAGCCCGCGGCGGAGTACATTCGAGCAATAGAATCTCTTTGGAAACAGAGAATAGTAGGAATGGATCTTCTGCTGCGGTTACTTGCCATAAATGTGGAGAGCAGTTCAATAAATGGGATGCTGCTGAAGCACATCATCTTTCTAAACATGCTGGTATTAGACAAAATTTCTGTATTCATCTTCTTTTTTTTTGTTCTTGTTCTTGTTCATTTTCCTGGAAAATTCCTGTTTGGCAAGTGGGAAAATTTGTTCATCTTCTATCTAGATTCAGCTCTTTTCCTAACCCAGTTGCCTGTATTTGCTTTGGAATCAAAGAGATTAAGGCATCGGTGATTAATTATAGTGAAGTCATTTGGGTGTGATTTAATATGTTGAAGCTGACCAGCTTAATAAACACAGTATTTCTTGGATTAAATCTTGAAGATGGTAGTTATTTCATTTCACATATAAGATTGTTCCATTTTCAGTGACTGAGCTTGTGGAAGGAGATTCATCAAGGAAAATAGTGGAGATAATTTGCAGGACAAGCTGGTTAAAGTCAGAGAATCAAAGTGGCAGAATAGAAAGAGTCCTAAAAGTTCACAATATGCAACGCACGCTAGCTCGATTCGAGGAGTATCGCGAGACGGTTAAGATCAAAGCGAGCAAGCTTCCAAAGAAGCACCCTCGGTGCCTTGCAGACGGGAACGAGCTCCTGCGATTCTACGGGACGACAGTGGCATGTTCGCTGGGTGTTAACGGCTCCTCCAGCCTATGCATATCAGAGAAATGCTGCGTTTGTAGGATCATACGTAACGGGTTCTCGGCAAAGACAGAGATGAAAGAAGGGATAGGCGTATTCACAACTTCGACGAGTGCGAGAGCATTCAACTCGATCGAGGCAGCAGGAGGGGACGAGACGATGAGGAGGAAAGCGATGATAGTTTGTAGGGTGATTGCAGGGAGAGTTCATAGGCCATTGGAGAACATACAAGAAATGGCTGGGCAGACAGGGTTTGATTCATTGGCAGGGAAAGTTGGGTTGCATTCAAATATAGAAGAGCTTTATTTGCTGAATCCTAGAGCTTTGCTTCCATGTTTTGTGGTAATTTGCAAACCATGAAGTTTGTAATTTTTTGTTCACCCAATTTTTTTTTTTTTTTTCTTCTTCTTCATCTTTTGGAAGATTTGATTCTTGTTTTCCAAAATGTATGAAAAGATTGGAAGCTTTTGTTGTGACAGAGGGTCTTAATGTTTTTGTTTCTGATTTACCTTAGGCCATGTAAAAGAAATGTAAAATGTTTCAAATTCAAAATCCTCAAGAGAGAGGAGAGAGGGTGTTTCAGAATTATTTATTGCTTCCATTTGGAAACACAAACCCATCCCTGAATTTTCTGTACTAAAATCAGAGACACAGAAAATCCATGTTCAAAAGTATATATATATTTTATCTTTGAAATAAATAAATCACTTTTTTTTTTTTTTTTTTGTTTAACCTTTCAATTTTAGGATGGTTTTGAAATATACTAAAAATAAATCGAAATATACTAAAAATATAACAATATTTTGCAATAGACTGTGTACACAAATAATAGTAATAGTGTATTAAGGTCAATTGCAAATAAGTTATAATATTTTGCTATATTTTTAGTAATTTTGTCATTTAAAATAATTTATCTTAGTTTTATTGAATTATGCAAAATATGTGGAATATATATATATTTTGTTGGGCCTAGTTTATTTTTATCTCATAATTTTAATTTTAAAATTTAAATTTTATTTCAATTTGGTTATTAAATTATAAGATTTATTCTTTTAACTATCCTTTTAACTTTTTTTTTTTTTTATTAAATACATGCGTTCATTGACATTAATGCAAATTAAGAAAATAAAATTTTAAATTTATTTTTAATAGCGATAGAAATAGTGAAATTTAAATTATTATATTTTTTAATTCTTTTAAATTAATTAATAAATATTAACATTAAAGACAAGTGAATATTTAATGAAAAAAGAGGTTGAAAGTGTAAATCTTGAAATTTAGGGACCAAATTGTAATAAAAATAAAATTGTAACACTTTGAAATTTAAAACCTAAATTGAAAATAACCTAAAAAAATTAAAAACATTGGGAGTGTGTAACATCAAATACTCAAAATCTAGGGTTATGAAGAATAAAATATTGCCTATGTATTGCCTATAAATCAACCAATACTTCCACTTTCTATGGTTGTTCTTGATATAAGTGAAGAGAAAAGCTGATTTGAGGTAGAAAACCAAGCAGTTAATTAAAAATAGGTGCAGGAGGGCAGATGGTCCTTCATTTGGAGGGATATGACCAAACAAAGGTGATTTCGAATTATAAGACAAAGTTTAGAGGAGCTGTGCTTTTCTTTCTTGATGGCAAAGCATATTTCAAACTGTCTTTTCTTGCATGTCTCTTTCCAAAACAGCCTAAAGTTTTGGTGCAAAAGGGCTATGTGCCCTGTAATCTTTAAGCTATTTTACTTTCACTCTCTTCACAAGGGGTTCATCCTATGCTTAATTGGCTGCCCTCGTTTATGATAAACACTAGGGTCCCATCCCCATGTCCCACTCTCCTATTGAGAATGCTAAGGTCAATTTATGGGGATCGGACATCTACCTCTAGTTAAAGATTGGTTTGTCATTTCATCCGCGACATCCCATACATGTTATTTATTTCTCTAGTTAATATATAGAGGTAGACTTTTAAGGTTATGGGACAATAACATGATGTGATTCTTTTTATATCATCATCATTGATGGACATTTTTGTTAAAATAAGTTTAGGCCAATATGTGTACCGTCGATTCAAATGGATCTTTTTTAAAAATATTGTAGTTATAAAAAATATTTGGAAAAGTATAGTAGTTTCTAAAATATTTAGAAAAATATTGTTGTTTGAAAAAAAATTAAAATTAAAAATCCATCAATCACACCCTCTCATCCCATCATGTCTTCTTTTTCTTTTAAACTATTCACTCTCTCCCTCTCTTGCATTTTTGTCTTTTTTCTTTAGAATAATATATTGTATCAATTTACACCTATTTATATTAAACATGTTTTTTTTAAAAAAAAAAACTAGTTTTCAAAATTTGTATCTTAATTTTTGAAAATAGAGGTGGAAGTAGTTTTTATAGATTTAATTTTCAATAACAAAAAACAAAAAAACCAAATGATTATCAAACATTGTCTCCTTTTTTTAGTTTTCGAAACTTTGTACACAAATTAGGCGATTTTCCATATATATCAACTTGATATCATTCAAAATGTCAACTTTTGCTCAAATTTTAACTGTGGTTATTTTTTTTCTTTCTATTATTATTAAACTTACTTATGTCCTACTCAAATAATCTACTAAAGTGACCGACATACTTAAATATTAATAATAGGGAAAAACAGTAAACAAATTTATAGAAATTAAGCATAAGGGATTTGAAATACAGAGGGAATTTGAAAGATACATAATTTTAAAGATTTTTTGTTTAAAAAAAATTGAAAAGATATAAGGTGGCTAGATACTTGAATATGAATGTTAACCAAAGAGCATTGACATGCACTATAACAACAAATGAAATTAACAGACGATTAAGGAGAATTGCTCACAGGAGTTGGTAACACAGTTCGATGAAAAACCACATACGTTTTGGGGGCAGTATGTCCAAGAAAGATAATCCACTAATATTAAAATGTTAAGCGATTACTACAAAATACATATATGTAAAGCAACAACTTCTACAGTGACTCTTGCAGAGCTTAACAAGCTAACCATTTAAACTCCCTCTAGATGTGAGACTCCCTCTTAATATACTTAGGCTCCCTCTATATTTATCAATTTATACCTATTTACATTAAAAATGTCATGTGGTAGATTTATCATTATAATAAGGGTAATTGCATTGGATATCACTTTTAGGAATAATAATTAAGTGTATAACAATATTTTTTTAAAAAATTGCAAATATAGCAAAACCTATCAATGATAGACTTCTTTAAATTTTATCATATTTGTAATTTGTTTTGCATTGTGTTATATTTGCAAATAATTTGAACCTAATTGCTATATTTACAACTGCCCCTTATAATAATTAAACTCTTTGAACTGTAATAAGTAAATCAATGTGGACAATTTATTAAGATAACCATCGAACATCATCCACACAAAAATTCTTACACATGTATATTTCTTGAAATATAGGATTAAAAAATGGACGATTAAAATTGATGCATGAACAATTTTCAAATATTATCCTAATTGAAAGTCTAAATCAATTAATTTAAGAAAGTCCATGGTTTTAACTAAATTGGTTTTCAAATATCATCCTAATCGATACCCTAGATGCTCATGATCTCTTTCTTAAATACAAGACCTGAATTTTTAGACAAGGATTATTAAGATTTTTTTGTAGTCTTGTCAAAGTTAACATAAATCTTTCATACTAATTATTTAAATTTTACAAATAAAAATTAAATATGGATAAATTGGAAAAGAAAATTATAAAGTTATAAAATATTTAGAGAAATATTGTAATTTTGAAATTATTTAAAAAAATATTGTAGTTTTAGAGATATGATGGGTGGGAAAAACATTTATTTAACTAATAAAGTATTAAATTTTGAAATTAAAGAGAAATTATAACAAAATAAAAAAAAACACTTTGATTTAAATTAAAATTAAAAATTGGGAAGATAATCAAATAATCCAAATCAAAATAAGAAATATTTTTTCAACTAATAGGGATTATCAAAATAAAAAACATAAAATTGTTTCTATATTTTTTTTATCATAAGTAATTTAAAATATTTTGAATTATCTAATTTTGCAAGTTTAGATTTTTGTACCATATCTTGATTATCAACCATAATTAAAATAAAATATTAGTTTTGAAGTATTAACATACCTTAATAAAAAAATTTGGGAGTTTAGTTTAACCAATTTATAGAAAAAATTAGATTCAAATGGATTTGATTTTGAAGTGCATGATAAATTTTTTATCTTTTAGACACAAAATAATAATAACAAAAAAAATAATAATAATAAGTTTTTTATGGTTGAAATTAAGTTAAAATATAGTTATCATCAAGGTTTAAAATATTGATGTCAATGGAAATTTCTAGAAAAACTATGGAATTTGATGGAAATTGTTATAATTAGTTAATGAAAATAGATTGTGGCTTATTTAGATTATAATTAACCATTTTTAATCACAATTTCTATAAAGTAAGACAATATTTAGATGCTTATTGTAAATGTATGTGCAAATTTAAAAGAAAATTTTGAGGTGAAAATTACAAAAGTTTTGGATAGTAAAAGAAAAAACTCACATCAATTCAATTTTGAAGTGAAATAATATGAAAATTTTATGAAAAATGTTTGATTGAAATTGAAATCTATCCTAATTAAGATTGGGATAAAAGAAAATTAAAATATAGAAAATAAAAAATCAGGTCTCCCAAAAAATTAAAAAAAAAAAAAAAAAGTCGCAAGTTGAAGTTGCGACCTATTGTTAACATATTCTGCAGGTTGGCAGGGAGAGTCAGAGATTTCAGTTTTTTTTTTTTTTTTTTTTTTTTTTTTTTTTTTTTTTTTTTTTTAATCTCTATTACCAATAAAAACAACTACAAATTCATAAATATTTTGTAAACAACATATTTTTCTAAATATTTTTTTTAATTACTATATTTTTGTAAATTTTCTGATTCAAATGTCTAAAGTTTGATTTCTAAAAAATGGTGGATATTTTTATAAATGGAGAAATTTACTATTGATATTAAATGATGTAGATGGCAACAGGAAATTGAAAATGATGATAATTTAGACAAAGATGTCATCATTACAATTAAGAGCCTTAAATGTTTCTTCAATTTTAAGTTTTTAGATCAATGCTAGATTTAACTATGTTGGTATAAGCATTAAATTGACATTCTTCATGAATGTTTCAACCAAATTACTATTCAATTGGTTCAAATAGTTCTAAATCAAAAGGGTCAGAATTTACATTCTTATATGTTGTTGAATTTTTATTTTTTATTTTTTATTTTAAGGAAAATGAAAGAAAAGTAACAAACACAAATAAAGACAATGTTGTTTTTAGATATAGAATATTTTCAAGTTAGAATGAATGTCTCTTATCCTTTAAAGTATCTTCCAAGTTTTCTTATCCTCCATCAATCTTTGTATTATTCTCGAAGAGTTTAAAAAAAGACAAATGTAACATTTCAAAGTATATGAATTCAATAAATAATAATAATAATAATAATAATCAAATGTTTTATTTAGCACGGCAAAATAAAAACTTAAAATTTCCAAAAAAAAATCCGAGGGGCTTCTAATATTCAATTGATTTTTTATTTTTAGTATTTGACAAATAGGTATGTTTAGTATCAATTGAGTTTTAAGTTGCAACTTTTTACCCATGTATTTAAAAAGTTATTTTTAAATATAGCAAAATGAGCAAAACTATTTATAAATATAGAAAAATTTCAGCGATAGATCGCGATAGACTTTTATCACCAAAAGATAAAATGCGATAGACTTCTATTGCTCAGTGATTGAAGGAGTGATAAAAGTCTATCGCTAAAATTTTTCTATATTTGTAAAATAGTTTGATATTTTGTCCATTTATAATAATTTTCCTATATTTAATTTCCATTTTATTATAAACATTTCTATTTTAATATGAAATTGGATGGTAAATAACGTTGAAAATATAGTTTTTGTTTTATACTTCATTTTCACATCCATTCTCATTTTTCATTTTGGACAAAAATAGCTTAAAATTGATATTGTTCACTTTTATTTGTTTTCCATTTTATTATAACGATTTCATTTTCCACTTTAATATATGAACTTGAATGGTAAATAATATTGAAAATATATTTTTTTTGATTTACACTACAATTCTTATTTTTTAGTTAAACAAAAATATCTTAAAGTTTCTTTTTTAAAAATAAAAATAAAAATTTTAAAATTAAAAGGGTTGAAAAATATAAACAAATTTATTTAAAAAAAAAAAAAAAAACCACAACTCTTCCTGAGAGAGTGTTTTTTTGGTAAGGGACGCAACCCAATTGAATGATATGTTTTTCTTAAAAAAAAAAGAAAAAAGAAAATGGAGACTATTTGAATTGCCTACATATAATCAATAAATATATGGTTTTCTTGTCTGTTTACAAACAGACAAAACATAGAGAATTATTCTCTTAATTCTCATCTTCCCAAATTTTATCTTCTGTATTTAAAATTACTCACACTATAATATGGAGAATTTCAAAGAATAATGTTATTTAAAAAAGAAATTCGAAAAATAGGGTGGTTTAGAAATTAATGACAAAAATAGGGTGGTTGGAAAAATAATTTGGAAATTGTAGTGAAATCGTGTACCCGGTACACGATTTCAGTCAAATTCCTACGTGGCGGTGTTGCTGTAAGTAAGTCGTGGACCCGGTCCACGAGTGTTGACCAAACTCGTGGACTAGGTCCACGATTTCGACCAGAGTTTGCCTCCACACAAAGTTGGACTCATCATGCTATAATCGCCGGGAACAAGCAGTTATTTCGGATAGTATTTATGGTTCGAATTTTGATAAAAAATACTTCTTACCCCCGTTCTTTTCCCATGATACGTCCAAAATCGTCCGGTTTTTTTCACATGATAAATAAGTTAATTAGTTAATTACCCACTTAAATGAAAATTTGCTTCTTACTTGTGTTCATCAATTATTGTATTAGTTTCATTGATTCTTAATTATTGAAAATGTAATGGAAAATCATTAATTCATTTAGTTAAAGATAAAAAGTTAATACAAATCAGGAAATTTAAAATACAAATCAAGTGCCACATGGTGGTCTTCTTCGCGCACGTTGTCCACGACGAGGCACAGACACTTCAATTTGTTGTTGCTGGTGGATTACATCGTCGATATCCTGTTGGGTGACGTCGTGTGCATAATATTCCTGTTGATGGCCAGAACCAGATGCAATGTTTGGTTCTAATATGTGAGGTTCCTGGTCATCGGGTTGCTCTGGAACACCTTCGTCACGTTGTCTCTGTCGTCTACGATGAATACGTTTTCGATCAGTGTCAGCAACATTGAGCCTCCGTGTATGTTGAATGATTTCTTCAACATTTACCATGTTTTGCTCACACATTGAACTCAACTCTGGTAAATTGTGTTCTAAGGAGTAACTGTGCACATTGTGGACAAAATTATTCTGCATGATAAAAAAAAAATATAAGTATAAAATAATATTCTAAAAAAAAAATATATAAGTATAAAATAATATTCTTAGCATTTAATTGAAAAACACTACATAATAAGATGCTTACCATGCAGTAATAGTAGGCACCGTCAGGTGTGATGAATCTTCTTGTGATAGAGTCGTACCAGGACAAATAATCATTAGACACATCCGACTCGTTTATTATTTCTCCTTGTGCACAGCGACCATGACGTGCACGCCAAAATGATATATACTCTGCATGAATTTGACGCCAGTTTTGGTCGTGTTTACCTCTTAAATCGATTTGATATAGTTGAGGGAGTGTATTACACAATGTCGGTACTATTTGCTGCATACTGAATTGTCTCAACACTCGATCTGGTTGATGCCACTCTACGATATGAAAGCATATAAGTGGGCTGACCGTCAACCAAATGTGGTGTATATGGCGTCCAATTGATCTGAAACCATGTACAAGAATAATTAGAACCTAAAAACATATGTAATATTCAGTTATATGCAACATATTTATTATTACCTGATTTTGCATCAAACGGTCAAATATTGAGCGATATACCATCAACATGTTTGCTGATTGTTCAGATGCAACTAATACACCGCTCCATCTATCACATGGATATAAAACAATTAAATACTTTGCTAATTGTATTGACAAAGAAATTAATATATACAAAAAATAATACCTGGCACTGAGTGGACGTCCTATAAAATATTCTGGAGGTTGTAATTGGACTTGTGGTGCAACAATGCTAAATCGATCATAGGCCCATACTTGAAGTAGTATCAGTGGGCCTGCTATATCCAAAGCTTGTGCATGACTGGCTCGACATAATTCTCTGTACAGCCATGCAAGACAAGCACCACCCCATGAATAATTACCAGCTTGCTCAAATCTACCCAAAATTATAAACTCGTGGACCGGTACTACCCAATATAACTAATTTCCCACCACATTATTTACCAATAATTATTCCTACAACAATAAACGCCGAATAACATTCAACACTCAAACCTAAATTTTTTAAATTTATTCATGCATGCAAAACGTCTACATATACAAATTTATTCATTAATGCAAAACAAAACGTACATAACTATTGCATATTTATAAGATAATTAGAAAGGAAAATGTATATGCATACGTATATGGCGGCGGCGGCGGTGGCACTGGTGGCGGCAGCAGTGGTGGCACTGGCGGCGGCAGCTAAGTGGAATGATTTGAGAAGAAGAAGAGAAATGACAGCGACAATGACAAACGAGAAGTGAAATAAGAGAAAGGAGAGAAATGAGTAAAGAAATGAAGAGTGAACAGAGAGATATGAGGAGAAATGAAGACTGAAAATAGAGAAGTGAAGAAGAAGAAGCCGAAGAAGTGAGGAAGAAGAAGGGTGGCGTCGAGTTTAAAGAGAGGGAACTCGTGGACGGGGTCCACGAGTTCGGTCAATGCATGTAGGCATGCAGGCTGACGGTGCATGCAGGGTGCACGCAGGGTAATCATGTACCCGGTACACAATTTCCAGGTCCACGATTTCACCACCCTAATTTTGGTATTTCTTTCCCCCCACCCTATTTTTGGAATTATTTTTTAAAAAAACATTATTTTAAAAAAAAATTCCTATAATATCTCATGTGGTTGAAATGATGCATTGATAGGTTAATAAAGATATAATTTTCTATTTATAAAAATAGTTTGATTTTATTATTATAAAAAATATAAAACTAAAAAAGCTATCTATTTTTGTATATATATATTTTTAAAACACCATATCAAAAACAATTACCAAACATGTGGTTTGATCTTTGCTTTTAAAAAACAAAAAACCAAAACACAATAACCAAACATGTATGATTTTTACTTTTGAAAAAAATGAAAAACAAAAAACAGACTTTTGATGTATGGAGATAGGACATCTACATCTAGAAAAGGATAGGTTTGTCATTTCATCAATTACTTTTAAGGCTAATGAGACAATTACATGAAATGAACTTTTTATATCATCTTAATTGATGGACATTTTTATCAAATTGAGTTAACTCAACTAACATATAATATACTGTATCCTTGGTTAAAATGTATGAGGTTTAATTCCTCACTCATGTTGAACTAAGAAAAAAAACATTTTCAATAATGAAAAAGATTTTACAATTGATATTTGATATTAAATGTTGGAAATGCCAACATAAAATTGCAAAATGATGACATGGACAAAGATGTAATCATAACTATTAAGAGTTTTAAATGTTTCTTCAAATTTAAGTTTTTAGATCAATGCTAGATTAACTATGTAGGTATTTGCATTAAATTGACATTTTCATTTTTTAAAATTGAAGAGAATGTTTCAACCAAATTATAATTCAATTGGTTGAGATAGTTGTAAATCAAAAGAAAAGGGTAAAAATTTGAAATCTGAACTTTACAAAGTTAAAAAAAAAAAAAAAAAAAAATGTGTTGTTGTTTTTGGATATAGAATATTTTCAAAGTTAGAATGAATGTCCCTTATCATTTAAAGTATCTTCCAAGTTTTCTTATCCTCCCTCCATCATCTTTGTATTATTCTCAAGATAAAAAGAGGAAAAAAGGAAATATTATATGATGAATGTCCTTGCATTAGACAACATTAAATTTTTGGCAATTTAAGTTTTATGTGCAACTAAAAAAATCAAATTAAATGTAACATTTCAAAGTAAGAATAAATAATAATAAAACAAAATAGAATCAAATGTTATATTTTACCACTGAAAAAAAAATCTAAATTTTCTTTAAAAATTTAAGCAGTCCTTGGATAACCCATTTGTTTTTACTATTTTAAAAAAGGTATATTTGGTATTAATTGATTTTTTTTTTATATGTTTTAAAACATTTTTGAAAATGTTAAGATATTTTAAAAAACGAAACAAAATTGATTTTGAAAATGTAAATGACTTTATATATTATAAATGGCTTCTGGCAGATTTGGCAAAATAAATTTAAAAAACTAAGTATATAGCCTAGACTTATTACTTAAAAATGACAAAAAAAAAAAAAAGTTTTCTACATATAAGGCCTTTATTGTTGGGGCTTATTGAAAGAGTTAGCAACGTAAATGCGTAAGCAATTAGGATTTAGAACACTCTAATTACATCAATTTTGAAAATTAAACATGCTCTTTTTAAGCCCGAAAAACAGAAAGAATACTTACTTGTTGTAGCTCGAAATTAAATTAAATTCTTTCAAATTTCTGATCACGAACACTTCACGAACCACTACAAGAGTCTTACTTATTATTCTCAGGCCTTAGAATGGATTGTGGGATCTAGATCATGGTGAATTTGGAGCAAATTTGTCAAGTAAACACAATTTTGGATAATTTAGAAAAGGTAAGCTTTTTTAGCAGAAATTACTAAGAGCATCAAAATAAATTTTCCATGTTTCTTTCTTCTATATAAAGAAGAAACCATGCAAAACTCTTTTACATACATTTTGACACTAAACATGGTGAATAAGGGGGTGAATTTGAAAGTAGAAGAAGGTTGAAGATGAGGTCAACACCTCCTACTTCAACATGCTAAGTGGGAAATTCCAATCCAAATTGAAATTTGATTTTCATAAAATCAATAATTAAATCCCACTTTAAATTAATTCTAATAATTAATCTAAAAATATTAATAAATTTTCCACTTTTCTCGAAAAATTCAAATCCGATAAATCTCTATTCACTCGAATAATATCTAAATTGTATTTAAATATTTCCAACTCGATCTCCAAATTCGTTTAATTCTCAATTAAAACGAATAAACCATAAATTTTACTCCTTAACCGAATTTGAACAACTTTAAATTCTTTCAACATACTGTTCTAAGGTTTAGTTCATGAGCTAACAAAGGAGACCTAATAGACCTACAGATCATGAGCTCCAACGATTCAAAATTAACCTATTAAACTCTTTAACCTAATTAATTAACATTCGTTAACTATCGGGACACTCCACTATAACTCAGTAGATGCACTCTCCTCACTGTAAATATATTTATGTCCACTTGATATAACCATGATTAGTAAGTCGATCATTCACAAGTTGTTCATAATTACGGTTGGGTCAAAATTATCGTTTTACCCCTATAATTACATCTCATTCCTTAAGTCCCACTGATCCTCTAATGAACAATTGGTTTGTAGTCCAACCAACAAATCGAGTCCCTCTTGGGCCAATGAGAGGGTGGGGCCCCTTGTTCAAGACCCAAAGTCAGCACATAAGGAAACAACTTCTCTCTTAACCTAGAATTAGGTAGGAGTCAATGTCCCCAGCTATCTACCTGGTCTTATCCGTAAAATGGGGGGCTTATTGAGTTGGTGAACTCGAGTCACTCTCACCCATGCAGATTAAAGGATAATCTCAAACAAATAAGAGTTCATAATTAACTCATGATTAAAATATAACCTTAGTTTTCTATTTTGTTTTGTCTCCATGTTTTTTCTGGGAGTTTCAACCAATATGGTAGATTTGTTTTATTATTAAAAGAATAAATTAAGTTTCGTTAGGATTTTCCGTAATTGAAAATTTTCTTGTAATTTTTATGTGAAATTTCTTGTAAAAATTCTAAAATGGGGAATTTTCAATTATTTCGGTAAATTCATTAGAGTTTTTCTCCAATTCAAAACTAAAAATTGTTTATTAAAAAAAAAAAAAAACCCTAAACTATCCTCCTATACGATATGATAGAAGTATATCGCAGTCTATCACTGATAGACAATGAATTTTTCTATATTTATAAATAGTTGGGCTCATTTTGATATATTTGAAAACAACCCTTAATCTAATTTGAAATAAAGATATATTAATTTAATTTAATTTAATAAAAATATATTTATTACATCAACTTAAATTTAATCTAATTTGTTAAGAATCTTCACATGAAATCTTGGTAAGCCAATCCTTATGGAAAATCTTGTACGTCAACACTTACAAGAAAAAAAAATGTGCAAAAAAGTTGGAAAGAAATGAGTTAGAAAAAGAAGTTTTTTTAAAAAAATGTTAGTTTTATCTCATCAAAAAAAATATTTTAAGTTAGAAATAGCAATCTCTCATTTTGTATCTATTTTTATGACCATAGATGTGGACAAAATGAGTGTTAAATTTTTCTTCATCTATACATATATGACCTTGCAATCTCAACATATATAACTTTCTTATTTATTTAGGGTTGTTTTTAAATATAAGAAAATGAACCAAAATATTTACAAATATAACAAAATTTTACTACCTATCTACGATAGACCGCGACATACTACTATCTGTGTCATGATACAGGCAGATAATTGTCTATCGCAATCTATCACGATCCATCGCAGATAGACTGTGATATTTTACTATTATTTATAAATATTTTCAACAGTTTTGTCTTAAAATAATTTGCCATTTATTTATTTATTTATTACCCTTTTAAAATTTTCTTTTGATATAATGTACCTGTATACATTAAAAATTTATAGATTGATTGGAGTTGATTTTACAATGATATTTGAAGCAATTTGTTAATTATACGACAATTAAATGGTATAAAACCTATTGCATATTATATATTCTAAAATGGTACTAGAAAAAAACATCTTGTTAATAAGACACCTATTTTACTAACATTTCCTACCTAATGCTAAAAATGGTATGATATATTTCCCATAACATTCTTTTACAGACATAAGAAGTGCTATTTGCCTATTGGAAATCAATTATATATATATATATATATATTTTAACGTTATGAAAAGTTACATGATCGAATATTGACTTATTTTGTTTTATGAAAAACCCTATTAAAAGTCAAGAATTTTAAATAAGATTGAGTATGATAACATGCCTAAAAAATGCTATAGTATGTCTTTTCTAGCGTTTTGTCACTACTGCATCAAAAAAACGTCATGAAAAGTTTAAAACTTTCAATAACATCAACAATGAAAACATTTGGAATGAAGGTCTTACAATATATTTGTTGTGTAATATTGGATGACATGAATGTGATGGTCAGTTTTAGAATCCCAGAGTAAAACACATCTAAGTAGAACTTCTTGCTTCTTATTTTGTAATTACAACACAAGATCAAGCATTTCCCATTCGTAGTAGAAAAATGGGAACTTCCTTCTAGGCAAGAGATATAAAGCCACATTGAACACAAGCAGCAATTGTGTCCTCTATTATATCATCTATTCCATGCTCAAACCTAAACCCCAAATCTTTCAACTTCTTGTTAGAAACCTCAGAAGGGATCCAATTTTTGTTCTCATCAACACAACTGCACAACAAATAACAAAACCATGTCAACCTCCCTAACATCCAATTCCCCCGCTCCAAGCCAACATTACGTACCGTTGCAAGTTCACACTATAGTGTCGCGATTGTCGTTCAACCAACTCCGACAATGCACAGCTTTCGACACAGCATAGGTATCGACCTTTGGCCTTCTCCTGCTCCATTAGGAAGATGTGAGCTCTGCATATATCGTTGGTGTGAACCACTGCAACCGATCCTATTCTTTCGTTCACATTTGATAGTATCCTAAGGAAGTCGGGATCGCCTATACAAGTGATCGTACGTCCATCACTTGCATTTTTTATTATCTCTATTTACTTTAATATCGTCAAAAAATGTAGAAAGGTTTTACCTGTTATTGGCGCCGTGAAAACTCGAACGCTTGATGGGATATAAGAAGTGAGGAATGGACCAGAAACAGTGCTTGTAATTATTGACACAATGTTCATGCCATTTTCAGATGCAAATTTAAATGCTGCATCCTCACTTAGGCGCTTTAAAAGTGAATAAACCTATGACAAAACAAAGAGAGATAGATCAGTCAGAGTAGAGTTTAAAATTAGGCAAGAAATTAACTAAGAGAAAATAAAACAAATAATTAGTCATATGAAACATTATTTACCCAACCACTTGCTTTGTTCTTCCAAACTTGATCTACAAATGTTTGACATGATTCATCAACAATACGCCTTCGTTCTCCATCCGCGTCTTTACCCGTGAGAGTACTGATCGTCGAAGTGAGCACGACTCGCTTTACGGATCCAGATTTCAAGCAAGATTTTAGAAGGCTTATGGTTCCTTTAATTTCCGGGTCGATCACATTTTTTTGAACATATTCCTCTTCAAAAGTTTTCAGAGAAAAAGAAGAAAAAGAAAAAAAAAGCTTCAATCCATTATATGTGAAGTGAAAAACCACAAATTTAAAAGAGCTTACCAATGTTGTCTTGTTGATCAACACTGAAAGTCATTGAAGCAGCAACATGAAAGACACCATCACAGCCCTTTACAGCTTCATCAAAGCTTCCTTCTTCTCGCAGATCGGCTTTGAACAATCGTAAACGATTAGTGGCCGTCCATGACGATAATAGCTTTTGAGACTTTGCTGCAGCATTTGATGACAAATGTTTAGCCTAATTAGTTTAAGACTTGTTTGGAATGATTTTATAAGTGTTTATACACACTTTTCTGAACACACTCTAGAGTGTGGCTAAGTTGTTGCTATTGAAATTTGTATAATTTTTTCATCCTATTCTCCAACTTCATTGAACATGAGAGCTTATAATAGTAATTACTTAAGCTAGACATGCATTTTCTCTCATGGCTGGAAACTCAAGCCCTTTAGTAAGTTTTCTTTTCTTCTTCTTTTCATCTTTTAATTCTGCATTCAAAATAGTCTTTTTTTCCTAATGACAAGTATGATGTGATAACCAGTTGGATATAATGGACTTTGTCTGTTGAATTATGTCTATACTTGCACATTATATGCTAGAGTCTTCATTTGAAATAATTAAAGAACTTTTTGAGATCGAGTGTGGTTACTCATAACCGTATTTGATAATATTTTTGTTTTATGTTTCATGTTTTCGTTCTTCATTTTCCGAGAAACATACTTGTTTGATAACCCATTCCGTTTTTTGTTACCAAAAATAATAAATGTTTCTAAAATTGGGGTTGAATTTCAGAAATTACAAAAGTAGTTTCTTTGAGTTTCGATTATGTTTGTTGATTTACTTTGTAAGTCCATATTTGTTTGGTTCATTGTTCAAATAGGGCTAACATTTTTTTTTCTTTCTATTTTGTTAAGAATTGGAAAAAAGAATATGTTTGGCAACTATTTTCGTGTCCTATGTCTTGAAAAAAAGAAACAAAAACAGAAATTTGTTTATAGTTATTTATTGTTTATCGTTTTATATATATGTTTCTTCTTTTAGATTTTAAATACAATTAATTATATAATACAAAAAAAGTATAGCATGAATTAAAATATATAAAAAGCGATAATTAAAACGTTACATTATTTAACACAAATAAGCCCCAAAGTAAAATGAAAAACAATAATACAATTAGTTATATCATTCAAATGTTGACCAAATTTGATCTGCATGTCCCATGACCCTATTGGGTTTTATGTCCTAAAACTTGTTGTTTGTAATTTATGGTTTTTATTCTCAATAAAGTTGTTATCGAGGTTTATTCAGTAAAGTTGTTATTGAATATGTGAATTGCATTTAAATCCAATAAACTAAGAAGCTATATTGTGAATGCTTAGACTTTATATGATAAAAGTGGATCAAGTTTAAGTAATAGCCAAAATGGTCTATAGTATATGGATAAAGGCTGGGTACCTTATCCTGGGGACACTATGGATACGACTCACTTAGTATTTGATACAAACGATGTGATTCTAAATCGTTCATGTAGAGACATGTGGGTGAGGGTATCCCATGCAATGAGTTTGCATAAGATTGAACTAAGAAATAATCACGTTTACTTTGTAACACTGTTTATTGTTAAAACTGATTATTTCAACTGATGACCTAAGTAACTTGATCTTGATCCTGAGCTAACTATGAACTCCTGTTTGTTTGAGATTATCCTTTAATTTGCATGGGTTAGAGTGGCCAGTTTTTCAACTCAATATGTGTCCCATTTTAGGGATAAGATCAAGCAGATAGTTGGGAACATAATCCTGCAAGATGGAATTCCCTCCTACCTTATTAAAGGATAGTAGATAAGTTGTTCCTGTGACATCCTAATCCTTGACCTAAGTGCTAAGACTTATAAAGAAAAGAAACTAAGACAAATTGGGCGTAAAACTTGGGTCACCAAAAGTCTGTGGAGTTAGAAAAATTTTGAGGTAGAAAACCACGATAGGCTGAGATGGAAGGACACCATGCATTGAGATGGAAGGAATTTTACCTCCTTTGTCTTAGTTTCTTTTCTTTATAAGTCTTAGCACTTAGGTCAAGGATTAGGATGTCACAGTAAGAGTTTTGACGGTAGGCATCGCAAGAGGGTCAGTGTCTGCTATCGTCACGTTCCGTCTCGGACTGCGGGGGAGTAGCTTGGGGCGAAGTGTGACAGTTCCCTTAAGTACTAAATCCAGGTTGAATAAGGGGCCCCACCCTGTCATTGGCCCGAGAGGGACTTTGTTGGTTGGACCACAAACCAATTGTTCATTAGACGATCAGTGAGACTTAAGGAACAAGAAGTAATTATAGGGGTAACGATATTTTGACACAGCTGTAATTATAAACAACTTGTGAAGGATCGACTTACTAATTATGGTTATATCAAATGGACATAAATATATCTATAGTGAGGAGAGTACAGCTACTAGGCTTTAGTGGAGTGACCTGGTAATTAACAAAAGTTAATTAACTAGGTTAAAGAGTTTAGCCAGTTAATTTCGGATCGTTGGAGCTCATGATCTATTGGTCCATTAGGTCCCTTTGTTAGCTCGTGGACTAAACCTTAGAACAATATATTAAGACAATTTGAAGTGTTCAAATTTAGAAAAAGGAGCATTTTATGTTACACCCCGCCCCGAGCCACTTTCCTCGCAACCCAAGATGGAGTGCGAGGATAGCAGACACCGACCCTCTTGCGATGCTACCACATTAAACCCTACCTTTCCCGGAACTAACATATGCAACTTATACAGACAGAAATTATATTAACATTTAAAACATGCATTATTATTAGTACAAATGTTTAACAAATCTATTAACAGAAACATGTTTTTAGTTCCTTTCTTTTCTTGGTAGACCTTGACTTTGATCAGCAACGAAAACTCGACTGCTACATGGAAAGAAAAACATAAGAAAAGGATGAGCTTCAACGAAGCCCAGTGAGTAATCGATACGATAAGGGTTTCACTAATCCTTTCAAAAACAATAACGATAATAATAATAATTCTCACAATGAAGTTCATGAGCAAATATAAATCAAACCATATCGAGCTTAGTAAACCAAACCTCCCCCCGTAGGGTTATCTCAAGTGTCCGCTTTTCCTGTTGGTCCTCGGCACAACCAAACTGTAATGCTCTAATCATTGACCTAAGTGCTTAGGACTTATAAAGAGAGAAACTAAGACAAACGGAGAAAAACTTGGGACACAAGCCTGTAGAGTTATAGAAATTTTTTAGACAAAAAATCTAGGCTTGTGGAGTTAGCCAAAATCTCAGTCAAATCTAGGAAGTTAGCAAGATTAGGCAAAAGCCAACGAGATTAGCGAGACCAGGCAAAAGCTAACGAGACTATCGAGAGCCAGCTAGACTAGCAAGATTAGGCGAAAAAATCAGCGAGACTAGCGAAGACCAGATAAAAATTAGCGAGACCAAGTAGTAACCAGCGAGACTGGAAACAAACGAGAGGGACAAGACCAAGGAAAACTAGCAAGATTTGTGAGACAGAAAGTGGCCAGTGAGACTTAGCGAGACTAGCGAAGACTAGATAAAAATTAGCGAGACCAAGTAGTAACCAGCGAGACTGGCAACTAGCGAGAGAGATGAGACTAAGGGAAACTAGCAAGATTTGTGAGATAGAAAGTGGCCAGCGAGACTTAGCGAGACTAATCTTGTTGCTCCTCTAGCGAAACCTGCAGAGAGAATCGGTAGAAAGTATTTTTCTACAATTTTGACTGAATCTTTGATAAGTTTTGGCTATATTCTGGG
This sequence comes from Citrullus mucosospermus, assembly GCA_030954485.1. Classification (NCBI taxonomy): domain Eukaryota; kingdom Viridiplantae; phylum Streptophyta; class Magnoliopsida; order Cucurbitales; family Cucurbitaceae; genus Citrullus; species Citrullus mucosospermus. The sequence goes on along the minus strand of CM062064.1, from coordinate 8,028,954 downwards.
ATTGACACTTCATAAAGGGAGGTGTTGAGCTGCATGGCCAAGTACATATGCAAGGCACTATGTGTTTTAATGCATGAAGAAGGAAGCATGCAAGTAGACACTTAGAAGGTGAGATGTCAAAGAATTGGCTGAAGTTTTTGGCTATAAATAGGGATCATTTGTGAAGGAAGATTCATCATTCCCAGCTGAGAGTACCTAAGGAGAGAAAGAGAGAAAGGAAAAGAGAAAAAGAGAGAAAAGGAGAAACCGAGAGAGAAGGAAAGAAGAGAGTGGCGGAAAGAGAGATAGGTCGACCGATAGATAGAAAAGAGAAAGAAAAAGAAGGGAGAAAAGGAAAGAGAGAAAGGAGTTGGAGGATTTCTTTTGGAAGATTTCTTTTAAGGAACTCATAATTCTCAAACGGGTGCCGGTCAATTACGGTGAGTGCCTTAGGAGCACACATAGTTCCTACTGCTTACCATTGGGGCTCAGGAGCTAGGCCCATCGGCCCCCTAACCATCCCTTCAGGCACCTCCCGTGGGCTCAGGAGCTAGGCCCGTCGACCCTCTGACCATCCCACGAGGAAAATCCACGCTACAGACTTAGGAACTTGGTCCGTTTGACCCCCTGACCATCCTGTGCAGTAACAAGTCTCGATCCACTCATGACCGTCAACAATAATGCCCTCGTCATAGAAACGTACCTATCAATCAATCAAGCTCGATACGCAAATACTATTTATCTAAGTAGCTCGATATATATATACACATATATACACATATATTCCATAAATCCAATAAGCTCGATATACACATAGTTATCCTAGATGCTTACAACATCATGCTAACAACTGACAAATTATCCGAGATCTTACCATAGCATGTATAATACAGAAAACCATATTTAAAGCTCATAACGTGCTATTATTCATTCATTATATAATTACGTTCTCTCATGAAAAGAAAATCAACCACTCACCATAATTGACCAACACCCATTTGAGAATTCTGAGTTCCTTAAAAGAAATCTTCCAAAAGAAATCCTCCAACTCCTTTCTCTCTTTCCTTTTCTCCCTTATTTTCCCTTTTCTTTTCTATCTCTCGGTCTACCTCTCTCTCTTTCCGCCACTCTCTTTTTTCCTTCCTCTCGGTTTCTCTTTTCTCTCTTTTTCTCTTTTCTTTTCTCTCCTTAGGTACTCTCAGCTGGGGATGATGAATCTTCCTTCACAAATGATCCCTATTTATAGCCAAAAACTTCAACCAATTCTTTGACATCTCACTTTCCAAGTGTCTACTTGCATGCTTCCTTCTTCATGCATCAAAACACATGGTGCCTTGCATGTGTACTCGGCCATGCAGCTCAACACCTCCCTTTATGAAGTGTCAATCCCAGAATATAGCCAAAACTTATCAAAGATTCGGTCAAAATTGTAGAAAAATGTTTTCTATCGATTCTCTCTGCAGGTCTCGCTAGGGGAGCAGCGAGATTAGTCTCGCTAAGTCTCGCTGGCCACTTTCTGTCTCACAAATCTCGCTAATTTTCCTTAGTCTCGCTCCTCCCACTAATCTCGCTAGTTGCTAGTCTCGCTGGTTACTACTTGGTCTCGCTAATTTTTATCTGGTCTTTGCTAGTCTTGCTGATTTTTTCGCCTAATCTCACTAGTCTCGCTGGCTCTCGCTAGTCTGGCTAGCTTTTGCCTGGTCTCACTAATCTCGTTGGCTTTTCCTTAATCTTGCTAACTTTCTAGATTTGGCCGAGACTTTGGCTAACTCCACAAGCCTAGATTCTCTGTCTCCAAAATTCTCTAACTCCACAGGCTTGTGTCCCAAGTTTTATGCATTTGTCTTAGTTTCTTTTTGTATAAGCCCTAAGCACTTAGGTCAAGGATTAAGGTGTTACAATTTACGGTTTGATTTGTTTAATTATAAATTAGACAAATTGGAATTTTAATAATATTTAAATATGATTTAAATATTATACGGGTGAACAGAGATTCATCGAGTTTGAAATTGTCAGAAAAGTGGAAAAGTATTAATTTAATATAATTAATTAATCGGGTAATTAATTATATTAAATTAAAATTTTGATTTATGAAATCAAAATTGATTTCTCAATTTTTCAAAATTGAGAACATTACTACTCTTGAATCTGATTTCTTCTTTCACCTCTACTCCATCTCAACGTGTTATCAACAAAATTATGGATCCTTGTTATCTTCATCACATAGATAACACAAGCCTTGTTTTGGTTTCAGATCTACTCACCGAAATTAATTACGTCTCGTGGAGTCGATTGATGAATAAAATCGACTTTGTTGATGGAACTATTTACAAGCAAAATCATGATTTTTTTCAGTACCATTCTTGGATCATCTATAATCATGTTGTTATAGTGTGGATTTTTAACTCGATTTCTAAAGAAATATCTGCTACCACTTTATATTTTGACAATGCCAAAGATATTTGGGTGGAACTTTAAGAGCGTTACTAGAGGAAGAATTGGCCATAAATTTTTCAGTTACAATGAGATCTCTCCAATCTAACACAAGATCAACAATTGGTCACTGCATATTTTACTCGATTGAAGACATTATGGCACAAATTGGCTTCCTACCGACCTTCGTGTACTTGGGGCAAATGCTCCTGCAAAGAAGTTAAAAACCTCAAAGTTTTATCAAACTGAATATGTGATGTGTTTCTTCATGAGATTGAATGAGTCCTTCGCTCAAGTTCGAACTCAACTCTAGGTAATGGAACCTGAACCTTCGATGAACAAAACATTTTCGCTTGTTACTCAGGAGGTTGAATAACGCTCTATTCCTACTCCCTCTTCTTTGTCTCAAGTTTCAGCTACTTTTGTTGTTCGATCTACTGCATCTTCTTCCCCTAATAATCGGTGTTCGAAGCCACATAACTCTACTAGACCGAACAAATGGAAAGATTGTCTGATTTGCACCTATTGCAACATTCCAAGACACACAGTTGACAAATGTTATAAACTTCATGGATATTTGTCTGACTATCGTGAACATAATAATAACCAACGTTCTAATTCTTCTTCATCTCCCAAACCAATGGAATCCTCTGTTTCAACAATAGCTAGTTCATCTTCATTAGTTTCAGCTAACCCTTTGGCTTCTTTCACCATTGAATAGTGTCAAAATCTATTGGCTATGTTGCAAACTCATTTGACTAAAGCTGCATCCTTAGAAGCTTGCCAAAACACATCACATGTTGCAGGTACGTATATACCTTTTTGTCTCCCCTTTTGAATCTGTGACTAATAGTTGGATTTTTTTACTCGGGTGCCTTGAGTCATATTTTTCGATCTCACAAGTATTTTCGTGATTTAAGAGTTGTTTCAGGAATGTCTGTTTTGTTGCCTAACTTTTCTCAGGTTAATGTGGAATTTGTGGGGGATGTTTGTCTTAGTGGGCTTATTATGTTGATTGATGTTATGTACATTCCTACTTTTGCGTTCAATCTTATCGCCATCAGTGATTTAACTCATCATCTACCTATTGCGGTTAAATTTGATAGTGATTTATGTGTTCTTCATGATCAGTTTTCTTTGACAATGATTGGCAAGGCTAGAGTTGCACATGGATTGTATGTTTTGGAAATTATCCCTTGTTCAGTGGTTGTTAATTTTGTTATGTACGATACTTGTCTTGTTGTTACTTTTGATACTTGGCACTATCATCTTGGTCACCCTTCTATTAAACATATGACTACCTTTGAGGATGTGATTCATGTTGAACCTAAGAGTTTTAGTTCCCTCTGTTTTGTGTGCCCCTTAACAAAACAAAAGAAATTATCTTTTGTATCGAATAATAATGTTGCATCTCATATTTTTTAATTAATACATTGTGACATTTAGGGACCTTATCCACATCCTTCTCATGATGGTAATAGATATTTTTTAACCATAGTAGATGATTATTCTCGTTTCACTTGGACTTTTATGATGAAAACTAAACATGAGACTATGGTCAGATAATGCTCCAATTTTGGAGCATTATTTGACTCAATTTGGGGTGCCTAATAAACAGTTTCAGTCAAATAATGCTCCAAAATTGGCTTTTACAACAATTTTTCATTCTAAAGGTGTTCTTCATCAATTCTTCATGTATTGCTAGACCTAAACAGAACTCTGTTGTTGAAAGGAAGCATCAACATTTGTTAAATATTGCTAGATCTTTATTATTTCAGTCTCAAGTTCATTTTCAATTTTGAAATGATTGTATGCTTAATGTTGTCTTTTTAATCAATCGTACTCCCTTATCCTTGTTGAAATGGCAAACTCCTTACGCTCGCTTATATGGTAAATTTGCTGACTATTCCATGTTGAGATCTTTTAGGTGTTTGTGTTTTGCGCCCACTTTGTCATCTCATAGGTCTAAATTCGATCCCCAAGCTATTTCAGGCTTTTTTATTGGTTATCCTATTGCCATGAAAGCTTATAGGCTGTATGATATTAAACATACGCGTTTTTTTATCTCTCGAGATGTTGTTTCCCATGAGCATATTTTTCCTTTTGCTTCATTTGTTGATCAAGTTGATTTGAAAATGCCTTTTGACGATGTTGTTTTACCTAAGTCATTTGATTTTGTTGGGATTCCTTCAACTTCAAATGACAATAATGTTCAACCATTAAATGTTGCTAATGATAATGAGACAATCTATTCTAATAACGAAAACATCCAATTTGGTAGTTCTCGACCTTCTATTAATGTTGCTTCAAATGACATTGGATTGCTTATTTTTTTAACAACCAAATGTCAGAATGTCTTCTCGAGTTTCAAAACCTCCATCTTACTTGGGAGATTACCATTGGAACATGTTATTCTCTCAAGACACTATGGTCCCCCATGGTACTTTTATAAAATATCTTTTACTGAATTGTATATCGTATCATCACTTGTCTAATGATTATCGGAGTTTTGTTCTATAAATATCTGCATCATATGAGCCTCAATTCTTTCATCAAGTTGTGAAGTATCCTCATTGGCAGCAAGCTATAGAATGTGAGTTATCTGCTATGAAGGCTAATCATACATGGTTGATTGTATGTCTTCCATTAGGTCAGCACTTTAGGATATGCAAATGGATATATAAGGTCAAGCATCACTATGATGGCACAATCAAGCATTACAAAGCTAGGTTGGTTGCAAAAGGATGCATTCAGCAAGAAGGTCTTGATTACATTAAAACCTTTTCATTAGTTGGCAAAGTGGTTAGTGTCCAAGTCTTACTAACTCTAGTAGTTTCTATTGGGATTTATGTCCTAAATTTCGTAGTTTTTAATGTATAAACAATGTTCATTTATTCAATAAAATAAATAGTTATTTTATTCATATTAGTTTTGTGTAACTCAATCTAATAAACTAAGATCCAAGGTTATTTTATGTAACTTGAATAGTATGTAGTAGACATACAAGTGGATCGTGTTCAAGGCATAACCTAAAAAGTCTGCAGTATATGGATAAAGTTGGGTGTATTATCCTAGTGACACTATGAATAAGACCCACTTTGTAAATGTTACGAGAGTTGTAAGTGTTACAAACAATTTGATCCAAATCGTTCATGTGGAGACATGCGAGTGGGGGTAATTATAGGGGTAAAATGGTAATTTGACCCAGTTGTAATTACGAGCAATTCATGAAGGGTCGACTTACTAGTAACGGTTATATCCATGGACACATAAATATATTTACAGTGTGAAGAGTGCAACTGTAGGTCTTTAGTAGAGTGACTCACAGTTAATGAATGTTGATTAATTTAATTAAAAAATTTAATTAATTAATCTCGAATCATTGGAGCTTCTAATCTGTAAGCCCATAGGTCCTCTGCTAGCTCACTAAGGCTGAAACAGGGATTAATTAGTTTTGGATAAATTTGAATTGTTCAAATTAAATAAGGGAATGTGCATTAATTGTACGAGGTACAATTAATATAATGTGTGGAGATATATTATAATATAAAGTCTATTTTGAATTAGATTAAAAAATTAAACTTTATAATATGACAATATTAATATTTGAATCTATATTAAATTAATATCAATAAGATTCATATTATAGCGAAATTGTGTGTTAATTGTATTAGATACAATTAATATAATGTATACAGATACATTATATTATAAAGTTAATTTTGAATTAGATTCAAAATTCAATCATATGAAATGAGAGAATAATATATTTGAATAAGATTCAAACATTAAATAACATGAATGAGATGCATATTAAAACTATATAATTGAATTTAATATGAATGAGATTCATATCAAAATTATAGGTTGTGAGAGGGAAATACATTTGAATATGATTCAAATGTAATATTAATCAAATATATGGTATTTAATTAAGATTAATTAATTAAATTAATTAATAATGATTTAATCTAATTAATTATATTAAATTTTGGATTTAATATTAATTAAATTAAACTTGACTCCCTCCCTTACAATTACAGGGGAGTTAAGATAATGGGTTAAGAGAGTTAATACGTGATTAACTCCCCCTTCCCCTCTCTCAGTTGTGAAGGAGAAGAAATATAATTTTTTTTTCTTTTTTGTTTGTCAATTCTTATCACACTAAAAAAAGAGAAAAAAAATTTCTCTGAAAAATTCTTTTCTAACCTTATTGTTTTAAAAGGGTTCCCACAATCCCGATCCTTGCCGGAGAATAGCGGGGATGACCTTGGTGGTGGTGTTCTATTCGAAATCCAAGAGGACTTGTTGAGATCGAGATCACAACGTGAAATTGGAAAAGTTTGAAGAGTTTTGTCTTCAAAAGTTGTTTTTTTCTTTTTTCCTATGTGTTTTTTCCTATTAAAAAGCATGATGTATTTTTGTTGTTTATCCATGTTACTGGTTCTCTATATTTTTAAGTTTTCCCTAATGAAGAATATTCGCACAAGACGATCGTTCGCTTCTGCTGAGGATTCAATTTCTTCAATTGGTATTAGAGCCAAATCGTGCCTCTAATTTTCAGTTTGGAAACAAAAAATTAGAGAAAAAGCGGGTGCTTTTTCTACATTGTAAATGCAGGGATTACAAAATAGATGTTTTTGTTTTTGGCACCTTAGTTTACTGTTTTGATGAGATCAAAATTGTAAGGGTCCATTATTTTGGACATTTATTTCTGTTATCGAGTCTATAAATTTGTGTCAATCATGATAGCAAGTGTTGCTGATGAAGAAGGTCAAATTTGGAGCAAATTCGAATAAAAAACATAAGAAAAACAATGAAGTATCAAGGTTTTGGTGTCGGAGCACCTAAGCGCTACCTCCTCAGATTGCCAAGTGCCTTGGCACTATCGTTGAGCACTCAGGCGCTTCGATTAAGGAGTATTCTGTGTCAAAGCACCTAGGCGCTTTCCCTAGGCACCTAGGCGCTCCAGTTTTAGACGCCCAGCAATTTCTTATAAGTGGTGAATAATGCATTCGTGCATGAAGATCTTCTTGAAGAAATTTTATATAGACATGTCCTTTGGTTATAAGCATATTGTTGTTGCACCTTAGGCAGAGCGCTTAGTGTGTCGCTGACATAAGTCTATATATGGTCTCATGCAAGCTTCTCGATAGTGGTTTGGCAAGTTCTCTAATGCCTTATTCCTGCTTGATTTTAAACAGTCGAAATCTTATTATTCTCCGTTTATCAAGGATATGGTGCTACTTTTGTTGCTTTGCTTATTTACGTTGACTATATTATATTGACGAGTGCTTCAATTGAGATTACTAAACAATACTTTCAAGCTGAAGAATTTGAGGGATCTTTGTTACTTCCTGGGGTTTGAACTTGCTCATTCATCTCAAGGTATTTTTGTTACTTCTTGGGGTTTGAACTTGCTCATTCATCTCAAGGTATTTTTCTATCTCAACACCACTATGTTTTGCAAATGCTTGAGGATGCAAGTCTTTTGGCTTGTAAGCCTTTGCACTGTCCTATGGATTCTACTTTGCATTTGTCTCCTGGTGATGCCCCTTTGTTAAAAGATCCAACATCTTATCATTGTTTTATTGGCCAACTTTTGTATCTCATTATATTAAGGCATGATATTATATTTGTTGTTAATAAGCTTACCCAACATGTTTCTCAGCCTCATCAATGTCAGCTTGATGTTGCTCATCATCACCATCGATATTTAAAAAGTTCTTCAGGTTTGGGGATTCTTCTTCTTAACCTTGTACTAATTTTCAACTTAAGTCTTACTTAGATTCTAATTGGGCTTCTTGTGTGGATTCTTGTAAATTCAAAACTTGATTGTGCGTGTTCATGAGCGATTCACATATTTCTTGGAAGGCTAAGAAACAGACTACAATGTCTAGACCAAAGTTGAGTACAGAGCCCTTGTTGCTACTACTTGTGATTTCACAATTACTTTCCGAGTTACCAGTTCCTTTAACTTCTTCTGCTCTCATTTCTTATGATAATGATGTTGCTCTTTATATAGCCACTAATCCTGTGTCTCATGAGAGAATGGAACATTTCGAGTTAGATTGTCATTTTGTTCGAGATAGGATTGTTAAATGAGTCATCAAGCTTCTTCCTATATGGTCTCAATAGCAACTTGCAAATATTTTTATCAAAGCTCTTCCATCCAAAGTTTTTCTTCCTTTGTTATTCAAGATCGGTGTGATTAATATTCACTCTCCATCTTGAGGGAGAGCATTAAGAGTGTACAAGGGCATTATTGTATTTTCCATTATATTGTATATCTACTTTGTATTGTTGGACCTATTTATATGGTTAGGCTGATCAATAATTATTCGAGCCTAGTTTATTACCTTCACTAGCCCAATAGTACTTGGACCTTCTCAATCTTGAGATACTCTCACACCTAATTCATACTTTAAAACAATGTCTATATTCTTCCTCCCTACTCACTCTATTTATAACCAACAAGCCTAACAAATTAAACTCTATCTAATTATTAATATATCCTTAATATCCCTCCAGGTACCATTCCTATCAAAATATTTCTAAAAATCTAGAAACAAGAAATGAGAATGATTATGAAGCAAGTTTGTTTCTTTAAAAAGAGAAATAGAAAAATAAACAACAAACAACAAAAACCCAACAACAATATCAAACAATCAGTATTTCTAATATGACCTAAAATTGAGATTTGGTGGAGTCAAGTTGACCCTTCGTGAGACAAAGAGTTCTTTTATTACCTTATAATATGTTAATGAAGAATGGATCAACTTTATTTATGGATCAAAAGTTGAGTTAATCATATGATTTCGTTAGTTAGAAGATTGCAATTTGCAACCACTTTTTTTTTTTAATTTATTTTATTATTATTATTATTATTATTTTTTTTTTATGGGGCTATGGAGAAAGTTCTATTAAATTCAAGAAAATATAAAATGTACGAAGAAGTTTTCATGAGGGGCTACCCCTATCTCTCTTAAAGTTGGGGCATAAAGTGAAAAAAATAAAAAAGTGTACCTTTTAAAGATTTTCCCGAAGATTCGTTATAGTCTTTTCTCGTCTCTATCTCTTTCTTTTTAGTACAATCAAACAGATTCTGACTCCACAAAAACCTCACTTTGATATAAACAACTCCTTTTTTGTAGTACTTTAAAAAAAAAAAAGAAAAAAGAAAAAAAACATAATGTATTGATATTTATGGGATTAATAATTTAGTTTCTCAACTATTACTTCATATACTTTTAAATTTATAATAATTTAGTTTAATTAGTTTGAATTTTGTAGCAATTAAATTCCTATCATAAAAAATCTCATCAAAATTAAGTGTCAATTTTAACTACGTAGTAACTTTTTTTCTATCGCATATAAAAAATTTTACATAAATTAATTTTTTATTAAATCGTACAAAATTTTTCATGAGACTCAATTGTTACTTATTATAGTTCGGATACTAAATTATTAAAAGTTTGGAAGTACATGGCTAAACCGTTATCAACAAAAATTCAATGACTAAATTGTTACCTTCGTAAAAACTAGGGACCAAAAGTGTATATTAACCCAACAAAAGTCGTTTTAAATATTTTATTATAAACAAGATGCACACACAATTAATTTAAAAGAATAAGAGTGAGAATTAATGTAAACTTAAAAGATAAAAATGTAAAATCTTGAAAGCTAAAAGATAAAAACAAAAATTAAAACTCCCGGGTTAGAGTGAAACATTGAACCAAATAGAATCTAAAACAAAAATTCAGGAGTTAAGAGTAAAATATTTTGAAATTTAGGGACCAATTAATAGATGGTAAACAATGACAGTTTGTTATATTTATAAATAAGATGGTTTATTTTGATATATTTGAAAACAACTCATTTTAAAATTTAAATTTAAAATAATATACATATATAGGTATTGGAAAATTTAAAATTAAACGTTAAAATAATATATATATAAAATAATAAAAAAAATGAAGTTGTAGAGAATCCAAAAAAAGGACTCAGAAATGCCAGAATAATGAGTAAATAAACCCAACAAGGCAAATAATGATGATATCTTAAAACTAAAATTACAAATTGACCCAAAAGTTATGAGTGAAGGAAAATTTAATATATTTTGTAAGCTTGAAATATGTAGAAAGTTCAACAAGTGATAAGCTCATAAATTTCTAAACTATCTAGTTTCATACCATCTTAAATCACGAATTCATCTCAAACTTTAAGAAAGTTATATATATATATATATAACATGACAAGAGTTTTGAAATCTAACCACTATTTTATAAACGATTTTCAAACTTCGAAAGTGAGAAATGAGATAAGTAATAAAACAAGTTTGTTTCTTAAAGAATGAGTGCGTGATTTAACTTAGAACATACACGGCAAAACAAACAAAGAAGGGAATAGAAAAAGAAACCCAGAGAGAGAATGAAGAAGAAGAAAGAAAAACAATTGGAGAGAGAGAGAGAGAGAAATTGGAATTGAAGAAGATAAAATAAAGAAAATAAAATAGAGAGAGAGAGATGAGAAAATTGGGAAAGGAGTTACACAAACCAGGATCTCGAAGAGTGGCATGAACTTTATAGCCATTTTGAAGAAGAAGGTTAACCAACCAAGAGCCAATGAACCCACTCCCACCAGTTACACAGTATGTTTTTGGACCTTCTTCTTCTTCTTCTTCTTCTTCTTCTTCTTCTTCTTCTCTTTCCATCTCTCTCTCTCTCTCTCTCTGTTAAAACTACTGCTTTTTCCACCCAAAATCCAAAGCCCCCTTTAATTTATTTCCATACAGATATATATATATATATATATATAAGAAACTTGCTTCCTTACCTCGAAACTTGTCGTCTGGTCTAAACTTGTTTTTTATGTTTTATGTTTTCCAACATGACACTAGATTCATAAATTAAGTTTCACCTTATACGGTTCTTTAAAATGTGTATATTTAATAATATATTTATAAATGTTGATAAATTAGGTTAAATGCCAAAACGGTTAGAATATATTTACAACTAATATCAAAATACACTGTCTATCGCAAATAGACAGTGAAATTTTGTTATATTTGTAAATATTTTGATTCTTTTTGTTATATTTGAAAATAAAACCCTATTTAATTTGGATATAAACTATTACTAATTAATTTATTAACTTCTTTCATTTTAAAATTATTATATAATTATTATTTTGCAATATCATGTCATTTATAATATATTATATAATACATATGTTGAGTTTAAATTTATACCATGAAATATTGTATTTCTTTTAATTTTTTAAATATAATTCGGCATTTTAAAATTTCAATTTCAAAATCTAATTACATTCAAAACATTATAAAAAATTTGTTGTTTCCAAAATCTGCACTCTTTGAATCACAAAAGTTGGAAACAATTTTTTAAAATAGAATCCAAACTGTCTGTCAAATGCATATTGGTTGAATTCAGTAAATCTAAAAATATAAAACAAAATTTGAATTGTCAAACAGGCTTTTTAGTTACTTGAGTGTTACAATTTCTACCATTTATTTGATTTTCGGAGATTCATCCGATATTTTCAAAAAAAAAAAAAAAATGTTTTCGTTGTAAACTTGCTAACTTTAATAATATCAAGTTTATATAAGTTTGATTAATACACAACTGAACCATTAAATAATTTAGTCATCAAAGCTAAAAAAATTTAACACATCGCTTCGGTTCTCCTATTGTTTTTTTTTTAAAATTTTATCAATCCTATACCATACTTTTTTTTAACCAGATATTAAAAGATGGATTAAAAAGTGAAACCGAAAATCTCAACTTGGTTGACACATCCATAAGACACCTTCGAATTCAATAATAAAATTTTATTACCCCAAAAAGTAGTACATGAGAGAGCTAGAGAAAAGCTGTGGTAGGAAGTTGAATACTTTAAAATATAGTTAATCATCAACTTGGAAACAGTAGGTAAAGAATGGAAAATTTGAAGTTCATGATAATATGGTTTCACCAGTTCCTCATGTTTTGGTTTTGACTTCTTCTGCGAACAAAAAAACAAAGTGCTTTTAACTTTTTTGTTGTTATCAGAATTCACATGCCGTGAATTCAGTATATGCATTACCTGCCATTGGCAGCTTATTAATTAAATATAACAGATCGAAGTGGAAATTAGACAACAGGCAGATGTAGCCAAGCTCAACCACACTTCCATATCTGTGTTCTACCCTTCCATTTCAAGCAATTTAATTGGGGTAAAATGATTTTGATTTCTTTGGTTGAATTTGTTTAATTAATCCACACGTAGGTATGTTTCGTGTCAAAAATATGTTCTTTTCTTAATGCATGCATGAATGGGATGTCTTTGTCCAAAGATCGATTCTCTAAGAGTGTTCTTTAAATTGTTTCACAACAAATTTGCAAATAAGGTAAAGATAGCAACACAAACTAATTTTGCTTACAAAGTGTTCCAATTAGGTGAAAGAAATAGAAGTGATATAGCTATGCAAATTGCTTACAAAGGGCTATTTTTCTAATATACATTTTGTTAGTTTTAGGAGACTTTAATGTCTAAAGGGTAATTATTTTAAATGACAAAATTACTAGAAATGTTTTCAATTATAACAAAATATCATTGTGTCATTTTACTATATTTGTAAATATTTTAGCTCATTTTACTATATTTGAAAATAGTTCATGTTGAAATGTGTTTAATTGCAGCAATTCGAACTCGAAGATCGTTAAGATGATTCTAGTGAAATTTGGGCTAAAACAAAGATCTTAAGGGTCAATGGTATCTTTTTTTTCTAATTTTCATCCCAACTTTTTCATACTTTAATACGTTTCTAAGATATATATGTTTTAAGATTTAAAACTTTTTTATTTTAAGACCATAAATATCGTAGAAATTATAATATTAAAATTTTAACTTTTAGAAATTATGAGACTAAATATTTGAATTGTATAGTTGCACTTAAAATATTATTGTTTTTCATCAAGAAATTTTATAGTGCTTTCTTTGGAAAAACAATGTATTGGAAATGACTAATTTAATATATAAAAATTTATTTAGTTGAGAATAAATTTAATATTAGTTAAAAAGATGAATTTTTTAAAAAAAAATTAATGGGGAATTTTAACTAGGTGGAAATTGGAATAGGGGTGGGAACGGGAATGGAAACAAGGAAGCCTTCCCCATTCCCGGTCCACCGCATAGACATCTCTAGTTATATCATAATTGTTTTTAGTTTTTTAAGCAAGGTATTCAAATTCAAATGAATAATTATTTTGTAAAAAAAAAATAATTTTCTTTTTAGTACAACAATTGGATCGAAAGATTTGAATTTTCTACTTTTAAGATGAAAGGTTATGTTAAGCTCACTTTAGTTTTTAAAAAAATTCTTAAATTATTATATGCTATTTTATTGAAAAAAAATAAAATATAAAAATGATATAAATTGTATTAATTAAAAAAGAAATTCAAATTGATGAAAATAAATATGTCATATAAGTTTAAATTATATTAAATTAATTATAAATTAATAAATAGTCGTAAAGGCATTTTTTAAGTATTATATAAATTTAAGATATTTTCAAGTACAAATCCTATCAAACAAATACAGTTATCAAAGTATTCTCATATATTTGTAAAAATATTTCTAAAAAAACATGATTATCTAAAGATGTCAAACATGAAACATCTATAAATCTAGACATCTAAAGATTCTTACTGACAAACAATTGCTAGTTGAGCAAGTCTTAAATTTAGTTTTCTATTCTGACATTTAGTCTACTAGCAATATCATTTTGCATTGGTTTAAAGAGTTTAATATACTCACAGTTTTTTTTATATAACTTCGAAAGTTGATTTTAGTTTGAAAACATTTATCATATTGTGTCAAAGATAAATAAATAAAAACATTTATCATACTAACTATTTTAAAAAAAAAAAATTAGCCAAATCTTTATTTTAATTTTCAATTCTAAATTTATCCAAAGCATCCTAAATCAAATAATAAGGTGGTTGCTTTCAATTGAATTTTAAATTCTCAAACTCATAAACATTAGTTATTGAAAGTTTAAAATATTAATAATCATAACATTATAACTTGATAACAATTTGCGTGTATTTAATACAATTTCAAACCCAACAAAAATTATTATAATAAATTTTAACAATCAATAATTAATTACACAATATGATACATGTATTTTTGTATCAACTTGTAATTAAACATTTAGGAAAGTAAATCAAATGCATACACATTTATTTAATTCAATAGAATTTTTTTCCCTTTAAAAATTACTGTGCTTTACTTTATCTAATCATATACATATAAAATCTAAATAAATAAATAAATAAACAAAAAGGGATCAAAGAAGAAAATATGCTCGGAAAATTTATGGTTAACATGAATATCTTATTAATTTATTTATGAATACCAAAATATTAAGAATAACTAAAACTTGTTGAAAAGAAAAAGGGAAGGAAAAAAAGTATGAAACGAGTGAGAGGAGAAATGGGAGAGATATGTAAAAAACAAGAAAATGAAAAAGATAAGGGAAATTATTTTAATAATAAACTGTTCGAAAGTATTTACACGTAATAGTAAAATATCACAATTTGTCTGCGATAGACACAGATAATAGTATATTGCAGTCTATTGTAAATAGATAATAAAATTTTGCTATATTTTATAAATATTTTAGTTAATTTTTTTATATTTGAAACCAACCCAAAAGATAATCGAATATTAAAAAAAATTAATTCAAAAAAAAAATAATTAAGATGGAAGAGGGAGAAAGACGATAGGTGAGAAGAGAATCAATGAGTTTGAAAGGAGTGGAGAGAAATATGGTTGCAAAAGAATGTGGCATGTAGTGGAGTGGTTGAATTGTAATGAATCTGGGTTGAAATGGGTTGAGGATTCCAAACCAACTTCAAACCCAACAAACCAAACATGGGTCTAGAATCCCAACCCATTACACCTGCCCAAACACCCACCCTTGAAGAGATTATAGATAAACAATAAACTACCAAAACAATATCATTTTACTATGCTGTAACCAAAAAGACCGCAACAATGGGCTACTGAATTACCCTTCAAGATACATAACTACATCAGTGGTAGGTACAGTTGAAAAACGCTACTTAGGCAGTTGTAGCCACTTCAGTTTTGCTCTTCTCTTCCTTCTGTTTCTTCCAATTTTCAATGTTGTCAATTATTTCCCCAGTTTTTATCAGGTAACGTACTCGTTTTCCATTTTCAAGGGTTTTGTGACCCACCCGGCTTGCTACATTCTGTTCTTTTGAGTAAAGCATCACATTGGAGCTGTGGATCGGTGCTTCAATCTGAAATATCAGAATCAAGAAACAAGAAATTAGCCTATGAGGTCAAACTAATCTGTTAAACATGAGACAATGAAGATATAATATAAACAAACATATATAGAATCCAGTTCACACTAAAGTAATCACTTCAAGACACAAGGATGGGAGTGTCTAAAAGTTTGCTGGTTGATGATAAACTGACGATTGGAGAACGTTTCATTCTGTATAGACAATAGTTGATGATTTGAATTTGTTACAAAGAACAGAAACAAACCTTAATAATCTGTCCTTGTTCTTCCTCCTCTCTGCTCTTTACATGCTTTGTTTTTAGATTTATTTCGTTCACTATCACTTTGCTATTATGTTTGAAAATTTTGGTGATTTCTCCAATTTTTCCCTTATCACGGCCAGCTATAACTTTCACTGTGTCTCCAACCTTGACATGCATTTTGTGTAGTACTGGAAGGCTGTTTGGCTTGCATTCCTTCCGTTCCCATCTTTTAAGCTGCCAGTATGTAAGAAGAAAAATGTAAGTAAATATATGGGAAAACAGTAGAGTTGCCAATATTTCCTTCACAATGTTGATCTCATGCCAAAGAGAAGAAATGCAAGAACAGAAACCCCAAATATATCATTATAAACTTTTACTTTTGTGGCCGAGTTCATTTAGAATAGAGAAAATTTTAATGACCATTCCTGGAAAGAAGCCTTAAGAACAACTATAACATAATTATAAAACCTACAACTAATACTTGGGTGTATTTGGAGTGACTTTTAGAGATGGTATTTTGAGTGGAACACTCTACTAATACTTGGAGGTATACTTAAAGATTGCTTGGGGTGCTTTTAACTATGACAAGAGTTTTCTAATGGTGAAGAAAACTTCTATGTCAAAAGTGTATGTTTGGCTACAATTTAGAAGCACGATCAAAAAAGCTTTTGATAGTGCTTCATCAAATAGCTACAACTGCATTGAAAATCTTCTAAATTAGCCTCTTGAAAGGAAAATTGCTTATACTTGCATTAAACGATGGTTATTGGAAGGGACTTCCAAAGTAATTCGATCACAATACATTATCATATCACAAGGTAGCAGCAGGTATGTCATTTTGCTCCGCAAGTTAACCATCCAACTTATTCCTGTTTCACATCTTCATTTATTTTCCCCCACATATACTCATGTTAGAACATACTTTATCTTCCATTAAATTTAAATGAGCTGGAAAAGGACGAAATCATGAAAAGGCAAGAATACTAACCCTCATTACTATGAGAAATCATGAAAAGGCAAGAATACTAACCCTCATTACTATGAGAAATCATGAAAAGAAGAATACTAACCCTCATTACTATGAGACATGGCTTCTCTTTTGACGTTACCTGCAAGTTAAACAAGAGATACTTAGATACAAACTACCCTGCAAATTACTTCAACAAGATATAGTGCAAATAAGCTCAAATATAAACAATAACTGATGTAATTTGTTAGCTTGAAACCTATAGCAAGTGTGGGATGGGAAGTAGTTTATAATTTCAATGGTTATGGGGAAAATCAGTAAAATTTGACGAATTTTTTGTATTTGATCTATTCTTGAACATTGGTTGCCTGCAACATTATCCTAATACTTCTTTGGAATGCTGTGGAAATGTAGTTTCATTTGAATAGGGCTACTAACTACTTACAGATATTATATAAAACAATATCACAATGCTAAATAACTGATAGAAAACAAAAACAAGAAAGGAAAAGAAAAGATTAAATGAATGAGAAACTAAAGACTATGGTTGTTGCCAAATGAAACGGTAAAGATATAATTTCAGGGGAGAAAATCAGACACAATAAATCAAATCATCATCAACACCACTGCGCCCCTAGTCCCCAAACAATGTACAAGTTGGAAAGCAAAGCTCGATGCTCAATGTTGGGGAAAATTGAAGGATACTGCTCCGAATGCGAGTTGAACGAATAATTTAGAGAGCAAAAATGAAATTAAATCACAGGCAAAAACGATTAACAGAGCTAAGAAGATCATCTATTGGCTAAATTTCACTCTACAGTTCACCCAACAAGGGAAGCAGCTCTACATTTTGAAGCATAATTTCTCATAAAAATCAAATTGAGAGGCAAATCGAAGGGAAAAGTGGGTAAATGAAGCATAATGAGAAAGCAATTGGAAACGAAGGGAAGAGTAGAAAATCGTACGGGAGCAGCGTAAATTGTGGGCGGCGGAAGGCGTTGGCCGAGGAAGGAATTGGAAGAGAGGGAAAGAGCGGTCATAGAGCTCTGAAGCGCAGCCATGGCCGCCATTTTTGCTGCTGCAGGCTTGTCTCTGAAGAAAGTATTGGGGAGCTTCACAAATGGATAAGCAATTGCAGAATGCAAAATAGCGAACACGGATAGAAAGAGGTGCAGTTGCGCTCTAAACGACAACGTTTTCCCAATATCGGGTGTTAATTTTGGACAAAACCGGCAAACTGGGTCGAACCAACCGAATAAGCTGGTTCGGACTGATTTCTTCTAGAAGAAAAGAAAAAAAAAAAAAAAAAAAAAAGGGACCGTAGGTTATCTGGCAGACAAACCGAACAATTCGGTTCGATTCCCATTCAAGAGTTAGAAGAATTCGAATCAAATCGAGTGTACTTTTATATATATATAAAAGGTTGTGTCCTAAATTTGACAAAATAAATTTTAAAAGTTATACCTATAGTTCCGATTTATTATTTTTGTAAAAATAGCAAGAAAAAAGAGATAGTTACAAATATATCAATCAGATTTAAAGTATTAACCTATATAACAACAATTTTTAAAAAATTGCAAATATAGCAAAATCTATCGATATAATTTTGCTATATTTGCAATTTTTTAAAAATGTTGCTATACACTTGGTTATTATCCATTCGTTACAATTACCCAAAAAGAAGTCCAACCCAAGTGATAGTCTTGATACACTAATGATATACACTTAATATACTACTAATATACTATTTTCAAAAAATAAAAGATATAATATTGATATACACCTTATACACTTGATGCACTACTAATATACACCTAATACACTTGATACACACTCGATACGCTATTAATAAACGTTTGATATACTATTGATACACGGTTGAAAATGACTAATTATTTAAGACTTGTGCCAATTTTGTAATTAAATGGATCTTAATTTAATTAGGGCTCTCTTATGTATCACCTTAAGTTCGGGGGCACAAAAAAGAGAGAGAGGGAGAGAGAGTTGAGAGAGAAAATCACATAGAAACTTATCGACAATGGCAACCGGTGATTGGCGAGTGACATGACTGGCGATCAACAATATGGTGAAGAGTTAGCATTATTTAGAGATTTGAATTAGCATTAATTACACAAAAATTTGGTTACCATTCCAATTCAATTCATATTCATTCAAATTTCAAAATAAGAAAAAAAATTAGTCATAAAATTACTGTGGTTGTATGATTTCTTAAATGGTTTGCATTTCAAAATTCTCCAAAATAGGACAATTTTCTTCCCTTCCAACCTTCAACAATTGTACCATTGCTTCCCACCTTGAACGACAACATCCATGACCTTGATACGGTCACCAAATGGAAGCAAGTATACCAATGGAAAGACCTTCAATGACCGATTTCGGTACCAGTAGGTTTATGAAGGGATTAAATCTCAAGCAGAAGTGTGTGATCTCGTAACAAGATCGGATCTTCAATGACCAATTTGGATAACGATAGCTATTGATTTTGTTTTAGAATTAAATCACAGCATAACATATAGTATATTAAGTAGAGAAAAATAACTTATGATTGAAGACACTTCTTCAATTTGCAACAATAATTCTTTTCCTCTTCTCAATGTATGAATCTCGTAACAAGTTGGGACACCTCTAATCAAATCTTCCTCACTATTCTCTGGCAAAGATAGTTTGTGGCTATTTAAAAGATACAAGGAAGTTTTGAGGGAATTTTCTTTGTTTTGTAATTATTAGAGAAGTTGAGAGAGAGAAGAGTTTGATTTCATGTAAAAAAATAGTGACCCAAAAATGCTAGAAGAATAGCATTTTAAAGCGAGAGTAGGGGTACTCTCCTGCAACTCCCCACTCTCCTGCAATGCCAGGGATTTTAACATATTTAATTTGATATTATATTAAATTAATTAAATAATTATTTATATATTTATTTAATTCAATATCTTATTTTTAATTAAAACTTTTTTTTAGAACTAATTGAACGTATATTTGAATCATATTCAAATTTACGTCTCTTTCCTAACCTATTGTAAATCTTATTCATATTAATTTAAACCTATAGTTTTAAAATATGAATTTCATTCATACTAATTTATTATTTCAATCTTATTCAAATACATTTATATTCTCATATTATATAGTTTAATTTAAATCTTATTCAAAATAAACTCTATATTATAATGTATTTAAACACATTATATTAATTGTATTATATACAATTAACATATATTCTATTATACAATTTTAACCTTTAAAATTTTTTCAAAAACTCTTTGATCCTCGTTTTTCCCATTTTTGTTTTACCCATTTTTGAGCTAGCAGGGGACTTAATAAACCTACAAATTATAAACTCCAATAATACGAGATTAATTAATTAGACTCCTTAATTAGATTAATCCCTCATTAACTATGGATCACCCTACTAAAAACTCATAGTTGCACTTTTATGCACGGTAGAAAGTTTTGTCTCCATGAATATAACTATTACAAGTAAGTCAATCTTTCATGAGTTGTTCATAATTACAGTTGGATCAAATTACCATTTTACTCCTATAATTATGTCTTCCTCTTTAAGTTTCACAGATCTTCTAATGAACAATCTATTTATGTGTTGGCTTTTTGGCCCTTAATCTCAAATTAATTAATTTTAATGGATTGATTAATTAGTGTTTTGATGATAACAAACCTGATTTTATTTATTAAACATTTGAGTGTTTTGAATTGTCTATTGTGTGGAGCTTGGAACAATGGTTCCAATGCAATTTGAATCACTCAAATCGAAGTTCAAATGAAGAAGATATGACTGAAACAAGCTTAATGGAAAAATCTCGAGCTGATGACATGGTAGATTTTTTTTTAATCAAAGTGGACAAATTGAAAGGTGCCACTTGGAGCAATGGAGAAGTGACAATTGATGGGTCTTTTATTTTTGGATTGATGTTAAAAAGAAAATGATTTAAAAAAAAAAAAAAGAAAATGAATTTAAAAAGAAAATGAATTTAATATTATTATATATGTTTGTGTCTAACGGCTAGTTGATTTTTTAAAAGGATTAATTTAATATTATATATATTTGTGTCTAACGGCTAGTTGGCTTTTTTAAAAGGATTAATTTAATATTATTATATGTTTGTGTCTAACGGTTAGTTGAGTTTAAATCTCCACCATTCAATTTTCTTTTACAAAGATCTAATGGTCCAAATTAATTTGGTTTTCACTCACTTTCATTTGTTTTTAAATATTTCATCTTCTCCAAAAAGTTTTCTCCAACTTTTACAATTTTACAATCCTCAAAAATTGAAAAAGGTCACCATTGTTGCTCTCTCTCCAAGCTTTCAAATTTCTTTCTTTCCATCTTATTCTAAAGAGATACTTTCATTGTATTGTGAGGATTGAGTATTGTGAGTTCAAATTTGTACATCTACTCTTTTTTAGAGAATTTTAGTGTGTGATTTAAAATTTCAAGAATATTGTAACGGTTGGATCCTAACCCGTGGAAAGGATCGGGTTTGCTCTTGAACCCGAAAAAGGAGCAAGGTAGCGGTTCGACTCTCATCCGTGGAAAGAGTCAAAGAAGATTTTTTAATCGAAATCCCAAGAGGCGCTTGGGAAAGTGGATGTAGGTTGAGTTGGATCGAACCACTATAAAAATCACGGTGTCTTCTTCTCCAACTCTTTCTCAATTTATTTTGCATTCAATTTTTAGTAGCATGTTATAGATTACTATCCTTCTTTGTTGAGATTGATTGAATCTTGTGTTTCATATATTTTTTATCAATCTTGATATTTAGCATCAATTAAGGTTTTTATTAATTTAATTCAAAAAAAATAATTCAATTAGTTTAATTTGAGCATATTTAGGAATAAGTTTAATTAAACCCTATTCACCCCCCTCTAGGGTTGCCATACCGGTCCAACATTATGGTCCTACCATAAACAAAGTCCCTCTTAGGCTAGTGAGAGGGAGGAGCCCCATTGTTCAAGACCCGGAAACAGCACTTTAAGGGAACGACTTTAAGTTTCACAGATCTTCTAATGAACAATCTATTTATGGTCCTACCATAAACAAAGTCTCTCTTAGGCTAATGAGAGGGAGGAGCCCCATTGTTCAAGACTCGAAGACAACACTTAAGGGAACAACTCACATCTACTTGTCCTAAAGTCAGAAAGGATAGAATTTCATATTGTGTAGCTATGTTCCCAGCTCCCCACTCAGTATCGTCTCCAAAATGGTAGACTTATTGAGTTGGTAACATATGCCATTCTCACCTATATAGAACAAAGAACGAGCCCATATAGATAGGAATTCATAACTCACTCAGGATTGAAATCGAGTTAGATATGATTATTTTATGAAATATAACCTCTTCGATGAAAGGTTACAAAGAGAGGTTAATTAATTATTTCGTAGTTCAATCTTATATAAACTGGGTCATATCCATAATGTTACCGAGATAAGGCACCTAATCTTATCTATGTACTATCATTTAGGTTATTACTTGAACATGATCTACCTGTAAATCGATCACATATTTTTCAAGTTACATTAAATAACATTTAGATTGAGTTATGCAAGTCTAAAAGTCAGCTCTAAAATGCAGAATAAAAAAAACAATTATTTTATTGAATAAAAATATTTGTTTACAAAGTACAAACCATGAGTTTAGGCCATAAACTACAACCGTTTAACTACTTATTTTTGCACTACTATTACATTTATAATTTGATCGTAAAAACATGGAAAAAGGTTTGTATGTTTTGTGAATTGTATACTTTTGTTAGTACATAAAGCAAAGTCTACAAATTTATTACTGTTTTAGGTCTTAAGCATTCATCCCATGTATAGTATTTCATTTTGTAGTCCATTGTTTTATTGATTTATACATAATATATGCCAATTTGTATATGTTGTGGTTTATATATTTGAATACTTTAATTTGTTATGCTCTATATATAACATGTTCCATAATACACTATATATATACATACATATACATATATATATACATATGATGACACGCTTTCTAAAACAAATTTGCTTGGGGTTTATATACTATGAGAATGTAGTACATAATATATATAGAGTTTTATTTCTACATTTTGTTTTCAATTTCAAATATGTATGAGTTTATTTCAAATAATATGAGGACGTCATCTATCATATTGGCAAAATAACTAAATATATATGTGTATATATGACAACATACTAGAAGTATTCTAGTATGTTGTCATATATACACATATATATTTAGTACATATATACACGTATAGATATCTTAATTTAGTAATATGTTGTATATATTACATGTAACTTACCTAAAATCTATACTTGTTCTAATTACATTTGACATAAAAATTATATATATTTGAAATAAATCTCTTATATACACATAAAAATGAAAGGCATATAAACCACATTCATATGTTGCAATATACAATGATATACTTTTTGTGAAAAAGAAAATATACAATAGTATATTTCTTAAGTGCATAAACATGACAATTTTTACTATATAACATCTTATACAACACTGCATCTTATAAACAAAATAATGTACTCGATATATATTTGTATTTTAAAGAAATACAATACAATATATTTCTTAAGTGCACTGACATGACAATTTGAACAATATACCATCTTATATACCAGATAATATATTATATTTTCATTTTTTAGTATATATGTATCAACACAAAAAAAATAAACCATGATATATTTCCAAAAACAAATTATAGAAAATACAAAAAAAAAAAAAGTAAAAATATAGATACAAATATACAAGACTCGAACCACAAACCACAGTCCAATTTATACAAAGCTTTTCTATTTACTAGTGTAGGACACATACGTAAAAATTGTGTAGTTGAATTTAAAATTTTAAAATACGTTGATTTTTAGCATGTAATAAATAAAATATTATATAGTTATATTTTAATTACCATAAACTTTTAAAATTTAATTAGAAAATATTTTGACAAAACTAAATGTATAGATGAACACTTGATTTTTTTTAGAAAATAAACATTTGACACTAAAATAAATATAATATATTTGAAAAAAACTTAAACTAAAATTGATTTTAAAATAGTGACATTAGATAATACAGTAAAATTTGAGAACTGCTACAAATTTTTGGAGAAGATAAAAAATTCTTATTAATAACATATATATCAACTATAACTAATTAAACGAGTTAACATAAAATTGACAAAAATATTATTTCTATATTTATTTAACTTAATTTTACAATTATGTAAATGCAGAGTTTAATTGTTTCTTTAGGATGGCAAGTGCACAACCAATGTATTTTAAGTTGGTATATATAATTTATCTATCTTATTTTATTCTAATAATATCTATAGAGAAAAATATGAATGAAATAATGTTGATATCTTATGTAAGAATCTTTTTCCTAAATTAATAAAAAGAATGCACAACTTCTCAAATTAAAAAACAATCCAAGAGTAAAATATAATTATTAGATGTGAGAATAATTGCAATAGTTTTTTTTTTTCAAATATTGTTTGGATTCTTTAGTTTGAATTATGCAAAAATTAAATTAAATTTTTGGCAAAGAAAATAACATGGATATATATTTGGGTTTCTTTCAAATATAGCAAATAAGTCAAACTATTTATAAATATAGAAAAATTTTATTGTCTATTAACAATAGACTTCTCCATGACAAACAATTAATTTTTTCTATATTTGTAAATAATTTGATATTTTTCTATTTATAATAATTTTTTATTATTTTTTTTAGTCAAAGAAGTAAAAAGATTAATTTGTTTTCTCTTCATATTATGAAATTGTAATTAAAAAAATGTGTGCCAATATTTATTGTTTTTAGAAAAAGCTTATTGTTATTATTATAGATCTCTTATTTTCAAATAAATAAAATAAATTTTAATTTTTATAAAAGAAAAAAAAGGTAAAATGTGATTTTTTAAAATAAATCTTCATGAATTAAATTTTGTAACAAACTTTCAGGAATAAATCTAAAGAAAATTTTTAGAATTTTCTTTATTAGAAAATCTTAAAATTTTTCAAGTTTAAATTAACTATTTAAAATCTTTACTTTCTAAAAGAATATTTTTTTACTATTTATTTTTTTCTTTTAATGTTTCCAATATATAGGGAGAACATATATGAAATTATGGAAAAAATTGTGACAAGTAAAGAATTATATGGATAATATATAAAAGTTTTTTCTTAAGCCAAAAAAGGAATTTACATTTTTTATGCAAACTCTTTCTATCTTTTTCAAAAAAAAAAAAAATATGGATACTTATTATCGTATTTTTATACCGTTCAAATTTGATTGAAATAGTGAATTTTTTCGAAATATTTTTTAGATTTTTCATTTAAGATTTTGTAGATTTACTCTTTTTAAAATATAAGAATATTATGATTTACTTTTTTTTTTAATCAATATTATCTAATTGTAGTTTTTTTTTTCCAAAGCTTTTTTAGAATTTTTCTTGAGATAAATATAATCACACAATAAAAATGATTATTAGATATAGAAGAACTCAAACATTGTACAAAAGAACCATCACCAAATAATTAATTTGCAAAATTTCATTAAAATTGACATTTCCTAGAAAAGGTTACCATTTCAAACAAAAATAAATGGAAAAAGTTTTTGAATTCAATCTTTTATCAAAAAGGAAATTTTATATATATATATATATATATATATATATATATATATATATAAAAGATAGTTGTAGTAACAATCAAACTTACCAGTAAGTGATTTCCCTTCAAATTTTCTTCCTATTATAAAAAGTAATAACAAATCACAACATAAAAATGTATAAATATGAATCTTAAGATACAAAACATTAAATATGTCGTAAATCTATCATCTTTCAACATCTGCAAAACATAAAACACAAAAATTCATCCAATTAACAAAGTAAAAATTCCACTGCTAACATTTTCTCCCAAATGTAATTTGAAGAACATAAAAGAGAAGAAAAAATTAATTGGAATTGTCCCTTTGGAATTCAATCTTAATTTTTCATTTTGAAATTGTCACTCGGTCGTATCAACGGTGACATTGATTTTAGAGTCTTGTGCCCTTCGTTTCTATTAAAATCTTTGATAATTTAGATAATAGTTGCTTGAACAACATTCGACAAAATCAAAATCTTGCAAAGACTTAAATTAATAAATGAAAGTAGGCTAGCGTGGTTGTTGTAGAAGGTATGAAGTTTCTTTGCCGAACGGGTATTTTGATGAAAGTTCTCTTGCCAAAGAGGTGTTATGTTGAAAGGTTTTGATTGATAAGGTGTCAACGAAGAGACGTAATAGGGATAGAATGGGAATTGTAAAAAATTGTAGAGGCAAAAAGGGAAAGAAAAAATTCTCCCCATGTAACTCCTTTTAATATAGTATAAATTTATTTTAAAAAAGTATTTTTTAGATTGGTTTGGTGTTTAAAGGGTAGTTCACCTCATCTTTTTGTTAAAAAAAAAAACAAAAAAAAAAAGAGTTTGTATTAGTGCTGAAACAACATGGAAATATGGAAGAAATGAAAGAAGGAGAATAAACAGTTTTAACCAAACCAAATCAGGGTGGTTCAATTTAATAACCAGAATCAAGCAGAATCTGTTTTCGACGGTTCACAGCCTTTGCAAATAGATCTGTTCAGTATGGTCTTTGGTTTTGCACAAAATCGGATCAAATAGAACCATGGACACCCCAATCTAAAGTTTGGTGTGTACACACTCTTAGGGATGTATGATGTTTGGAGTAGTATTATAGAAAGTGATTTTTTTATGGTTATATTTTGTTTGCTTATTTTTATTTATTTATTTATTTATTTATTTATTTTTGTTTAATCCTCTAATTGCACACATCTTTTACCAAATTTTTAACATTCAAATGGGATGTCAATTTAAAACTTTCACATATACTTTTCACATTAGTGGGAATGTATGCCTGTAATAATCACGCAAAAAAAAGTAAGCCATTAAGGCATTTATGGCATCTTATGTCAAATTGTCGGTTAAGGTTTATTATTGACGTATGTTGGTGTTTAGAATGTGGTTAAAGTCCCACATTGGTTAAATAAGGAAAATGATAATTGGTATATAAGGGAGGACAACTATCACTAATAGTATGAGATTTTTTGGGTGAAATCATTTTACCATTAGTCAAATTGAGGATCAAATAGATATCGATTTCAAACCTTATGATCGATCTATTTTGCCCAAAATTTATTGTAAATAAAATATTAGGTAGAAAAAAGTGAAAATTTAACCTTAAAATTTATCAAGGTGAATCAAATTTTACCCTAGAACAGATTTCTAACTTTTTAAAATTGGACTTTATACTTTGCAAATTTTTGCAACTTTTACATTGAACTTTATTAAGTGTTACAGTATTTATTAAGAAGGTATTCTCATGATTGTTCAATGAATGACGAAACATGTCTAGCACAAAATTTATGACTTTAGAAGAATACAAAAGTATGTTAAAATTTATGAGTTCTCCAAGATTTAAATTGTTGATATCCACAAGAAAAAAAATGTCAAGCTCGATGAATGTTGATGGATATTTCAGTAATTATAAAGAAATAAATAAAAAAAACAATATTTACATTAATAAATAAACATGGCAGCATTAGCAACTGGGAATACAGAAAAAAAGCCTTCTTTTTTCTTCTCTATTTTCAATACTGATGCATCAATATACAAACCTTTTCAGTTAACAGAAAACAAAAACAAAAATTAAAAAAGGTAAAAACTATGTTAAATGAAATTTGTTGGTGTGGATATTCCTAAGTCACTCTCAGAAAAAACTTAAGCAGAAGTTTTAGTGCACATTCTTGTTAACTTCTCCTGCCAATTTTTCTTTCTTGGTATGTTGAGAAAAGCAGTTAAAATAAGAAAAAATTAAAAAAAGGGGAAAACAAAAAAAAAAAAAAAACAAAAAAAAAACAACTAGAAGAGGGATAAAAGAACCATTTTCTAAACTTCACATGATTCAGCTGTACTATCCGCGGACTGTTGTCTTCTGTGTTCAGGCCTTGGACTCCTGGCTTCTAGTTGATCGACATCAATGGCAACTTCATCCGTTGTCGTCGACACGGTATTTCGGTTACGTCTGCTGTTGTGCCTTTGTTTTAGTATTCGGGACAAAACTTGTACATTGTCTCTCATTGAAGGTCGCTTTTTCTGGACACGGTTAACGCATTTGTATGCAAGAGCTGCAACTTCGTTGAGCTCTTGAACATCGAAATTTCCTTCAAGACGGGAATCGGCAAGTTCCTCCCACCCAACTTTCCCATCAAAATTCATAGCAGCCTAATCATTGTCAAAGAAAAAGATGTGTAGTTTAAGATGGAGCTGTGAGATACTAGTTCAGAATAAGGGATTATGCAAACAAAGTTGTGAAAGAAAGAACTCAAAACAGTCAAGAATTTCAAGGAGTAGAGCTGTTTAGTTCATTCACAGTGAGAGAGAGAGAGAGAGAGAGAGAGAGAGAGAGAGAGAGAGAGAAATGTCTTACAAGCTCAACATATTCCATAAGGCCCTGTTGAGGATTTCTGCCAGCTATAATCTCGAAAAGTAAGACTCCGAAGCTATAAACATCGCTTTTCTTATTGAAAGCCCTTGAAGATATATACTCAGGATCAAGATATCCGAACGTTCCTCTAATGTTAGCTGCTTGACTGTCTACCATCTCTTCTCTTGAAAGCCCAAAATCAGCAACCTGATTATCGTTATATTAACTCAGATGTAAGTGAACTTACTAATGTATAAAACATTGTTTTGGAAAATCCTTGATCAACATAAAACAACAGAATTTAGATGAAAACAATAACAAATCCGCCCTCGAGTTTAATTGCGGAAACACTTAAAACCAGCAGAAAGGACATACCCTTGCTCTCATGGACTCATCCAACAAAATATTGGCTGATTTGATATCCCGGTGAATTACCGGAGGAACTGCCTGAATTAAAAATTTTGAAGCATCATTAACACCAATAGCATTCAGCCATTCATGCATTTCAAAACGAAAAATACTTGGTGTATCCTAAGCTATATCTATCTTTGTGCATCTCACCCAATTGTCCCATCTCTTCTTATTTGTTTTTAACAGTTTTTTCTTTTCTTTTTCTGGGTGTGATTAGAGTGAGCTGCACAACAATGATACATCTTGGGATGCACCCAAATATTGTTTTTTCAAAATGTTCATGATTTACGTGATTACTGAGGAGAAAAGAAAATTACCCCGTCATGGAGATACTCCAAACCCCTTGCTACATCTAAAGCTATACGAACTCTCATATACCAACCCAGGAGTTCATTCTTATCACCTATATAGAAACAAAAGAAAGTCATTCTCCACTGTAGAAATTATGAGCTTGTGCACAATAACCATACGATAATTTTCTCTCTTCAAATTTCTGAAGCTAATACTATTCAATATTGATCAATGCGGACATTGAGATTAGATGATGACAATTGACAACAATAATTAGACTCATTGATAGTGACAAGAGAGACAGTTTCTAGTCAAGCACTGACACTGTTGGTTTCATAGATCAAGAGGAAACAGTCAGCTTACTATACAAGTGAGAAGCTAGGCTGCCTTTACTCATGTAGACATATACAAGCATATGCTCGCTTCTTTCAGCACAGTATCCAACCAAATTCACGAGGTTTCTATGATGCAATCTTCCCAATAACATCACCTGAACATTAATTGATACATTAGTGAGTTCTTGAATATTGAGGATACGTATGGGAGGCATTATCATAGGGAGACATAACTTTCCTTTTGAAAGGATCTCTATGGAGATAAAATCCAAAACATAATTTTTTAAGTTCAAAATCCAGCCAAACCCGATCGATTTGGAACCAAAAATGTTTTTAGATTTCAAATCCTAAATGAATTTTAATTCCTTATTTTCTTTTTGGCATCCAAAACAACTGAAATGATTTCATCCTCCAAAATTAGTCCCAAACAGGGGCAAAGCTTCTAAGAAAGGGGGAAGCGCAGAAATATTGGTCTAACTAAATGTTAACCTGAATTATTTAATGTATTTCCAAACCCCAAGTTCTGGATCTGAGTCCCAGACTAAGTTCAAAACCGTTTCATTGCTCATTGCATTCTTTCACTCCTTATATCTTCTTTGATGGCAACAGGCAATCATAAATTACATCCAAAACTGGAGCAACGGAAATAGGGCAAAAGTATTATAAGGCCATAACCTCGGACTAGCAAACCAGGCATATTTCTAGTGAGGGATATTGGCTCATTAAAGTTCGAGGAACAACCGAACGAAACAGCCTTTTTATGAAATAGTGCATTTTGTAACAAATTCTATGCAAGGAGCCCAAATTAATGATTTCTTTACCTCTGTCTGGAATTCCTTCTCCCCTTGTTTAGAATTGGTTGCGAGCACTTTCACAGCAACAGTCTCACCAGATGGCAAAGTAGCTTTATAAACAGGACCAAATGCCCCTTGTCCTATTACACTTGTAAAATTGCCAGTTGCTTTTTGCAGATCCCTGCATCGTATAACAAATTAAAGATTTATGAACAAATTAAGTTATAATTTTATCACGACAATCAAATAGTAATCTCTTATTGCCCTCAGGCATGAACTAAGAACATGGTACAGTATAAATGTATTGGGGGGGGGGGGGGGGGGGGGGAAGGAAAGAAGATTTTGAAATTGACAAATCTTGACTATTAATCTTTTAGAGACGCATGAAAATCTAAAGAAGGAAAATATTGGGAGAGTTTCTGCAAGCAGAGTACCGGTAGAAAGTATAGACATACAGAAATCTAAAAGATTTTCTAGCAATTATCACAATTTCTAAGATAGCGATCATCTTTTCTCTCCATTATCGAATAGTTTATTCAGCTGAATCCTAATATCAAGCTATGTACTATGTACATCATAGTGGCATAGATGAGTTTCATAAGAAGACGTACTTAATAGAATATTCAGGCATCCCAGATGCCGAGATCACACTGCTTCTCTTGAATCCGTCAAGCCATGAGGACATGCTATTCCGGCTGGTCTTCACCGGTGATTCTGGACCGACTGTTGAGTCTGATAGAATAGTACAAGAATCAGCTCCATTTGTTCGAATAGGAACATTAGCTGCCCTCCTCGAACTGCTATTACCAATCTGCAACCGCTTCCTATGATATCTAAAGCAGAATAGAGCAAGAATGGCCAAAAGAACTCCAATCACAACTCCTATCGAAATTCCAATAGCCAACCCAGTCGACTCCTCTTTCATCTCCTCTTCCGTTCTCCCCAAGTTCTTATTTAGTTGTTGAAACCCTCCTCAACTGCAAAATGGCTTCAGAGTCCTTTAACTAATCTGGTCAACTGCATCATTCATATTTTACTGGAATAAATAACAAATGATGTTAAAAATCAAGAGGACCATGCTCTGTTCTTCTCTATCGACAGCCATTAGTAAAGTCAACATGATGATTCAAAATTTGCGAGAAAGCGATAAAATTCCAGCAGAGAAGTATTATTCTAAAGAAAAATGTATTAAAAAACCATCTCACAAGAGCCGTCGAGTACCCATCAAACATTAGATAAGCATGACATCTTGATCCCAAATACTTATTATAATTCCATCGGTACAAATAAGCGTTCGTGAGAAAATATATTCAGAAACATCACCATTACAACTAAATTTATCTTAAATGGATCAAGGCGCTGAACAAATAACAATACACTATTCAAATAACAATAGAGATTAATTTGATCAATCCCTATTCTCTCCAGTAGACATTAAACTCCTTAGTCTGATGCGACAAATCGCCTTTACAGATCCAAGATAAACAGAATAAGAAAACCAAAATTCAGCAAATCATTAAAAATTGTACTGTAGCGTGTAGCCAACTCTGCTATAGCCTCTCATAAACACTAGGAGTAGCAGACAAATAAAGGACCGAGAACGCAATAGTTCGTATAAGTAAACTTCATTGAATTCTCCTTCCCTTTCCCTATCAAATTTACTCCATTCATCCAAAAACCAAGCGGAGAATCAAAATGAAGACAAAGAAGAGTCCATCAGCATCAGATTATAAAACAAAAGGAGAAAACAAACACAAAACCACGGCAGTTGAGGCATAAACGACAGGAAAATGAAAAGAAAGAGAAGAAGAAATATTCTAAACCAGGGGTGAATTATGATTGAAATGTACCTAGCAAAACGACGATGAATAAAATCCATACCGGCACGGCGGCGCGTCGTTGTGTAAGAAAAAGGAAAAGTGAGATGAAGAGTTGAGAGAGAAGCGGAGATGAAGATGAAAATATGGAAGAAGAGAGAAGAAAAAAAAGGAATCAAAGTGCAGCGAATAAAATCTGTACTTACAGCTCCATTTTTGGAAGAATTAGAGAATGAAAATGCAAAAAGGAAACATTACAATTCAGAAGCAGTGAGATGGGGACCAACGCCATCGTTTCTGTTTGAAAGGGAACGCGGTATTTGTGGTCAAGCCGTCAAGCCGATCAACTTTTTTGTGCTTTTCATTTTAATTCAAATACATTAACTATATTTTTAAAATTAAAGTTTTTTTTTTTCTTTTCTGAAAAATATTAAAATATAGTTTTGCTTTCTAAAGTTCATTTTTGTTGGGTCTAAATATAAAATGACTTTTAACTTTTAGCTTTTAAGCCCTTATTAATTTAGCTCCTTCGGTTTTGAGTTTCAAAATATTAGATTCGTATGATTATATTCTTAAATTTTGAGTTTTAGTATGTTACATTTTTTAACTTTCATTTTTATTTGGCATTTAAGTTTCACTTTTTAATTTTTTAATTTTTTAAATGTTCACTCTCACATTTGACCTTAACTAATTTAAAATAATTATGATGTGGAAAGATTTAATTAGTTCGAATAATGATAGAAAATTAGTAAAAAAAATTATAATTATAATTTTTTTTATTCTTTTGTAAAATCAATTAATAAACATTAATAATATTGACTAAAAGTGAGAATCAAATTAAAATTAAGGGTAAAAGTAGAAATCTTAAATATTGAGGATTAAATTGAAAATTCAAAACTCGAGAGTAAAAGTGAAACATTTTAAAATCTAATGGCAAAATAAAAATTAGGGCATAAACCTAGAGACGTAATGCTCACAATTTCCCTCTAAATCTAGCTGCAAGCGAGCGAAGCCTTCAATTTAGGAGCTTCTGGTAAAGAAGTTGAAGAGACTCAAATAGTTTTTGTTTTTTCTTTTTTTTGTTTTGTTTTTTTTTTCTCGCTCAAAACTTAGAGATCAAATAGTTCTTTTTTTTATTTTTCCCCAAAACTTGTTAAATTTTGTTTGTACATAGTTGGATACATGAGCATGTCACCCACATACGCTTCACATGAAATTTAATTTGTCCATTAATGAAATTGATTTCTTACTAATGACAAATTTAAGTGGTATGCTCACATGTTCAAATATATCAATAAAATAATAATTAATAGGATAAAATATACTTTTGGTCATGAGGTTTGAGGTTGATGTTTATTTGGTCTCGAAGTTTTAAAAGTGATACTTTAGTGCACAAAGTTTGAAAAACAGGTCTAAATGGTCCATGTATTAAATTAATTGTTAGTTGACTAACGAAAAAATAATTTGGTAATGTTGAGTCTGTAAATTTTAAATGAGCTGTCAATATTTATTCACTTTAAATTATTTTTATATATGATATACAAAAAATGACATATCATATATATAAATAATATAAAATGAATAAGTATTGACAATTCATTTAGGCCTCATTTTGTAACCATTTCGTTTTTTGTTTTTGTTTTTGAAAATTAAGCTTATAGACACTACATTCATCTTCAAATTTATTATTTTGTTATCTACTTTTAACCAATGGTTTAAGCCACAATTTGAAAAGCTTTTAAAAGCTTGTTTTTGTTTTTGGAATTTGGCAAAGAATTCAACTAGCAATGATGAGGAAATATGCTTAATTTAAAAAAAAAAAAAACAAAAACAAAAAACAAAACGATTACTAAACAGGGCCTTAAATTTTGCCAACCCAACAATGCCATATCACTTTTTAGTTAATCAACTAAAGCTCAATTTAACACAAGTACCATTTAGCACTATTTTCCAAACCTTTGGGACTAAAGTGACACTTTTAAAACTTTATAATAATGTAATAATAATTATATTATTTATTATTATTATTGAATTAAAAAATAATAATAATTTTAGTAACTACGACCACTCTTATTATTATTGAATTACAAAAAATAATTATTATTTCATCATTATCAAATTTAAATCGGTATTTCTACCAAAAAAAAAAAAACCCTATTTTGAATTTATAATACAATAAAGGTGACATTGAGACTTTAAAATGATGAGGGCCAAATTCAGAAGAACCTAAGAGAATAGGCACCCTTTAATGTATTTAACTCTTTCTTCAAGAGATTAGGCACCCTTTAATGTATTTAACCTTTTTTTTCCTTTTAATTTAGTGAGTGCAAAAAATTGTTTTTATTTTTACCAAAAAAAAGAAAAAAAAAACTTTAAGTTTTAATAAATTCTAAATTCATTCTAAGAAAACTACATTCATTCTCAATTTTTTGGAAAAAAAAAGGCTAACAAATAAATAAATTTCCATGTTTATTTCGTTCCGTTAAAATCTCCAAACGAGTATTCAAAATAATAATAATAATAATAATAAATAAATAATCTCTAAACGAGAAAAACGTAATGTGCCTTGTTTGACTTTTCTTTTCTTTTCTTTTTTTTTTTTTATTATTATTATTTTTTTTTTGGTTTAACATTTTTAGTCTTAAATAAATATTTTCTGGTTTTTTTTCGTTAAATATTATTTTTGTCTATTTATCTACAGTCTTATTTCATTTTATTTTCTACATTTTCAAATATTAAAAGATTTTCACGGTATTCATTTCAAAATGGGTCTTTATTATTAATTTGAAATTAATTTTGAATAAACTTGATAAAATATAATAATAATTAATAGAAATATTTTCAAATAATTAAGAAAATGAACTAAAATATTTACAAATATAGCAAAATTTTATTGGCTATCTGCGATAGACAACAATAGACTACTACTTGTGTCTATTTGTGTCATGATAGACAATAGTCTATTTCGATGTATCGATTCTATCACACATAAACTGTGTATTTTGCTATTATTTGTAAATATTTTTAACAATTTCGTCATTTAAAATAATTTTCCTAATTTTTATTTTTAAAGACAGTATGTGAATATGATTTCTAAAATTTATTGACAAAAGGCTAATCAAGAAAAAAATTAACAATAAACCAATATAAAGAACTATTTTTTAAAATTTGTTTAAACTATATAAACCAAATTCAAACATTTAAAAGTAAAGGACTAGAATAGAATGTCTAAATAGAGACCAAAATGGAACTTCGTATATACAAATATCCATTTTTTCTACCCATGATGGGAAGGAAATCCATGATTAGTAGAGAATGGGGAGACAGTGGGGAAAAAGATTATCGCAAACTAAACATGTCACTTTCCCGGTCTCATCTTATATATTATATTTATATATACACACATATTAAGATATGTATAATGTTTGAATCACTCTAAACTCTTATGAATGAAGAAGAATATTGTAGAAATAAAATTTAGGTTAAAATATTATTTTGGTCTTTATACTTGGAGTTTATTCAATTTTAGTCCTTATGCTTTCAATAAATTTTAAATTTAGTCTCTACTACTATTTTGTTGCGGATTTTCTCATTACTTTTCATTTTTTACTAGCATTTTCACTAATATTTTTGAAAAAGTATTCACAAATTTTGTTTCTTTACATGAAAATTGCTATTTTTATTTAATTAATTTTGATAAAAATTAATTTCGAGGGACTAAATTTAAGATTTATTGAAAGTACAAAGACCTAGACATTTAAAAGTATTGGAACTAAAATTGAACAAATGTTAAGTACAGAGATCAAAATAGTATTTTAACGTAAAATTTATATATTTGAACAATTATAAATTCTACTGTGGGGATAACTAAATAACATAATATTGTATTTTATTTTATTTCATTTGAGAGGTTTAAGAATTCTTCATAAAAAATTAATCATTTAAATGAGAATTCATAAGAAATTAACCAGATTATTCATAGTGGACGGTTAACTATTTACTTGAATTTATTTCTTAAAAAATAGTTTCATTGATTTTTTTTTTCTAAAATGCTTAAAAGGAGAATAATTTTCCCTGAGAACTCGACCACATAAAATTTTCAAGGATAACTCTATAGGGATACAAACAACCCATGGAGGACGGGGATGGAGACGAGGTGTGTGTATTTTCTTTTTCTTTTGAACTTGTTTTTCATTTTTTTTTTCTAACTATCGAACAATTTTAACTATTTTTTTTTCAAATATTATGCGAGTGAGTAAATAGTTATGATTGACGAGTTTTTTCTAGACTAATGCATTCTTTATGCAAGTATATACATTGTCGTCAAGTAATATAAAACAGAGTATTCCGAGTTTCAAACTTTAGGAAAATGTTTCACAAGGTTTCTTTAACCATTCGAGTGCAAATTGGACCAATGACAAAAGGGTAACCGATAGAAATGCGTGGATTGGGATTTTTGGGCAAAAACAGTAAAGATAATAGATTGATAGAACAAATAATGAGATTAGGAGCACGAGCTAATATATATTTAAAATGTAAAATATAAATAATATTTTTTATATTCTATAAAAACAATATATATATATATATAAAGACATGATATGAGTGGCGCACATGCTCCCTGACTCCGTTTCGCCCCTATTTCAGATTTTAGATTTTAGATTTTCTTTTTTTTTTTTTATAAAATTTTTTGGCAAAAGAAGTTCAGAAATAATTCAAGAGAGAAAATTTAGACCAACAAAATAAAATTATCATTTATCATCAAATTGTGTCACTTGACTCGTAAAATTTTATTGATCTTGTCAAATTAAACATTCAATATTCACAACCATTTCGATTATGACAGATTAAGACAAGAAAAATCTTGAACGAAAACATCATTAATTGTCTAAAATAGTTTGATCTATTCAATCCATCATTAATATATTTTTAAAGAAAGTCTATTATTAATTCAATACATATAAATTTCTCTTTCATGTACCTTTCACTATAAGTGTTAGTGTTTCAAATTAAATGAGCATAACTGAACAACAATTGAAATATACTACCTCTTCTTAAGAGCGAAAGTTGAAATTTTCATTTTTTATTTATTATTATACTAAAAAAAGATATAATTTTAAATAGGTTAAAGAAAAAAAATAGACTTTTAATTAACCATAATTTCATCGTGTTTTATAATGATGCATATTTCATTTTTATTTCTAAATATTATGCGCATTAACCAAAGTTCGAAAGTAATAATGACAAGTTTTTAATAACCATTTTGTTTTTCAAAATTAGATTTTGAAAACAGTTTCTTAAATAAAAAATTTAGTAGATAGCAAAATAAAAGGGTATTTTTATGCTTACGTTTTATAAACAAAAGGTACTAAATTTTTTTTTATAAACAAAAAATAAAAAATCAATGGCTATCAAACATGATTTTATTTCAATGTTATCTTAATTGGACATGAAATAAATTAACTAGTAAAAGAATTATTAGATAACTCATCATTCAAATCCTAATTTGTAAAGCATCAACTTCTACAGTGACTCTTGTAGAGCTTAACTCGCTAAATATCTAAGCTCGTGAGATTCCCTCTCTATAGTACTTAGGCTCCCCCTAAGTGTGATAATATTAGTGAAAAACACTTCGACATTCGACAATGCTCGAGACTCCTCTCAGCTTGATTATCTTCCTTGAAGTTTAGTGAACTCCCTTCACTGATGGATCTTAGGTCCCCCGAAGATGGAGAAATTCTTCTCGAGAATGAAGTCTTAGGCTTCCCCTAAGATCGAGAATCTCTTCTCTATAGTGATGCCTTAGGCTCCCCCTAAGACAAAAATTATCTTCAAGGTTTTGCTCTCAACTAATAATGAAGATGCATAGCGGAAAGAAGAGAGCAAATAACAAAGCACACTATTGCACAACTTGGCCACTTAGAACAAAAATTCTCTACATGATACACAAAAGCAGCTACCCTAAAAATCATCATTAATCTCTTTTTATAAATTGATGCTAAGAAAGGAAAAATATATCGCAATCGGAAATAATATGCATCGATTCCATTAAGAAAAAATATTGAGTGGAATATATTCACAGAAAATATCCAGATAAGGAAATAAAATATTTTATAGGAATTCCTAATATCAGAGCTAGATGTTAAAACTGTTTTGTGACAACAATAAAAACTTCACAAGCTACATTAAAACAATTGAGAGCCACCAGACAAATCTCCAAAAACAACTAAAGAAAAAACTAAAGAAAGCATAACCCTAAACTGATATATTTATGTATTAAAGACTCTTAGGTATCCACCCTTATTATACTTTCAAAAAATGAAAAAAAAAAAAAGTCATAAAAGCATAAATTTGAATTTCACAAAATTATCGCCCAAGAAAGAGGAAAGAACATGCTGACCAAAGAGAAAATCTTGACATTGGCCGTTTGATAAACCCATCTTTACGTATAACTTTTTAAAGTTTTTTTCTCTCTCTCACCTTGCAAGACCGAGTGAAAAGAAGTTTAAAATATTTGTTTGGTTATTATATTTTGAAATTTATTTAATTTGAGTATATATACTTTTAATTGTCCAATTTTAATCTCTGTATTTTTAATAAATTTTAAATTTAACCCCTCAAAAATAATTTTTACCGAAATTGGTTAAATAATAATAATAATTTTCATGTAAGGAAATACAATATGTGGATATGTTTTCAAAATTTATAGTAAAATTTATAATATATTGTTGGGTTTTATGTCCTAAAACTCGTGGTTTTGTAAACTTTGGAACTTATTCTTAATAAAGTTGTTATATCGAGATTTATTCAGTAAATATGTTATTGAATATATGAATTGCATTTATTAAATCCAATCGACTAAGAACCCCTGGCTATAGTTTGAATACTTAGACTTTATGTGTAGACATAAAAGTGGATCAAGTTTAGATAATAGCCAAAATGGTG
Source organism: Citrullus mucosospermus (assembly GCA_030954485.1). Taxonomy (NCBI): domain Eukaryota; kingdom Viridiplantae; phylum Streptophyta; class Magnoliopsida; order Cucurbitales; family Cucurbitaceae; genus Citrullus; species Citrullus mucosospermus. The sequence continues at coordinate 7,989,873 of CM062064.1, read as the reverse complement.
GGGTAAGGTTGAGTACCTTACCTGGAGACACTATGGATGCATCCCACTTTGTATATGATACAAACGATGTGATCCTATATCGTTCATATATGTGTGCATCCTATGCAATGAGTTTGCATAAGATCAGACCATGAAATAATCACTTTCTTTATAACGTCCTTTACTGTTAAAACTGATTATTTCAACATGATGACCTAGGTAACTCGATCTTAATCCTGAACTAACTACTAATTCTGTTTATTTGAGATTATTCTTTAGTTTGCATGGGTGAGAGTGGCCCGAGTTCACCAACTTAATAAGCCTACCAATAATTTTAGGGATAAGACCAGGTAAATAGCTAATGACATGGTCTCTTGAGATGTAATTCACTCCTACCTAATTCAAGGTTAGTAGAGAATTAAGTTGTTCTCTTAAGTACTGATTCCAAATCTTGAACAAAGGGTCCCACTCTCTCATTGGCCCGAGAAGGACTCGGTTTGATGGTTGGATCACAAACCAATTGTTCATTAGAGGATCAGTGGAACTTAAGAAACAAGATGTAATTATAGGGGTAAAACGATAATTTTTACTCAGTTGTAATTATGAATAACTTGTAAATGATCGATTTACTAATTATGGTTATATCGAGTGGATAGAAATATATCTACAGTGAGGAGAGTGCAGCTACTGGGCTATAGTGGAGTCTCCCGGTAGTTAACGAATGCTAATTAACTAGGTTAAAGAGTTTAGCCGGTTAATTTCGGATCATTGGAGCTCATGATTTGTAGGTATATTAGGTCCCCTTGTTAGCCCATGGACTAAACCTTCCGTGTGATAAAAGAATTTGAAAATGTTCAAATTTATTTAAGGAGTAAGATTTATGGTTTATTCGTTTTGATTATGAATTAAACTAAATTGGAGAGTTGTAAATATTTAAATATGATTTAAATATTAATTGAATGAATAGAAATTTATTGGATTGGAAATTGTCGAGATAAGTGGATAAATTATTAATTTAATATTTAATATTAATATAATATAATTAATTATTTAATTATTTCTTATTTAAATTAATTATATATTAAATTAATATTATTAACAATTAGTTATTAAAATTAATTTTAGAAATTGGAAATTAAAAATTCAATTTTAGATTTGTTAAATTCAAAATTGAATTTAGTGGAATTTTCATTTTTTGTATGGTTGAAGTAGGAGGTGGTTTTCTCTCCTTCCTTCAACCTCTATGTTACACCACTTAATCCACCATTTTAATCACCTTTTTAGTGGCTTTATGCATGTAAATCAGATTTGCATGGGTTCTTCTTTATATAGAAGAAAGGAAGATTGAAAATGGGTTGAGATCTTAGTAGAATTTTGCTGAAAATCTAACTTACTCAAAACTTCCCAAAACTCTATTTTCTTCACAATCTTACTCCAAATTCAACACAAATTGGATCTCAAAATCCGTTCTAAGGCTAGAGAATAACGAGAAAAACTCTTGTGGTGGTCCACGAAGTATTTGTGATCAAAATCTTGGAAGAATTTAATTCAATTTTGAGCTACAACAAGTAAGTATCAATGTGTTTGTTTTTCGGTTTTAAGAACAAACACGTTTAATTCTCAAAATTGATGTAATTAGAGTGTTTTATATCCTGATTGCTTCCGCTATTATGTATCTAACTCCTTCATATATAACAAACAGTTTTCTAAAGAATCAGCAATAAACTAAAAGGGGTGACTAAATTTAAGATTTCTTGAAAAGTACATAGACTAAAATTGAACAAATTTCAAAGTATAGAGACCAAAATGATATTTTAACTCAAAAGATAATATTTCAGATAAGGTAAGTAATAAAAACAATATATCAGCAATAGATTTATAATATTGATATTCTTAATTAAAATATTTATAATGAATACTAATATGCAACTGATAAATCAATGTTTTTCTTGAAATGAGTTTTGAATAAGCGTTTATATATTATTAATATATCGATATTATACTTGAAAATGTATTTTAAATGAGTATTGATGATTAATGAGATTTTCAAATTTAATTAGTTAAATGAATTTTGTATTTGTATTGATTTAAGTATATAGTGATCTAATATTTGTTCCTTTGAAGTTTTCTTTCGAAAAGTCAAACTTACCAGAAATGAATAAGTTTGTTGTGACTTTTCCTATAAAGTTCTAATTAGAACTTTACGGAAAAATTCACGGAGGGCTAATTCCTTCCTGATAAGTTCGAACTTATCGGAGAAGGAGTTGAGCCCTCTGAATAGGCATTTTTGGTTTTTTCTATTCAATCTATCAACGAAATTGGACTGAGCTGGGCTTAAGAATTTTGTCATTTTTGCAAAATCATAAAACATGTGCTATTGGCCTAATTTTAATAAAACTTTTTGCTATTTCTGCAACTACCCCTTAAATTTTTAACATTAATTTTGAATAGAAATTGTTAGTATTTTGTTTTAAAAATATTCTTAAACTTTTAAAAATTTCAAAAATTTACCTAAACTTTGAAAAAGATATTAAAAAAAATATCATTATCCATTAGTAAATAAACCGAAATCATGCTCAAATTTTATGGTGGGTTCATAACGTTTATGAACTATCAAGATTTCATTAAGGATTATTATAAAACTTTCCACATATGTTGCATGCTAGTCTCTTAATTTCAACCAATTTTCCATGAAAATTACTAAATCGCTCCTCCAAATAGTCTATTCTACACGTTAACCCAAGCTTGTGAAAGAACCTGAAATATAATTCTTCTTAGCTATTGTTAATTGCTCACTAATTTTAGAAAGGCAATTGATGAAAATTGGTTCAAGTTCTAACTTTTAATCTAAACTAATCGTAACTTAATGAATTTCAATGGATAAAAGAGTCTAGGGTATTTGACTCAATTATGACTTCACCCAATCAATTAATCGACTGAAAGGACCGAACCATTAATAATTGCATAAACTATAAGTCTACGCTACTCAAAAAAAAAAAAAAAAAAAGTGTTTCAATAACGTAGGGATATGATCAAATTGAGATTGGAGAGTAAAAAAAAATGTCATAAATGTGAAAAATGTGTGCTTTTGGTAAGACAAAATGCAAATTTTCGAACTTTAGTATTTTAAAATTGTCATCTATACTCATAATGCTATAGCAATAAACTAATTTTGAGTAAATTGATGACGATAACCTGTTACAGTCAACTTGATAGTGACAGTTTATAATTGTCAATAAATGTGATTGTTGACAATTATTAAATGTCATTAAAAGTCAAATTATGACATTTTTTAAAAATTGTCATTAATACTCATACCTTTATAGGGGATATAACGACACAAAATAAAAGCCACCAATTTTAATTGTGACAATTTTCAAGTGTCATAAAATTCCATTTTTGTTGCATTGCTAATTTTTGTTTTCATCTATCAAGGTCAATTTGTTCTAACACTTCATTAATAACTTAATTGCTTGCAACTAATTAATTAAGCATGGCATTAAAAACCTTCATTTCCAGTTATTGTCATCTTCCCATCACTCACGTCCATAGCCAGACAATAATTTAAATTCTCATTTCTAGTTAATTATCTCTCTTGAGCAGAACAATCAATCCATGTACAATTGATCAATGGCCTATTGATTAGGAGGATTAAGAACCAAAAATTCAAAATGTTAAATCCAAAGGATAATGATCCAACATTAATTAATCAACAACCTCCACAACACCCAAGTTTATGAAGTTCAAAAGAAACTTAACATTATTCTTGCACGTTAAGCTTAGTTTATGAAATTTACTCAACATAACACATTGAATCACTCAATTTTAAGCAATAAAGATCCTAAATTTAAAGAAAATAAAGTAGTTTCCGAGTGCTTTTCAAACATAGGGGAGCTCCATTGTAGACAACAAGAGACATTTGTTCAATGCACTCATCATTGTCCATATACTCCTAAAAGTTAGGAGTTAGGATACTCTTTAAATATTTGATGAATATTTTGAAAAGTGAAAAGTGAATTAAATAGTTTAGGCATTTTTTTCCTTTTATGATATTTTTAAAAGTCTAACAAACATAAGAACTTATTAGTAATTGAGTCTTAACTTTAATGAAAAAACTAGCCCATATACTTGTAAAATTTGGGAGTTGGATATTTTTTTAGAATATAACCCAAAATTAGGGCTATCTATGAAGTTAACCCTTGTCTTATTTTGATCGGATTGAAACAACTCACTATTAATAACGGTCCATATTAACTCAATAACAACTTAAGTGCGAAAGGAAACTAAGATAAGACTAAATAGTCAAGATATATCTTTTGTAAGACCCTCTATTTAGGACCAATGCTTACATGAAATTGAAAGCCACAAGAATGTTTCAACCTTTATTTTATATAAAAGAAATCAAAGAAATATTCCTAAACAACTTTAGTTGGACTTTTATTGTATGAAGTCTTGAACATGTATATAGTTGACATATGTTGGGCTGTTATTTGAATTTTAGACCCAATTTGGTGAAAACTCTGATGCAGAGAAGCCCAGATGAATTGAATGTTAGGTAGATAATGAGGAGGAGCAATTGATCAATGGCCTATTGATTAGGAGGATTAAGAACCAAAAATTCAAAATGTTAAATCCAAAGGATAATGATCCAACATTAATTAATCAACAACCTCCACAACACCCAAGTTTATGAAGTTCAAAAGAAACTTAACATTATTCTTGCACGTTAAGCTTAGTTTATGAAATTTACTCAACATAACACATTGAATCACTCAATTTTAAGCAATAAAGATCCTAAATTTAAAGAAAATAAAGTAGTTTCCGAGTGCTTTTCAAACATAGGGGAGCTCCATTGTAGACAACAAGAGACATTTGTTCAATGCACTCATCATTGTCCATATACTCCTAAAAGTTAGGAGTTAGGATACTCTTTAAATATTTGATGAATATTTTGAAAAGTGAAAAGTGAATTAAATAGTTTAGGCATTTTTTTTCCTTTTATGATATTTTTAAAAGTCTAACAAACATAAGAACTTATTAGTAATTGAGTCTTAACTTTAATGAAAAAACTAGCCCATATACTTGTAAAATTTGGGAGTTGGATATTTTTTTTAGAATATAACCCAAAATTAGGGCTATCTATGAAGTTAACCCTTGTCTTATTTTGATCGGATTGAAACAACTCACTATTAATAACGTTCCATATTAACTCAATAACAACTTAAGTGCGAAAGGAAACTAAGATAAGACTAAATAGTCAAGATATATCTTTTGTAAGACCCTCTATTTAGGACCAATGCTTACATGAAATTTGAAAGCCACAAGAATGTTTCAACCTTTATTTTATATAAAAGAAATCAAAGAAATATTCCTAAACAACTTTAGTTGGACTTTTATTGTATGAAGTCTTGAACATGTATATAGTTGACATATGTTGGGCTGTTATTTGAATTTTAGACCCAATTTGGTGAAAACTCTGATGCAGAGAAGCCCAGATGAATTGAATGTTAGGTAGATAATGAGGAGGAGAGAAGGCCAAGTTTTATTGCTGAGGTATTGACACGTGTTTGATGGAAAATTTCAATTAGAATGAATTTTGTTAATCAATTTCATTGATCATAAATGTTCTCTTTTCTTCCTCTTAGATCTCTCTCTCTCTCTAACACTCTGAACTCTTCTCAAATGGCATCTATAGAATACGAGAAAACTACACATGTAAGAAGTAGAATGAAAGAGAAGAAGAGGTGAACATAGATGTAACGTGGTTCGGCCAAATAGTGCCTACATCCACGGAAAGGAACTTGAAGATTGCAAATAAGTTCTTTTACACTTAGTCTTTAGCTTGTTTTCTTACTTTTGATCTGATATGTATTTATAGTTACATAGATCAATTATTGATAAATAAGTCTGTTAAGAAAATATAAAAAGTAGCCGTTGGAGTCATAAGTCTTCAATTCTCCACCTTGAATCCAGCACATGCAACCTCCAAACCTTCTATTTCTGACGAGTTTACCCTGTCTCTGGTAGGTTGAAGCCTATTAGCTCAAGACACTTTAGGAGTTTGAGTTTTGAAACGGGTTTTTTCAGCATATCAACAACATTTTCTGAGGTATAGACCTTCAATACTTCTATTTCTAATTCTTCTATTTTATCCCACACGAAGTGATATTTTATGTTGATATGTTTTGTTCTTGTGTGATACTGTGGATTCTTAGAAAGATGTATGGCTTTTTGGTTGTCATAGTAAAATTTCACTATTGTTTGATTTAAGCCAAGGTCCTTCATCAAGCTTTTGAGCCATAGTCCTTTGATTGCCTCTGTTAAGGCCATGTATTCAACCTCGCTAGTAGATAGAGCCACTATAGGTTGCAGTGATGCTTTCCAACTAATTAGATTAGATTCATAGAGAAATACATAACCTGTTAGAGACTTTCTCTTGTTTAGATCCCCTGCGTAGTTTGCATCAACATATCCATATAGTTCATTTTGTGGTTCTTGTGATTTCTGATAGGTTAGCTTGGCATCTTTGGACCAAATTAGGTATCTTAACATCCATTTAATGGTTTCCCAATGTTTTTTTTTTTTTCTGGATTAGACATGTATCTACTCACTAGGCTAGCTAAATATGAGAGTTATGGACTTGTGGAGATCATTAAGTACATTAAGTTGCCTACTGCTTGACTGTAGGTTATTGTAGACATCTGATTTAAATGTTCTAGGTTATAATCTTTAGGAGAATTTGCTGAGGATAGCTTGAACTATTGAGCAATTGGGAAGGTGACAGGTTTAACACTACTTAGATTGAATTTCCTTATAATTTTGTCATAGTAGCCTAACTGATTAATGCTTAGGGAGGATTGTTCTTTGTTCCTTAAAATCTCAATCCTTAAGATCTTGCTTGCCTCACCCATGTCCTTCATGTTAAACTCTCTCTTTAGGAGATTTTTGACATGAGTCAAGTTTTGCTTGGACTTTCTTGCTAGTAACATATCATCGTAAGAACACTTTATCATTGTAGGAAGATGTGTTAACATACACACATATGTCACGTGAGCTTCTCTGAAAACCAATGCTAGCAATGTAGTTATTGAATCTTTTGTATCAACATCTTGGGGACTGTTTGAGTCCATAGATTGACTTGTTAAGTAGGCAGTAGAGATCTTCTTTTCCTTTAACTTCAGATCCTTTAGGTTGCACCATATAAATTGTTTCTTCTAGATGTCCATGTAGGAATGGAATCTTTACATCTAGTTGATTCAATTCCAAGTTATTTTGAGCAACCATTACAGAAAGAGTCTGATAAAAGTTTGCTTGACTACTGGAGAAAATATCTCTAAATATTCTATTCCTTGTCTTTGAGTGAAGTCTTTTGCCATCAATCTAGCTTTATACCTACGCTTTTGTTCACTTTCTATTCCCTCTTTGAACTTATAGATCCACTTGGATGCTATTGGTTTGCACCCTTTTGGTAGTAGGGCTAGGGGCCAAGTGTCATTTACATTTAATGAATTCATTTCCTCATTCATGGCTTCAATCCAACTCCTTACATCTGGACCACTTATAGCCTCTTTAAAGGTAGTTGGTTCTTGGTTTGAAGGAGCCACTATAACATGAAGCATTAGGTTCATGTAATTCATTTTAGTATACCTAGTTGGAGGAACTATAACTCTTCTTTGTCTGTCCCTAGCTAATAAGTATTGACTCAAATCAGGTTGAACATCAACAATTTCAGCTTGCTTCTATGTTATTTTCTCTTCTTCTCCTGATTCAGCTCATGGGAAGGTTCAATAGATGGAGTTTTAGACTTCTTTACCTCAATTTTGGTGGTAGGAGTTTCTTTATTATCATCTGATTTTTCCTCCTTTTGCATGAACATTTCTTCCTCTCTAAAGGTAATTCTCTACTAATTATGAACTTCCTTTCAGTAGGATGTCACATCTTATAGCCCTTTACCCCTTCTGTGAAGCCAACAAACATGCATTTGACAGCCATTGCCTTGAGTTTCCCTAAGTTTTGCCGTACATATCCAACACGACCAAACACTTCTAGGTTATCTAGGTTGGGAGGATCGTTTGACCACTTTTCTTCTGGTGTAAGAAAATCTAAAGATGTATGTGGGCATCTATTTAGGATGTATACAGTGTAAGTAGCAACTTCAACCCAAAATTTTTCACTTAGGATAGCATTAAATAATAAACATCTTAATCATTCAATAATAGTTCTATTTAATCTCTCAGCCACCCCATTTTGTTGTGAGGAATACCTTACAGTCCTGTGTCTAGTTATGCCATTTTCACTACAAAGCCTTTTAAACTCCTCATTACAGAATTCCAGTCCATTGTCTGTCTTAAGGTACTTTATTTTCTTAACAGTCTGCCTTTCAATTAGCATTTTCCATTCTTTACACTTTTTGAGTACTTGATCCTTAGTTTTTAGAAAGTATATCCAACTTTTCCTTGAATAGTCATCAGTTAAGGACAGTAAGTACCTTGAGCCACTTAGGCTTGGAGTTGAGGCTAGCCCCCATAGGTCTGAATGGACATAATCTAGGATTCTTTTGGTGGTGTGCTGAGCCTTTGTAAAGCTGTGTCTTGTTGCTTTGCCAATCACACAGTATTCCCAGAAAGATAATTGTCAACTAATGCCTTGGGGTAGTATACCTTGTTTAGATAGGGTTGCATACCTTTAAAGCTAATGTGTGATAGTCTTTTGTGCTATAAATCAACTTCTGTCAAGACTGTCTTAATGATTGTGTAAGCTCCATTTAGCATCTTTACTCCTCTAACAACATATATGTCATTTGCTTTCTCACCAACCAATACTACTTTAGAATCTTTAATCACTTCAAAGACTCCAACTTTCCCCTGTATTCACACCCTATGGAATCCAACATTCCCAAAGAAATTAGATTTCTCTTTAGTGAAGGAACATGTCTGACATTTCTTAGAAGCTTCATGATGCGCACTTTAAGTGTTAACCCCAAGTGTACAGGTCAAGTTATAATATAAGACGGTAAAGTCCGAATATCGTTCCACTGAGGATCCAATTGTGAAGGTTTAAAGTTACTTAGCTATTATATAATCGAATCAATTTTGTTTGAGTATTGAAATTGAAGTTGTGATTTAAGAAAATAAAACTTAAAAGGAAAGCATATAGATAAGAAACACAAGAGTCAAAGAGAGTTTTAGGGTAATAAATCCTTGTTTATTTTGTCATGCAATATTCTAGGGTTCATGGATTTTATTATAATTCATATGCTTAAGTCTAGAAACATAAATCCAAGTTATTTTCTTTCAAAAACAACCTTTTCTCATGCAACTCAATTGATTATTAATCTCTTGAAATCAATACAAATTACATGGCATTAAGAATAGTGTTTAGCAAATTTCATTGTTAACCTAACTATTTTCATGATAATTTAACAACAATTCATTGTTATAGATCAAGTTAGACATACAATCTCTCAACCATACATCTAACCTAACATTCAAAGATGGCCAATCAACAAGAGTTAAGCACAATAACATTAAAAAACATAATCATTACAACAAAACCATGAATATTCTACAATATCAACATAACTTCATAAACAATTCATCAAAACCCTAAAACTAAAGAGTTAGTAGCTTCAAGCAACATGTTCATAAACAAATTAAGCATAGAAAGAGTGTAAAGAAAGGAAACTTTACTAGGAAGAAGTCCATGATTGAGAGGAACCGCCAAGATGTCCTTCGGTCTTCACGTCAGGAACTCGAACGGTATCAAACTCTCTCTCTCGAACTCTTCTCTTTTTCTTGCAGCCAACTCTCTTTGAGACTCTTTTGGTGTGTTTCTCTCTAATTTCTTGATGTCTAGGGTTGTTGGAAACCCTCCAATTTATAGAGTTGGCCGCCCAAAATTCTTTCAAAAAATACAAAATCTTTAAATTAGGAAAGTTGCCGCCGCGACGCTGACACTATATTGAAGCAGACTGATCTCTTAGGAAAAAGGGCCGTGGCGCTACCCTGTTTTTGGCAGTTTCGGTGTTTCCTTCATTTTTCGCTGTATTTTTGGCTCAATTTTGATCTTTTTGGCTCTCACTTCTAATTTTCTTCATTTTGACTTGGAAACCACTAGCAAACGAGTGAAATCTAGTATAAACTCCCTTAATTTAAGAGAATAGAAAGCACTTTTCAAGCGCTTTTCACTTCACAATCCCATCCTTAAGTTTTAATGAGACTGATCCAATTCCCTTGATCTTGCAAGCTCCACTGTTGCCAATGTAGACCAATTCTCCATCGATTTCTTTATAGGTGTTGAACTAGGTTTTAAAGGGTGTCATGTGATAGGTACAACCAAAATCTAGAACCCAATCATGCTTCCCCAAAGGGCTTACTTGGTTGGCTTTGTTATTTGTAGAGGCCAGAGCACCTGAACAGAGATAGGAACCTTCATTATATATAGAGGCTTCAGGCTGTTTTCCTTTAGAGTTTCTCTCATTTTCTTGGTTTTTCTTTTTAAAAAAGAAGCAGTCTCTCATGAGGTGGCATTTTTTGTTGAAATAGTTACACCTCAGCTTGGTTTTAGGTTTGTGTTCTTCATTTGTTTGCTGTTTTCCACCTTTAGACTAATTATGCTTATTTTTGTCATTTACAAACCGTCCTTTTGCACTAGGTTGTTCTTTCTTGGTGACTTGAAGCTCTAATTCTTTTGTTCTAGGTGTTGAAATAATGACATCGTTGTAATTGACTCTCTACCATACTTCAACGCATTTTTCACTTCCTTGTAAGCATTTGGTAGTGAATTCAATAGAACTTGTGCTTCATTCTCACCACCCAATTTTTCTCCAAGATTTTTGAATTCAGATACTATCTTTTTAAACTCATCCAAATTTTCTGTAAGTGTTTTTACTAAATCCATCTTGAATGTGAAAACTTTTCCCTAAAGAGCATCTTATTTGTAAAGTCTTTTGTGGCAAAGAGCCCTTCTAATTTTGTCCACATCTTGTAAGCTATCTCTTGGTCTATTGCTTGCCTTAGAACACCATCACTTAGATTTAAAACTAGAGTTCCATATGCTTCCAACTCCATATCCTCCTTTTCTTGTGCTATCATCGTAGGTGAGAGAGTTGATGGATCTAAAAGGGCCTTGTGTGTCTTCTGCTGACCAAGAATGGCTTTGATCTTGGCTTTCCATAAGCCAAAATCACCTTTACCATCAAATTTTGTTCAAACCTTGCTATTGCCATTTCGATTCAAAATTCTAAGTCTTGCTCTAATACTAGTTTGTTGGGCTATTATTTGAATTTTAGGCCCAATTTGGTGAAAACTCTTATGTTGAGAAGCCCAGATGAACTGAATCTTAGATAGATAATGAGGAGGAGAAAATGCCACATTTTATGCTAAGGTATTAACACGTGTTTGATGGAAAATTTCAATCAGAATGAATTTTGTTAATAGATTTCGTTTGATTATAAATTTTCTCTTTCCTTCCTTTCAAATCTTTGTCTTTTTCTCTAACACTCTGAACTCTTCTCAAATGGCGTTTGTAGAATGCGAGAAAATTGCACATGTAAAAAGTAGAATGAAGGAGAAGAAGAGGTAAACATAGATGTAACGTGGTTCAACCAAATTGTGCCTACAACCGTGGAAGGGAACTTGAAGATTGCAAATAAGTTCTTTTACACTTAGTTTTTTGCTTGTTTCCTTACTTTTGATCTGATATGTATTTATAGTTACATAGATCAGTTATATATGAGTAAGTTTGTTAAGAAAATGTAAAATCTCGTCATTGGAGTATTGAGCTTCAACATACCAATGGATTATGTTAAAAAATAATCTAAAGGTCTATAGTATATGGATAAGGTTGAGTGCCTTATCCTTATCCTAGTGACACTATGGATACAACCCACTTTTGTAATAATTACAAATGGTTTAATCCAAACCGTTTAAGTGGAGACATGTGAGTGGAGGTATATTATATAAAGAGTTTGTATAAGATTGGATAGGGAAATATTTAATCTCTCTCTGTAAATCCATTAATTGGTGAGATTAATATTTCATAGGATGATCATGTACGACTCGATCTTAATCTTGAGTGATTTATAAACTCCTGTCTATGAGGTCAGTTCTTTGATTTGCACGGTGAGAGTTGCTCGAGTTTTCGACTTGATTAAATAAGGAGCTAGGAACATAACTCAACAAGATGGAATTTATTCCTTCCCTCATATGGTAAGTAGATGAGTAGTTTCCTTAAGTGCTAATTTCGGGTCTTGGACAAAGGGATTCCACCCTCTCAGTGGCCTGAGAGTGACTTAGTTTATGGTTGGACCACTAGCAGATTGTTTATTAGAAGAATCAGTGGTACTTGAGGAAAAGATTTAATTACAGGGATGAGACCCAACTATAATTATGAACAATTTGTGAAGGATCGTCTTGCTTATATTGATTATATCGATGGACACAACTTGTCCTACAGTGTATAAGAAGAGTTCAACTATAGGCCTATATTGGTTCGGCTTGTAGTTAATGAATGAAGCTTTAATTATTAAAGAGTTTCATTAATTAATCTTGGATCACTGAAGGTTATAATTACTAAGTCTATAAGGTCCCTTTGCTAGCTCACCACGAACCAACAAAGATCAATTATTGAAAGAAAAATTTGAAGTGTTCAAAATTTTTTAGGAAAAATATTAATTGTATTGGATACGATTGACATATGATTTATTATAAAGTGTATTTGAATGAGATTCAAATAATAACTATATGATTCAAATAATTAATTATTTATTTGGATGAGATCCATATAGATAAATAACTTATTTAATTTGAATAAGATTCGAATTAAATAAATAGAGATAGAATTAATTAATTAATTAGAATTGGATTCAAATAATTAATTATTAAATTTGGATGGTTTAAATATCATCTTTTTTATAAATATCGTTGATATCATTAATATCTACTTAAGTTTTATCATCGATATCATTGATATACAAATATAACTAATATCTACCTAATTTCTATCACCGATATCACTGATATACGTATATCATTGATACCTACCTAAGTTCTATCACTGATACACAGTTATCACCAATATCTACCTAAGTTATGTCACTGATATCATTGACAATTTATATCACCGATACACGAATATCACTAATCTCTACCTAAGTCATAACACCAATATCACTAATATAATTGATATCATTGATATCTACCTACGTTGTACCACTAATATACAAATATCACTAATATCGTTGAAATCACTGATACATGGATATAATTGATGTCTACCTAAGTTATGTCACTGATATCACTAATATCGTTGATTTTAAATGCTAGAATTACCAAATTCATATTTTTCACATTTTAAATAACGCTTTAGTGAGTTATTTTCTAATATCTAAAGACATGAGCAATAGTCAGTGGATTCTTCAATCATTGATAGAATCTTTTGAGGGACTAATATATAAGTATATCAATGACTATCACCGGTAAATTTATATTATTATGTGTTAATAATAGAAGTCTTAGTTGTTTCTTATAAAATAATAATAATAATAATAGAAGACTTAGTGATAGCTACTATTATATTTTGTAAATTTTAGATTATTGTGTATCTAGTTACATTCTAATTACAATCATTCAAACTAACCTTTCTCCTACGTAAGTAAAGGAACTTTCACATCATTCTCCTAGATAGCACAAAAAATGTGCTATCTTGCTCCGTCTAATTCAAGCTCGTTCCTTGATTTTATGTGGTTATTTTCATGATTTTGTAGGCTTCGAGCACCTAAGAGGTAGAACGGAGCGTTAGTGATGAAAATAAGCTTAAACGGGTCAAAACAGAGCTCATTTGGATCAACTAGGAAAGAAGAGGTGAAAATTATCAAATTAGCCCTAAATGCATGGGGCAGCGATGCTGTAAGGTGCCATGCATAGTGCTCCGAATGTGAATATGCGCGAATTTTTGTCAACGGCGCGACACTGCATCCTAACACCGCGGCGCCATTGCAATTATTATAAAAATGTTATTCTGCCACCTAGGGTTGCAAGCACCGATTCTAGCTGAATTCCACCAGGTTCCTCTCTATTTTTCTTCATCTTCTAGCTTGGGTTTTAGGAGTTTTCTCTATTTTCATGTACTTGTGAGTATTCAAATCGAATTTAATTGTGTTTGCTGGATTCAATTCTGATTTAATAAATTATCTTCATATTGTCGAATACTTAGGGATTGTATGATTGACATTTGATATGTGACATTTAATCTTATGTTGATCTTTAGAAAGCAATAGGTTAGGTTGGCTTGCGAATCTATAACGACGAGAAATGCTCTAACCAACCTAGAATTGAGTCGAATGAATAATTGATTAGGCACTTGAAAATTAAATATTCAACTTAACTTTACTCTAGATCTTAATGCAATTAAGACATCTTGAATTCCCATGTCTTTCATCAATTCAAATTTGGACTAATTAGTTAATTAGCAAGATTGATTAGCTTTTCTAATTAATTCAGCTAAATATAACAAATACTTAAATTCAGGTAATGAGAATTCGATGAACGAGTACGTTAAATAGGAAAATTTCGTAAGAACCCAAACTAGGCTATCTCCTATAATTTTTCAACTTTTACCAGAGAATTAGAGAAATAATTACCATACCTAATCACATTTGTTATCTCCTATATCTTTAACCATTATAATTCACATACGACATATATATATATACACACACACACATATCTTTAACCATCATTCATGATCAACACATTGTAACATAGTTACCATACCCAACCTAACGAATGTTGTCCATTAGGAGAACTACTTACCTTGAAATAAAATTCCAACAATTACCAAAACGTAACTTAGAACAACAAAACTCATATTGACCAACCGGAATCAATTTAAAAAATTAACATCTTTTAATAAAACTATTACTGAAACTTAATCCTGAAGGGCTGATCAGTACCCAATGTCGTCCCCGAATTGTAATCTATGAGTTCAAATCTTATTTGAAACTAGACATGGAAAGATTCCGAAAGTTAATGCTTAATTTAAAGTGATTGAGTTACGCATATCATTTATCGGATTGAGCAATGAATTCAATTAAGTTGTACCACAATTTGGCGTACCTTATTTTATTTAGAAAACCAAACATCAAACTTGGGTAATTTAATTTACTCTACTACTACTCCGAATCGATGTGGAGACAACAGTTAGAGAAAATTCAAAATTCTTTATCATGCAATAAGTATAAGCCAAGAAGATACTGTTTTTACGAATTTACTCTCTCGTACTTAATTAATTCTTCCACCTATTCATAGCTCCTTAAATGAGTTATCTTAGTGCTTCTAAGCTTGCTCCTTTATGATGCTTAATGTATTTATATGTCCATATTTGTAGGATTTCGAGCAAGACATGCATTTCGAAGTGTTACACGCCGTTCAGGGTTAACTTGGAGCAATTAGAAATATTTCTGAGTAACCTAGGCATGAAAGGAGATCAAAAGGACAAACAATGCCACCAATAGACTGGCGCGACACGACGCAAAAGACAAAAGCAAAGGATGTGCAAACCAAGCAGCAACATCACGATGCTATCAATTTTCCAGGCACAACACTTTGATAAACGATTAAAGCGCCATAGCGCTATCCACAATGTCGTGGCACTCTCACGAGTTTTACAAATACTTCCTCTTTTCGTTTAGGTTAGAGGAGAGGAAAGAGTTTTAGCCGATTTTAAGAGCTCCTAGCTCGGTTTTGGCCATGAGATTTCTTTAAATTTAATTTTGAGTTATATATAATCAACATTATGGCATTAGGATTCAAGTTTTGATGACCGACTAGGCTCCCAAACGTTGATTTTGAGGTTTGTTAGGTAATTTACTATGTTTTAATGAAATTTTGATGAATGTTCTTGTGATTTTCTGATTCTTTCTTGTTTTCCTCTCTTTGCTTTAATCCATGTTTGATTAATGTGACATATTAGTCATTTCAAAGATGTATGCTATCTAGGTTCTAGCGTTAGGTAAATAATGCTCAATTGTTGTGATTAACGTGGACAAATTGGTTATATACTAGTTGGTTAATACTAAATTATGTTGCTTTAGATATAATAACTAAAGTATACCTGTCATTAAAATTTTCCTTTTTGTCTAATTTATAGTTTTAAATAATGACTTAAAATGGGGTTATTTTAAACAATAATGTTATTTTTAAAAAAAATTCGAAAAATAGGGTGCTTTAGAAACTAATGACAAAAGTAGGGTGGTTTGGAAAATAATTTGTAAATTGGGGTGGTGAAATCGTGTACCGGGTACACGATTTCAGTCAATTTTTTTCGTGGTCATTGTCATGTAAGTAAGTCGTGGACCCGGTCCACGAGTGTTGACCAAACTCGTGGACCGGGTCCACGATTTCGGCCAAACTCGTGGACCCGGTCCACGATTTCGCCCGTACTCGTAGACCTGGTCCACGAGTGTTAACCAAACTCGTGGACCGGGTCCACGATTTATGCCTAGTGAGTTACACCAATTATCATGCTATAATCGCGGGGAAGGAGGAACGAGCAGTTTACGCTTTAGTAGCTACCGTTTCAGCTCTAGTATTCACAGGCTTTCAAGGAATGGAATATTATCAAGCACCCTTCACTATTTCAGATAGTATTTATGGTTCGAGTTTTGATCAAAAAGACTTCTTACCCCCGTTCTTTTCTCATGATACGTCCAAAAACGTCCGGTTTTTTTCCCATGATAAATAAGTTAATTAATTAATTACCCACTTAAATGAAATTTTGCTTATTACTTGTGTTCATCAATTATTGTTTAGTTTCATTGATTCTTAATTTTTAAATTTATTCATGCATGCAAAAGGGGTATTTTAAAGAATAATGTTATTCTAAAAAAAAAATTCGAAAAATAGGGTATACATATTTAAATTTGTTCATTCATGCAAAACAAAACGTATACATATACAAATTTATTCATTCATGCAAAACAAAACGTATATAACTATTGCATATTTATAAGATAATTAGAAAGGAAAATGTATATGCATACGTATATGGCGGCGGCGGCGGTAGCAACGGTGGTACTGGCGGCGGCGGCAGTGGAGGCGGCGGCGGCGGCGGCGGAGGCGGAACGAAAAGAAGAAGAAAATTGACAGCGACAATGACAAACGAGAACTGAAATAAGAGAAAGGAGAGAAAGGAGGAAAGAAATGAAGAGTGAAAGGAGAGATATGAGGAGAGAAATGAAGAATGAAAAGAGAGAAATGAAGATGGTGGAAATGAGAGAAATGGAGAATGGGAGCTGCCGGTCGGAAATTTAAAGAGTGGAACTCGTGGACGGGGTCCACGATTACCGAAATCGTGGACCCCGTCCACGAGTTCGGTCAATGCATGCCTCTGCATGCAGAGGCATGCAGACTGGAAATCGTGGACCCGGTCCACGATTTCACAGAATCGTGGACGGGGTCCACGATTTCACAACCCTATTTTTCCAAATTCTTTCTCCCCCACCCTATTTTTCCAAATTCTTTCTCCCCCACCCTATTTTTCGAATTCTTTTTTAAAAAACCATTATTTTAAAAAAAAATTCCTTAAAATGATACATTTTTTTTTTCTTTAGATTAATTTTTAAATATTAAAGGAAATAGTTTTATCTTTTTTTTAAAAAATAATATGACATAATTTTTTTTTTTTAAAATGGATGCATTCAACTCATAAAAATTAGAAGATAAATTTGATACATAAAATAAATTTAAGATTTATTAAAAGTATAGAGATTAAAATTAGACAATTAAAAGTACATGGACTAAAATCGAACAAACTTCAAAGTATGAGGACTAAAATTGTATTTTAACCTAAAAAGAACACCTAAATAGCACCAACTTAATTTTTGTGCGTCCTAACCGAGTGTCCAATCGCAAGTTACTACATGAAAAACTTTTTATTTAAAAAATATATATGATTTGAAGGAGATATATGGAAAAATAGGTGTGCATGCAACCTGAGCTACACCTAATTTTATTTTATAAATAATGTAGGTTATAACATGTTATATGTTTAAGACACATAGAGGAAGGGTGACTATAGGAAAATATTAGAAGAAAAAAATGTACAAAATGCTTTTCACCTATATATTTATCCAACTTATTAAGAATACATGATTGCAATAAAACCAGGCTATTTTGTAATTGGTAGTGACTAATTGATTCCTTGCTGAAAGAGAGGTTGTTGCCATTTCAACCAAGGTGGGCTATAAGCACTAGGTCTCACAAAGCTTCTTGTTGTTTGCTAAGTTTTATTTAATAAGGCATTGGGTGTACAAGAAGAGATTTGATAAGAGATTTTGTTTCACTCCTGGCATTTGTGTATCCATCTTCATCCAAATAAAGCAAGTTCATAACTCTTGAAAAATTCACTACATGCATTAGAATAGGCATTGGAACAGCGATTGGGTGAAGACATGCTTCATTTGTGTCCTTCCATGCATCAACCACTTGCTTATGAAGTTCAACACAAGCTTCTTCCTCTGAACAACCATATTGCTCCATGTAACATTCAACAGCAGAAGCAACATGTTCCCTTTCTTGCTCAAACTGAAAAACAAAAACAAATCACTAAGTATACTAATATTTGATTAACCTGCCCTTTATCTCAAAAACAATTAGCCATGAGAGTAATGACCTATATATCCAATAAACTCTTTGTGAGATCCCTTGATTGTTTCAATGTAGGATCCTTAACAAAACCTCAAGATTAAGTCGATCTTTTTGGGTTCACCATTCTTGGATCCAATCTTTGTTTTGTTTTTTTCCTTGGTTTTGTTTTTTTTTTTTTTTAGGATCTCACATTTGAAAAATCAAGAAATGTCACAATCTTTATAAGATAAATTGGGCTATTCCTCCCCTTGCTAATTGGTTTTGAGATAAACCTCCTATTACAATTTTATATGGTATCAGGATACCATTAAACCCAAACGGATATTCAGTCCAATAAGAAAATTGGGATTTGATTTAAGAATGGTGAATAAAAAAAGTCACATCTTGAGGGTGAATAATAAGTATCTTACAATGAAAAAAAATCAAGGAATCAAGGGACTATGAGCTACCCCTGATTGATCTATGATCCTCTCACCATACCCCCTGATGATGGTGTCTTGTTTTTTCACCATTTTAGGGTCGGATCCCAATATTTTTTGGATCAAATATCTGTTTGGGTTCCACGAGTTTTGATACCATATGAGAAATATATATAGTTTTATCTCAAAACTAATTGACAATATAAACAAAAACCTAATATATACCTTGCGGGAAACGATATCATCCATGAGTCTACAAATGATTGTTGAGGCTTTAATAATTTGAGGTCCTTTAGAAAGCCATTCAAGTACCTCGTTTGTAACAATGTCACCCATTCCGAGAAATGAAATAGTTATAAGCATGGGATAACCTGTGGTACTTAATGCCAAGTCCATGTACTCCTTAAAGTTTGGTTTATACTTTTTGTTTAACCATTTAGCTTCTTTAAAGTAGGATTCAGCTAGCTTTTTCATCTGTTAAAATAAATGATATATATATAAAAAAAGAAATTAGAACTCTAATAATATACATGTAAAAAAAAAAAAAAAAAAAGGATGGGAAGGAGATAGAGAAGGAAAATAAGAAACTTTACTCCTCCTATTGCAATTTGAAGGTGGAGTGAACTTTCATCCTTGCCTATCTCTTTGCTAATTTCCTCATAAAGATCTAACATTGCTACATAAAAAGGTTTCATGTACTCAGGGAGTATATGCACCATGCTTCTATCCCACCTGAAAATTCAACATGACATTATATTAATTATTGATAAAGAGTTCTCCAACTTGATTTTGAATATTAATTAATATCATATATATATAAAATTTGAAAGATGGAAAGATCACTAAAAAAAATAGTTTTTCTTTTAGATATTTTCTTTCATTTTTTTTAATTTTTATTTTGGCTGAAATTTGTATCTTATTTTCAAAAAGCAGTGTAGATTGAATTCAAAATTTAGGTTAAAAAATATGTATTTTGCATCCCTAAACTTTGTTCTCAAATTTTAGTTTGTGAAGATTTAGTTTTTGTATTTTTAATTTTGTAACAATTAGACTATTAACTAGCAACTAAAATTGTTGGAGTTTTGTTTGTTGGCGTTCTATTGTTTTAAGGCAGGTTGTGGAGACTATTGTTGATGTCACAAATATAGTCTTAACGTCGGACTATGACATTAGTAACTCCTGCAGCATATTTTCTTTCCTTATCTGAAATTTTCCTACAGATATATTATGTCCGATATTTTCCTTAATGGAGGCATTGATTATTATTTCCAATTGCGGAGTTTATTTCCTTTCTTGGTCTCAATTTATAAAAGGAGATTAATGGTGAACATTTAGAGTTGCGACATTTGTTTATCGTGAAGAGAGAGTTTCTGCTCTTGGTGGCCATGTTGTGCAATGTTGCATTTTGTTATTTGCTCACTTTATCTCACTGTGTAACTTCATCATTCGACGAGAGCAAAACCTTGAAAATAATCTTTGTCTTAGGGGGAACCCTAAGGCATCACTATAGAGAAGTGATTCTCAGTCTTAGGGGAAGCCTAAGACTTCATTCTTGAGAAGGATTTCTCCATCTTAGGGAGACCTAAGATTCATTAGTGAAGGGAGTTCACTGAATTGCAAGGAAGATAATCAAGCTGAGACTCACACACTGTCGGAGGCTGAAGTGTTTTTCACTAATATTACCACACTAAGGGGGAGACTAAGTACAATTGAGAGGGAGTCTCACATCTAGGAGGAGCCTAGGTGTTTAACAAGTTAAGCTCTACAAGAGTCACTATAGAAGTTGTTACTTTACAGATAAGTACTTTGTTGTAAGTGCTTAACTATACAATATTAGTGGATTACCTTTCTTAGGTACGCTGCCCCCTAGATGTAGGTGGTTTATCGCCGAACTGGGCTACCAACTCCTATGAGCAATTACTATTTTACTTGTTGTTAGTTTGTTGGTTGTAATAGTGCTTGTTTGTGCTTTCTGTTTAACATCCATATTTGAGTGACGAGTCATCTTATTACTTTTTCAATTGGTATCAAAGCGGGTCATCTCTATCTCAAGTGCTCTGATCGGATCAAAGAAGGTGGCTCCACTACTGGACCTCCTATTCTAGATGGAACAAACTATTCGTATTAGAAAGCTCGTATGACCACCTTTCTGGGATCTATTGACAGTAAGACTTGGAAAGGTTGTCGTTACAGGATGGTCCCAACCTACCACCAAAACTAAAGACAAAAATGAGGTTCTAAAGCCAGAATTACAATGGCCAGAGGCTAAAGATGAAGTATCATTTGGAAACTCATGTGCTGTGAATGTCATATTTAATGGTGTTGATTGCAACATATTTTGATTGATTAATACTTATGTCTCTACAAAGGAAGCTTGGGATATTCTATCTGTTGCCCATGAAGGAACCTTAGTCAAAATGTCAAGACTAGAATTGTTGACTACAAATTTCGAGAATCTAAAAATGCAAGATGAAGAGTCTATTATTGAATTTAATGTTCGGTTACTAGATATTGCCAATAAATTCTTTGCACTTGGAGAGAGAATTTCAAAGGAAGCACTTTTTCACAAGGTTTTTAGGTCTCTACCTAAGAAATTAGATATGAAAGTCATAACTATCGAGGAAGCTCAAGACATATCTACTTTGAAAGTGGATGAATTAGTCAGCTCTTTACTCACCTTTAAAATGTCTTAAGTTCTACTCTTCAAAAAGAAAAGTCTTTCAGATGTAGAGAGTGTGAAGGGTATAGACGTTTTCAACCAGAATGTCCCAATTTTCTGAATAAACAGAATAGAAACTATGTCTTAACTTTGTTTGATGACGAGTTTGAAGACAACAGTGAGTTGGAAGAAAATGTTAAATCGCTTGAAAGTAACATCTTTTTTTACACCTTGTTAGTCGAGATCTCTGAATATGATGCGTTTACAAATAATTTTGACCATCATTCACAAACAGTCGAGATCTCTACGTTGTCTATTTTCATGACGATGATGGACTAAAGGTACGATTTCTAGCCTAGGCGTAGAGTAGTTCCCTATTTTGTAACTCATGGGATTTTAATAATTTTTTTTCGCTATATTGCATGTTGACAAACTTTTCTTAACTTATAAACAATGCATGATTATGTTTCTGTATATGAGGCATAATAGTTAGCTAAGGTTTAATTTGCAATAACGTGACATTTAATTGCATGTTAATCTGACGTAGCGATAGGTTAAATTAGCTTGTGAATTCTAAATAATTCTCAATGAACATTACCTAATTGACCTAGAGCAGAATAAATTTGAATGTTGGATTTGGTTTTTCAATTAAACGTTCAACTTAGCAATTTTCTAAACCTTAATGCAATTAGCTAGATTTGTAGGATGCGTTCATCTATTAATTTGGTTGATTCCATCATTTGGATCCTAGCATTTTTAGGTTAGGTGGTTAAGGTAGGCAATGTAGGATTAAGTATATTAATCAATGATCGAGTTACAATTGGGGAATAGCTCGAAAGCCTACGTTAGGTTTTTAAATTATTTTAAATCTAATTTCAATTTAATTCTTTACAATTTAAATTCTTGCATTTTACAAAATTTCACCAGACCCCCACTTCGGTTACTTTAGTACTGTTAGCAATTTAATTGAGAAATTTATAAGCTCCATATGTTCGGCTCAGCCTTGTCACTACTGTGAGTTTTGGTGGGTACGGTTAAAAATTATTTGGAGCGGGATTGGGTGACAAATTTGCACCCCCCAGTTTGTCAAAGCCCAAAACCTTGAATCATAAAGTTCTATAGGAACCTCTTCTAGTAGGTATAACAGAGAAACTAAAAGACATCACAGGCCTCGATGAATTTGCCATTTTTGCGGTAAAGTCGGCCACAAACAATCTTTTTGCTATCAATTATTAAATTTGCTCCATAAGTCCTCAAACTCAATTAAGGCCTCTCACTATTCTCATAGAAGGCGTACAAAAGGGTGTAAATTGAAACAAGTTTGGAGAGTGAAGAATGTCCAGACCAAATGCAATGTTGTGTTGACTTCACTCAAATCTTCTGCTAGAAGAGATTGATACTTTGATAGTGGAAGTTGTCGGCATGTGACTAGTGAACAAAATATTTTATCTGATCTCAAACCTATGAGTGCAGGTAATGTCACTTTTGGAGACAGTGCTGCTGGTAAGATTATTGGAAAAAGAAAATTGAATTTCCAAGGCCTATCTTCACTAAATGATGTCATGCTGATTGAAGGCTTACCGCCAATTTTATCAATATAAGTAAACTTTGTGATCAGGGCTTAAATGTAAGTTTTACCAAAGACCAGTTTGTTGTTACAAATGATGTTATAATGATCTTCTTATAACAGGCACATGGTCCTCAGCTATTTGTTACTTATTGAATCTTGAACACATTCTTAGGTTCGTCAGCTCTCAAGACAAAACAAAGCTAGCCTATAGTATAAGCATCTTGGTCATATGAGTATGAAAGCCATTCAAAAGGCATTGTAAAAAAATGCCATCTCTAGTCTCCTCTCTCTATCTCCTACTATAGGAACTATCTATGGTGACTGTTAGTCAAGTAAACAAACTCACACTTTGCATAAGTAGGTTTCTTAGTTGGGTTCAACGTGTGTCTTGGAGCTTCTCCCCTTGGACCTTATAGGACCAATGCAGTCAGAAAGCCTAGGAGGGAAGTACTATGTTTTAGTTGTTGTTGATGACTTTTCTTGGTACACTTGGGTTCGTTTTCTACGAGAGAAATCAAACACTTTTGTCACTTTTTAAGCTTTATGTCTCCAATTGCAACGTGAAAAAGATCTTAATGTAAAATGAATTAGGAGTGATCATGATAAGGAGTTTGAAAATGTGCAATTTGCAGAATTCTATGACTCCACTAGCATTCATCATAAATTTTCTACTCCAATCACCCTTCAATAGAATGGGGTTATAGAAAGAAAAAATAGGATACTGATAGCGCTCCAAATGTGCTATCCCCTTCTGCTTAATTTGAGTTCATTCCTTGGTTTCTTCACGTTAATTTAGTCATTTTATACGTATCGAGTACGTGAGAGGTAGACCATGGTGTTAGGGAGAAAATGGAGTTAAAATAGATCGATTTTTTAATTCATTGAGTACTCATTCAATTTTTCACTTTAGCATACCATATTTCTTTCAATCAAAATTTTCTTGTGTGAACTTTTTAATTTTAGCAATACCAAACAACCCTCCCACCCCCCTAGTACTTAAGGGACATTTGTGTTGTGATTGAGAAATACTTGCTTCCCTATGGATTTGACCCGTACGATCGCTATCGCAAGCCAAGTAGGAACAAATTTCATTTGATAGTTAATACGAGTGAATGTCAGAAATATTTGCTTCACCTTCTCGGTTGAACCAAAGAATGTACAAAAGCCTCTTGAGGATGAATGCTGGGTGAATGTCATGCAAGAAGAGCTTGGCAATTTGTGAGAAATAATGTATGGACTTTTGTTCCTCGTCTAGAGTCTATAAATGTCATCAACACTAAGTGAATATTCAAGAAAAAGTCTAACAAAAATAATAATGTTACTAGAAATAAAGCACGATTGGTGGCTCAAGACTCCATTCAAGTGGAAGGTGTGGATTTTGATGAAACTTTCGCTCCTGTGGCTAGACTTGAGGCAATCAGACTTCTCCATGGAATATCTTGATAAGCACTTGAAAAGTGCTTTCTATCCTCTCAAATTAAGGGAGTTTATATTAAATTTCACTTGTTTGCTAGTGATTTTTAGGTTAAAATGAGGAAAATTAGAAGAAAAGACTAAAAGATCAAAACTGAGCAAGAATAAGGCGAAAAAGAGCTGAAAAACTCAAAAAAGTAAAATTTAGTATAGCGCCGCGACACTAAAACCTGAGCGCAACGTTTTGGACGCATCATAGCATCGCGGCGCCAAAAGCCAACTGCAACATTCTGAACGCATCACAGCGTCGCAGCGCTTGGACGGCGTTGCCGCGACGCTAAAACCTGAGAGCAACAATTTTGACGCAATCCTAGCGCCGCGCTATGGACCAGCGCCGCGGCGCCAGTTTTCCATAAATGAATATTTGTTATTTTTTGTAAGTTTTTGGGCGGCCAACTCTATAAATTTGGGGGTTTCCAACAGTCCTAATCATCAATAATCAATCAACCATCAATTTACAGACCTAAAGAGGCACAAAAAGGAGAGAATTAAGTGTGAGTTTATAAAAGAGTTCACAGAGTGAGTTAGTTGCAAGGAAGAGGAAAAGAGTTCGAGATAGTCGTGGTGCCATTCGAATTCCGACATGAGAGCCAAGGAGAACGTGACGGTGCTACCTCAATCAAGAGCCTCTTTTTAGTAGAGTTTCCTTTTCTTTACACTCTTTCTTTGTTTATTTTGTTTAAACATGTTGCTTCAAACTATGAGTGGCTAAACTCTTTAGTTTTAGGGTTTTGAAGAATTGTTTATGAATTTATGTCGATATTGTAGAATTTCATGGTTTTGTTGGAATGATTATGCTTTTCATTGTTATTGTGTTTAATTTTTGTGGATTGACCATCTTCATATGTTAGGTTAGATGTATGATTGAGAGATTGTATGTTTAACTTGATCTATAACAATGAATTGTTGTTAATCTATCACGAGAGTAGTTAGGTTGACAATAAAGATTGCTAAAGACTATTCTTAATGCTATGTAATTTTGTATTGGTTTCAAGAGATTATTAATCAATCGAGTTGCATGAGAAAGGGTTGTTTTTTAGAGAAAATAACTTGGAATTAAGTTTCTAGACTTAGGCATATGAATTACCATAAATTCCATGAAATCTATAATATTGCATGATGAAATAAACAAGGATTCATTACCCTAGAACTCTCTTTGTCTCTTGTGTTTCTCACTTTCTTACTTTCCTTATTTGGTTCATATTTTCCATAAATCACAATTTCAATTCCAATCCTCAAATAAAATTGATTCAACTCTAGAATAGCTAAGTAACTTAAACCTTCACAATTGGATCTCCAGTGGAACGATATTCGGACTTAACCATCTTATATTATAACTTGACCCGTACACTTGCTATTAACACTAAAAGTGCGCATCATATCTTGTTATCTATTTAAACTGTACAGATGGATGAAAAGAGTATTTTCCTGAATGGATATTTAAACGAGGAAGTATACGTTGAACAACCCAAAGAATTTGTTGATCCGCTCATTCTGACTATGTGTATAAACTCAACAAAGCATTGTAGGGGCTTAAGCAAGCTCCTAGAGCCTGGTATGAACGACTGACTAAGTTTCTTGAAAATAATGTGTACAGTCGAGGCGAAGTTGACAGAACTTTGTTTGTGAAAAAATTCAAAGAAAAGTTCGTGATTGTGCAAATTTATGTTGATGACATTGTCTTTGGAGGGATGTCACAAGAGATGGTAGAACTCTTTGTGAAACAAATGTAGGATGAATTCAAGATGAGTATAGTAGGAGAACTGTCATATTTTCTAGGGTTTCAGATCAAACAACTGGATGATGAAGTCTTCATTTCTTAGTCTAAATATGACAATAACATTGTCAAAAAGTTTGGTATCGAAAAACCTAGTATCACACGAACCCCTGCTCCCACACATGCAAAACTCTCCAAAGACACTGGAGGTACTCCAGTTGATGAGAGTTTATACAGAAACATAATCGAAAGTCTATTCTATCTAACGACTAGTAAACCTGATATTACCTTTGTTATATGTGAATGTGCAAGATATTAGTCTAACCCCAAAACTAGTCGCTTGTTGAGTGCAAAAAGGATAATTAAATACATTAATGACACAAGTGATTATGGGTTGTTATACACATTTGACACAAGTAGCTCTTTGATTGGCTACTGTGATATGATTGAGCTGGAAGTTTAGAGGATAAGAAAAGTACTTTTGGAGGTTGCTTCTTTCTAGGAAACAACTTGATTTCATGGTTCAACAAGAAATGGAATTGTGTTTTCTTGTCAACAACCAAAGTTGAATATATTACTGCAGGGACCAATTGTAGTCAATTGATATGGTTGAAGCAGATGTTACAAGAGTATGATGTCTTGTAAGATGTCATGACTTTCTACGGTGACAACATGAGTGTCATCAATATTTCTAAAAATTCTATTCAGCACAGTCATATGAAATTATGTTGGAGCACATCAACACCAAGAACCAACTTGCTGGCATTTTTACAAAGGTGTTGGATGCTACTCATTTTAAGGTCTTGGGAGTTGCTTTGGGCCTATATGTGATAAAAGCATAGAAATTAATTATCTGAGTCTGGTTGGTGAAAGAGACGGCCCATCAAACTTGCAATCCCTCGAATATGGAGTTCGATTTTGTGGACTCCCTGCCTTGAATGAAGAAAATGAAGTTCCTCCCCCGAATAAGGAAATTGGAGTCCCTTCTCCTTCAGCCAAACAAAGACATTTTGGTGCCGAACTTTCTGTTGAGTCGAAAGGGAAGGAAAAGGTTAGTACCTTTGCTTTAACAATGCTAATTTAGTTGGAACCAGAGTAGAAATTATCCAACTAAGGATAAATCCACTTTAAGTGACTCTTCGAGTCACATGCATGATTTCATTGCTTGCCTAGAAAACCCTAAAGATATTGTTGGTTCATCTATCTTTCAAGAAGAAATTAGGGTTCCTGAAGGTGAAATGGGTGGTAATGATAATCCAGTCCTTGAGTCTGATAATGTTGAGTCTGTTTTACCTAAATCCTCTATGATTGCGGAAGGAAAAAGTGGCCTTGAATTTGCTGAAATAGAAATTGAAAATGTCCCTGTGCTTGATGAAATTACTTCTAATGACCTAGTTGGTCAAGTTGTTGCTCTGTATCTGCTTTACCTCTAACTGGTACTTTCGAAAAGCTTGCTGAGATTGTTGAAAGAAATGTCTCTTGAATTTTTCCAACCTGTTGAGGAGGGTGTTAATACTTCTCTTGAATTTATTGTCATGTGTACACAAAGGAGTTGTGACTGATGACGTGGCTGGGGACAAAATGACTACTGTGAACGATGAGAACTTGAATAGTATAGTCTTGCCTGATATGGATCTTGAAACTAATGAACATATTTCTAAAGAAACCCCTCCCTCTATTAATGTTGTTGAAGAAGATAGTACGACTTTTGCTAAGCCTCAATTCAAGTGACATGGGAAGGCTGAGGTAGATGTTGATGCTTCTTCCTGAGACATCCAATTTTGAAAAGTCTCCCTTTGATGAGGATTTCAACAGGGGGTTTCCAAAGTAGCTCAGATAATGAAGACACTGAAAATGTGCGGGTCACTTGTGCTACAACAAAAGGGAAAGGAAAGCAGACTACTAATGGTAATGTTTCCACTATACCATTGGATGAGGTGTCCTTTCATATAGAAAAGGGTGCTGGTGTGTGGAAGTATGTGGTGAAGAGAAATATTGTAGATGAAAAA
Source organism: Citrullus mucosospermus (assembly GCA_030954485.1). Classification (NCBI taxonomy): domain Eukaryota; kingdom Viridiplantae; phylum Streptophyta; class Magnoliopsida; order Cucurbitales; family Cucurbitaceae; genus Citrullus; species Citrullus mucosospermus. The sequence continues at coordinate 7,961,400 of CM062064.1, read as the reverse complement.
GAGCTATCGGAAAGTACCAAGGAATGTCTTGATCTTAGGGATTTGCTTCCTGAAGCCAGGTTAGAGAAGATTGTGCTGCATTTGGGGTCTTTTTATCCCTAAATGATTTGAGAGTTTATCATGAATTTGACCTCAGAATTCGATGATCCTCCTAGTCTTGACTTCAGAAAGTTTATATCAGATGTTATTAGTTTGTTATGTCTCTCACCTTAATCAACCAATATTTGTATCGAAATACAACTGAAAATGTGAACGAACAACATCCCCCTTTGAAAGACTAGTGTTTGAGTTGACAAGTAATGCTCGTTCATCATGGCCAAAGAAGGGCCAGTTGCGCTTACAACCGTGCTCAATGTGAAATATGTCATTCTTCACAAGATTGGAATCACAAATTGGTGCCCCTCATCACATAAGTCCAATTTTTCTCTCTCTAGCTACCTTCATTATCAAATTGAGACTAAGTCATAGTTCAATTATGGTGTCTTTGTTTAGAATCAAATAAAGTGCCACATTATATTAGATCCAAAGCTCTCCGTTTACCCATTTGTTTTCCTTTATTAATTTGTGGCATTTTATTATCTTAGAAACATGACCAACTTACTCCTTCAAAATCCACTAATTCTCTCCCTAGTCTAAATGGTTGTGTAATTTGTTATGTAATTATATGATACATAATTTTGATAGATTGTTAAAGAGTAGGAATTAAATGGATGCAAAACACTAAAGCAAATTTTAGCTTTAATGACGGATATTAAAGAGAAACAATGTCGGATAAATATCCGACATCATTTCAACTAAAAATACAAGAACTAATTGGTTGAGTTTAGATATTAAATAAGTACTTTAAGAAAAACTTTAACCACAAAATTATTAGTATATGAGGCAACATTTTAAAATTAAGATCTTGATTCATTAGGATTAATTGAACTAACCTTTGAATTGCTGGAGTGAGGACTTGCAGTTCTTCAAATGTTCCATAGGCATCATATATATCATCTAAAATTGAAGAAATTGCGATTACTTTGGTTAACATTTTCCTTCCAACACTTAAATGAGGTTCGAAGTATGATCCCAATGTCCAAAAGTAGCACTCCACAATTCTATCTCTTGCAAAAGGAAATTTTGTTGGGACTTTCAAATCCTTCCACCACCTAACAAAATGTAAGGAACATATACACATAATAAATCAATGGATTGAATTATTACATATTTCAAAAAAAAAAAAAAGGTGAAAACTTTTATATTATGAAAATCAGTTTAATCTAACTAATAAAGAAATGTTTTTGTCTCTAGTAATATTTTTACAACATTTTTTTTTTTGAGAAAAAACATAATTCATAAAATGTGTCCTCTCATGAAACTTATGTACAAGTAGAAGCTAGCACGTGAAAGATATCTTGAGATTTTTAAGATATAAATAATAGATAATTGATATATACTCTCTCTTGATGTTGAAAGTTCAAACCTCGTAACTTCACTTATGCTAAAATAAAAATAAAAGTGTTAAAAGAAAAACAAAGTTAAAACTAAAGAGATTCTTGATTTACTTTTTCATAAATATTATGTTCCTTTGATTCTGGTTTCCGGGAGCAAGCATGTAAATTGTTAGTATTTTCACTTTTTGTTCATCATTTTGAATATGCTCTCTCAGGTTGTATATTCTTTTTGTAAACACAGATTTCACTTTTTGTTCATCATGTTGTCGTCTCAACAACATGTATGAGTGTGAAACTTCAAAAACATACACTTTCTTTGAAGATATTGTCTTATAAATAGGATTGTCGTCTCGTGTAAGGTAAATGTAGGATAACATTATACAGAGGTGTGGAAATTCGATATTTTGCGATTAGAAATTACCATAAGATATGGAGTAATTCAACTTGATTAATGAAAAATATTATTAATTATGTAAATAATTATCTTTTAGATAAATGTATTAAATAATGAAAAATTATTCTTCATAAACTTCTTATTAGGAGGATAAATAGTCGAAAAAGGATAAAAGAATGAGGACAAAGATGTCTTTGAAAGATGACAGCCTTTCATTTGAGGTTATGGAAACTGGGTTGAATACCAAAAATGAAAGTATTAGAATTACCTGCAGATTTCACTTAACTCTTTCTGGTGAAGTCTTTGTAATATGTTGAAGTCTAGTTTTGAGAATTTAAGCAAAGTCTCATTGTGTGAAGGATGTTGTTGGTATATTGCCAAATACTGTCTTGTCTTGATTCTTGGAACACCTTTTCTAATAGGAAATTTCAAGGCATTCCTAACTTCAGCTGCAAAATGAGGATTATTTGAGTACTCAATATATGTTTTAAGATGTTTGGTAGTAAATTCAAGAGCTTCCTCAAGCACATCTTCTCCATGTCCCCTCATATGTGATGCTTCATATAGGCTCAAAATTCCTCTTTCATCCTCACCCAATGATTCTTTAAATTTTCCATTCTTGTCCATCAACTTTGAGAATATATCTGTTCAAATTTAGAGTTAATAATAATAATAATAATAATAATAATAATAATAATAATTACTTCTTAAGCTAATTATATTTACCCTTCACCTTCAATAATGCTTATGACTCGTATTTATAAGCTTAAATTTTAATTTAAAAAGGCATTATCTTTTGAAATATTAAATTTAAAAAAACAATTGTTTGTGTGTATTTAACGCACCGCATGAAATCTTATAACCTTGTTGCCTGAGAAGTCGAAATAGAAGAGCAGTAGTATGAAGATCTTCACCACTATCTTTAGTTAATAAAATGGAATAAGACATATATATGTGTTCTAAAACTTGGTCAATCTCATTTTCAAAATGATAAGATACACCCAGCCGTTGGATTGAATCAACCAACTTTAGCTTCTCCATTGGATTTCCCTCAGAAGCAACCACCATCATCCTTATTTCTTCTTTCAACTTTTCAACTGATCCTTCTTTCATTTCATCATCTACCTTCTGAAATTAAAAGGAAAAAAATCAAAACTATTCATCGGATTAAAGTTAAGCACACACAATAAATAGCCATTAATTAAAATATAATAATCTTGAAAGGCAATTTGATTTTACCAATGCATCATCAAAGGAGAATGAAAGGAAATGATCATTCCAAATACTAGGATGAAAATTTGCAATAGAACGCTTAATATTAGGAATGTCATTGGCCTTCATAATTGAAGCAGGAGAATTTGGAACTTGAGAAGACATTATTCCTTTCTCAATTAATAGAGAAAAAAAAAAAAAAAAAAAGAACGTCTGTTATTTGTTTGAGAGTTTGAAACTAATGGTGAGACACCTTTTGTGATTATAAAAGCCATGTTTATTTATAGGCTACATTCCATATATTATAGGTCCTCTTGATTCTTATCGCATAAATTGAAAGTATTGAGCATAAACCACACATTTTGTTGTGATGAGTTATATAAAGATTCGACATTTGAATGAAAATAATATTGGATACCCTACCATCTTGGACGTACTAAATAATAGTGATGTGGTCGGGGTCGAGGATATAAATTACATTTTATTGATATTTTCTTCAATATTTCTTCAAAATTGTGACCATATATCAAAGAATTATTCTTATTATTAATTTTTTTTTATTATTATGTTTTTTTTGACATTGACATTTAAAACTTTATCTACCTCAAAAGAGTGATGGATCTAGAACTTCATGTGTTATGACACAAATTTATATGAGATTCAAAGTTTAGCCTATAAACTTCTAAATTTTGTGTCTAATAAATTTCTAAACTCTCAATTTTTCCCTAACATAGGTCTCTCACATTTTAAAAAATGTTAAAATTAAATGTTATATTAGACAATTTAACTTTGTAGGTCTAATACCTACTACTCTGACATTTTTTTAAGAAAAAAAATCAATCTACATATTAGCTGCAAAATTGAAAATTTTAAGGCTCAATTACACAAAAAAGCTTTTTTTTTTTTTTTTTTTTTTTATCTAATAACAGTCAATTTTTAAATATTTTTAATATTTTATGAGAACTATTATATACAAAATTAAAAGTTTATATATCTATTAGACATTCTTAAGGGACTTATTTGAGTCAAAATTGAAAGTTTAGGGATTTATTATCACAAATTTCAAATGAGGGGACTAAAGTTGTAATTTAACCTAAATGTAACTTTTAAATACATTGATTTATGATATCTAGATTAAAGTAATACTAATTACGAGACCATTATAAAATTTTATAAAATTATTTATCTAAATATATAGGCATTCAGATATTTATCAAAGTTAATTAAAAGGGTTGTTTTCAAATAAAGAAAAATGAACCAAAATTTTATAAATATAGCAAAATTTTATTGTTTATCGGCGATAGATTACTATCTGTGTCTATCATGACACATATAGACATAAATATTAGTCTAATTTAGTTTATTGTAGATAGACGGTAAATTTTGCTGTTATTTAATAATATTTCCAATAGTTTTGCAATCTAAAATAATTTTTTTATTTAAAATATAATTAAAGTTTTTCTTCGTACAATCAGTTTTTTTGTAAAATAATTTAGTAAATATTAAAAAACCTTTTATATAAATATATACAGATGAGAGAAAAATTAAAAATAGAATTAAGTTTCTATAATATGTTTAAAGTATACTAAAAATTAAAATTATATATATATATATATAATGTTTAAAAATTTTACTAAAATATGTTTGGAATAGAACCGATAGTATTCAACATTCCTAGAGATTTCAAGCATTTGTTAGTCAAAGTTCTTATTAGAGATAAATTTATGAAAACAAATTTATAATGTGAATAAGGAGAATATGATATTCTCCTGCATGGCATATGGGTTGGTATAAAAGTCTTTCCTATTCTGGTGGTTATAAGCTGCAAAAACTTTTTCAATGGACTAAACCTAATTAGGTCCTTGTGCCTTGTAAACTTTGGGAAAAATATGAAAAAGTTGTCTCCACAAATTCCTCTTCTATGAAGTTCTCATAAAGTCTAAATGTTCTTTGACAAAGAATTCACTGGATAAAGCGAAGACACACACTTTAGAGGAAAGAAGATAGTTTTTAGGAGAAGAAAATTGAACAAAATTTCATTTGTAGTCCTTTTCAGATGTAATCCCACCTTAACCAAAAAAAAAAAAAAAAATTCTTAAAAAATAATAAGAAGAACGTATGTAATAATTATGATTGGACAATAGAATAGAATATGAAATGCACTAAGTATTTTTGTACTTATATAGAGATGGGAAAATATAAAAAGGTAGTGACCAAAATTTAGTGAGAGAAGAAGATTAGAGAGTGACATAAATATCAAATTTTGAGAGTGCAATAAAGAGTAGAGAGAGAAAATAAAATACTTGAGGCTAAAAAAAAAAAAAAAAAAGTTAAAAAGAGGGACACTAATTTTGAAAAGGAAAAAAAAACTGTTAAATAGTGGGAGCAAAAGTTTTAGAGAGAAAATCATTATAGATGAGCCAATTAAGCGAGAATAGCTCAATTGACATATGAATAAAATAGTTAGAGAGAGGAAGTTAAAATTTTGGGGCACTTGCAAAAATGGCAAAACAAAATACATTAATCAGGCTCATAGCCTACATGTTTGGTGTTTGCAAAAATGGCAAAAACGAAGCCCTAACCCACACATAAAGTATGTAAAATGTTGCAAATGCTTTTTCTACTAATATACACTTGATAAACTTGATATACACTTGATAAACCTGACAGACTTGATACACTATTAATATACACTTGATAAAGTTGACTAATACACTTGATAATAATGTGCTTGACTAATATACTTAATTATTTATCAATGATGCGCTCGTTTATATTGCTGATTGGCGGACAGAACTCATCACCTAATTTCGTGCCAAATAATAACCATACCTACCAAAACCATAATAAGGGCAAGATCGGGTCGAACACAGGGCACACTGGAATTCCTCAAACAAGTAGCTAGTAGTTCGTGGTAACCAAAGCGGGGGGTTTCGAAGTTGTTTGTTGCAAAATAAATAAATAGTATAAAATAAAGAGAAAGATTGTGATAACAATCAGAAAATGCCTAGCTTGGGTTATTACATAATTTTCTTCATTCAATATGCTTACTCATCAAATCATCATCACCCAACTTAGTGTTGTTTGCACGTAATCAATTTAATTGGAAAAACCAATTAAATTGTCATAAACGTCTAATTAGCACAAATTGAATTTATGAAAGGCATGCGAATTCAAGTTTGTCCTAATTGCATTAAGTTCTATGGAAAATTAAGCAGAATGTTCAACTGGAAAGGTCAAGATTAAATATTTTTTGACTCAATCCTAGGTCAACTAGAACAATACTTATCTTATTAGATTCACAAGCTAATGTAACCTGTCGTTTCCTCCGATCAACATACAACCAAGTGTCACGAATTGCATATCAATTTAAAACAATGATCATAGTATTCACAAGCGTCCAATAAAATGATTGTAATACAATGAAACTCAAAATTGAATCCACGCATACAATAAAATTCGGTTCAAAGATTCATAAGTACATCAAAATAGAAGAAAATTTCTAAAACCCAAGCTAGAACGAGATACCTTAGCCCGTTATCGACATGCTGATCAATGGGAGGGAGTGTCAGTACAAGAAGAGATGAAGAAGAGAAGAAAAGTGGAGAGAAATCGAGTTTTCATTAGCTAGTGGCTGAAGAGATGACCTAAAATTGAATGAATTGCTATTTATAATATGGTCGAAGCGTCGCGACGCTCTATGTAGTGTCACGGCGCTGTTGCGAAGACTCACGAGGAAAATCTTCGAAGCGCCCTGACGCTCTAAGGTAGTGTCACGACGTTGTGTGTTTTGCGCATAATTGCACATTCTGTAAATGGTGCGACGTCGTGCCTATAGGGGCATAATTGTTCTTTTTGGACTTCTCTTTCCCGGTTGATGCAATTAAGCTCCGTTTTGGCCCGTTTCAACTTCATTTAGTTGCTAATGCCCTTGCCACCTATTAGGTGCTTGAAACCTATAAAATAACCAAACAAATGCATAAAGCCAAAAAACAATCTCGAATTAAGCGGAGTGAGATAGCACATTTACGGTGCTATCAAACACCCCCAACTTAATCTTTGATCGTACTCGAGCAAGGTAGAGTAAAACACACAGTCACGCACAAATCATGCTCACTCAAATATACAAGGTTTGTTACTCAAGTCTCTCAATAGTCTCCTAGAATTCAACTTACAGTCAACAATGAATCAATTCATAATTAGTCATTAAAACACAATTTAAAATTAATTCTAATTTAATTCAGGTAAGAGTGAGTTCAAAGTCCTTCTGATTAAGTTCTAGCACCCCAGAATAACATTAAATGTCTCTTAATTTGTTTTTCTCCTACACTGACTCATGCACCAATCATCAAGTCAAAAAAAAAAATATATATATATATATATATATCAAAGAAGTAATATGTCAACTGAGGTGCTTAAATTTAAACTTCTAGAGACGTCTTAAACTTGTATTTATTTTAATTAGGGGTATTAGCTTTCACACAGGAAACTATACTCACTCCTTTCTCGCTTGCATTATAGTTGGGGGAAAAAACATTTTACATTAACCCAAGGTTGATAGTGCAATTCCTAATTACCACCGTGAAAAAGTATGAAATGTTGTAAAAATTCGTAAATATCATCTCTTGAGAAAACAATTCTGTTTCTTTATCAATATCGTGTCTTAAAATGAAGACAACATTGGCCTCAAAAATTTAATTTTGAAGAAAGTCACAACCTTCTTTGAAACTACAATGTTTTCGAATAAATTTTGGAACATATATATAATTATAATAAGTTTCAAAATTTTTCATATTTAATAAAAAAAAAAAAAGAAAAGAAAAGAAAGAAAAAGAACTCCCACAAAATTATTGATAAGGAAAGTTAAATGTAAAATTATTGTGAAATAGAAGAACAATGTTGAGGTGCCGAAATTCATTTTAGCTGAGGTTTATGAATTTCGGCTGAGATGTTGGTCGGAATTCATGATTTATGGCTGAGATTTCGACAGTGAGACACAATTTTTTTTTGTCCTTTCCTGTGCTTATTTATTTAATATTCTTTAGTTTTTTTTTTCTATTAAATCATAAGGTCTCTTGATTGCGCTCGGGCTCCTGTCTCGGGAGAGCCCTGCACTCCCTACGCTTACTAGAATATTCATTCTCCCCTATTAAATGAAAATAATAATTTCTCGAGATAAAAAAGAAAGCGAAGCCTTACGTGATAGGGGCGCTAACTAGACTAACAAACCAGAAAGCAAGGGTGGTCGTAGATCACAAGCTAACTGTACCAACAAGCCGCTCAGCCCTTCGGTGCAAAACCAAACCTCAAAACCATAGATAAAGGTTAGACATTCGGAGGCTAGCGCTAGCGCACGTACTCTTCTTCGAGATATATGAGCAAGACTCTATACAAATCTATGAATCTCCCCAGCATCAAAGCGAGACTCCATCCAAATCTGCCACTCATTTGGTGATGCCTTCTTTTTTATGAACACCCCACCATTGAATGATGAATTTTGTCAGTCTTCGCCACTAACCCAACCTGGAGAGAACACAAGGAGTTCTGGTTGAAATAATTATTTTTTTCAAAAAGATTATGGGATGTTTAAAAAAAAAAAAAACATAATAGACCTAGATAGACATCTATTACTTTAACAGATAGACACAAATAGATGTTTATTTAGGTCTATCGCAGTCTATCACAGACAGTAAAATTTTGCTATAATTTTAAATAGTTTGATATTTTTTCTATTTATAATAATTTTTCAAAAATTATCATTGTTTTTTTAATTCATATAAAATCTTTTTTAGATTGCATCAACGAAGAAGCCAGAAGAAATTGTTTAAAAAATTTTCATTCTATTTTGATAGAAGTAGAATAAAATTTTTATTTATTTATTTATTTTTATTGAAAAGATTGTTAAAGATATTGAAGAATGTGGTTGAAAATTGAAGAAAATAAGTGTATAAATATAATTTTATCCCTACGCTGACATCATCTTCATCCGCCAAGGAATCCCAAAAACAAGGTTGCAAAAGATGGGCACATTTTTTATAAATGAAAATGGAAAGGACCAAATTTGTCAATTTACCGAAAATGAGCAAAGCATTTTGCATCCTTGTAAAACTTAAAGACGTGTAAAACCTAGTAAATTAGGGTTATGAATATTAAAAAAAAAAAAAAAAAAAAAAAGAAAATTAGAAAAGATCAGATCTAACAGAGTCTTGAAAGATTACTGTTAGTAATGATAGAATGTCTATGTTTAACAAATTAAGATTTTGCAAAGACATTGTGAATCTAAAGATAACATAATTGAATAATGTTGGGAGAATTATAGCATGTCAGGTTTATATCTTTATCATTTAAAGTCTTTTTTCTTATTTTCTTTCATTTTTAGTGATGGCTTAAAAAGAAAAAGAAAAAAAAAAAAAAAAAACCATTTTTTAATACTATAGATGTTAAGAAATACTTTCCTATATTACTAAGGTTCATGTATATTTTGTACTTAAAAATAAGTAGGGAAATTATTATAAAATAGAAAAAAAAAAATATATCAAACTATTTATAAATATAGTAAAATTTCACTTTCTATCTGTGATAGATCGCGATAGACCTATATAGATATTTATCTGTGTCTATTTGGTGGAGAGATAAATGTCTATCTAGGTCTATCGCAGTCTATCACAGATAAAAAGTAAAATTTTCTTATATTTGTAATTATTTTCAACAATTTTTTTTATTTTTTAAAACATCCCAAAAAAGTATGTAGCTACAACTCATTTTTTTCTATGTTTTTTTCTTCCTTCCTTTTGAGTTTCAACATAGTTGAACTATGCCCATTGTAGTCGTAACCACATCTTTTGCAACTCACACACAGGCTTGAGTGCTCCTCTAGCCTACTCCTCTGGTTTAGATGTGTCGCTGAAGTTGATTTGCGCAAGAGTACTAAAACTAATGTAGTGTTCAGTTGAGTACACTCTAATGCTTAAGTTAGTATATATAAGAAGTATTTAGTTCGAGTAATAGCACATAGAGAATTACTTACTTTTTAAGGTTATTTGTGTGGGGTTATTTATAAGACTCATCCTTTGACACCCGTTTGGATACATGTGCAATATTGGTAGTGTCAAAATGGGTGTGGACCTCAAGTTTGCAAAGTACCAGTGATGAGCTCAGCCCAATCGTTTTCCTTTTTGGCAAAATTCCACCGACTCTACTTGATTTGGAACCTGAGGATTTGACTCTCTTCTAGGATGTGTGTACCTTATGCAGACCTCACTCTCCTTTAAGCTTGAACATTATCTGTGAGCTTTGGACCTTACGTGTTATAAGTCACACGTGATCAATCAACCGTTAGGAAGAGATGTTATAGAAAGCAACATAAAGACACCAAGAGGTAAGCATTGTTAGCCAACCATTTTGTGGGACACACCTTCCATCTTATCTCTTTCAGTGAACAATTATAAACGTGAGAATTTTTAAACCATTAGCTCCTGAATCCATGAAGTTGAGTTGTCCGGCTCCAGTTTGTGCAGACATGCAAGGTCGTGGCAATATCTGATTCTAGAGTTGGGTTAGGATTTTCATTGATTGAGTTAAAGCAATTTTTAGACTCAACTCAATTATTCAAATTGTAAATTTCGTCAATTTGAATAACTTTTACTAAATAAATAAACCTAATCTGAGTACCCAACCATAAAACATTTGGGTTGAGTTGGTTCGGGATAATCAAGTTGTTTATTAAAAAATTTATTCTAAAAATAAGTAAAATGTTAATGTATAAAATTTTATTTAATTATTTGCATATATTGAATTAATATTAATAACTTAATTTCAATTTATATTATGAAAATTTTCTTTCCAAATGCTAAAAAATTGTGTTTAAAGAATGGTTGGATATATATATATATAAAAGGAAAAAAAACATACTTTTAAAATGAATAATAAGTTCGAGTTGGTTTGGGCTTTACCGATGAACCATGAACCCACCTGACGTATATAAAGTCTTCATTTATTTGAACCCAATTTCATCCAATCCAAAGGAGTTAATAATCCAACCCAAACTGTATAAATTGACTTGGGTGGATCGGATTTTCATTATCAAATTTTTTTCAACACCCCTAAGTTGGGTGGAACTAGATGATTTATCTTTTTTAATGAATTTTTAAGTCATACTATTTTTTTTTTATTTATTATTTCTTTAGACAAAAAGGAAAAGAAAGAACAACCAAACCTATTACTTCCTCACCTCCTCATCATGAATGAGATAGAGGATACAAGCAAGAAAACATCTTTAGTTTCCTAAGAAAAGAACAACGTTGAGAAGAAGCACTAAAACTACGGTAGCATGAACATACTTGTTCTCTTCTTTAGAGATGTGACAAAAATGAGAGATATTAACAATGTTCCCAACAAAAGTAATGTCCTCAAATGAAGACCCAAATCTCAATGAAAGAAATCTCATTTCTATTCAAAAGCTCTAATCATCACTTTACAGGAAAAATCACAGAGAGCTAATTCCTTCTCGATAAGTTTGAACACATAATATTTCATTGCAAGCTTTGGAAAAAGAACCCTAAAAATGGAATCTAAATAAAATATCCTTGTTGGTAGGGGTGTACCTAGGTTGGGTTGGGTTGGGTTGGGTTTTGGACCAACTCGAATAACCTAAATAGGGTCACCAACCCAACCCAACCCGGTTGGGCTGTCGGGTGGGATGTTTTTTTTGTTTCTTCCAATTTTTATAAGTTTTGTCAGTACTATTAAATACATCATAACAACAACATGAATATACAACAACCTTAAAAGAAAAAACATTGATAAGAAAAATATTAAAAATCCACAAATACATGAATCCATAGTTAGTCAAGCAAAATATTGAAGTAGAGAAAAGCCCTTGTCTGAAGCAAAATCCTTCGAAGCAGAACAATGGTTGAAGGCTGAAGTGGATGAATAGAGAATGGAACGACTAAACGCTGAAGCTGACGAACGAAGAATGAAAATAGAATGGCTAAATGTTGAAGCTAACAAATGGAAACGGAGAGATGGAGAAGACGAATCGAAAGAGCAAGGAGGTAGACGAGATAAAAAATGTAGCTGAATATGAATCGAAATAGGTAGAGGTGGAGACTAGAGGAAATCGAAAGAGGGAGAGGTGGAGAAAACGAATTGAAAGAGGGAGAGGTGAAGACGCATCGACAAATCGAAAAAGGCAATCGGGAGCGTGCGTCTAATGGCGAGGGAGAGGGATGAGAGATACAACATGAAAAAAAAAAAAAAACCCGAGAACTTAAAGTGAAAGTTATAACTTATAACATATATATATATTAATATTAATAATTCAGGTTGGGTTGGGTCAACTCGAATTTTTAAAAAATGCAACCTGAGACCCAACCCAAATTTAAAACTAACCCAACCCAACCCTTATAATTTGGGTTATTCGGGTTGTTGGGTCATTTGAACACCCCTACTCGTCGGAATTGAAGGTACTCGCGTAGAATCCAACCAATGAAAGGTTTTTTTAGAGAGGAAATGACAGATGGAATTAATAAAGACAAAAGTGTTATTTTACATTGTGGGACCCTCTACTAAAAAGGTGAAAAGATGAAAAAGAGGTTAGAAAAAAAGTTTTTCAAAAAAGGGTTAGATTTGTTTAAAAATAGCAATTTCATGTCATTATAATTTGAGTTTGATTGTTATATTTTGCAACTCCCCCAAATAAAAAAAGATATATTTATTATTAGTTTAAACAAATATAATAAAATGAACAAAAATTTATTTTTCATTCCATCTTCTTTGTCAAATCAAGATCTAGAGAGAAAAGAAGTCGATTTGCTGAATTGTAGAATCACTCAATCACATCCATTTTCCTCGGGAGAAAATTAAAGAAGACAACTTGCAAGGATTATTTATTTATTTATTTAATAAAGAAAAGACAATACCCACGTTTTAACCAACGTTTTCAGTTCAGACTCGAAAATTGGAGAAAAGGGAAACGGAAGTAAAAAAAATAATAAAAAAATAAAAATAAAAATAAAAACTAGAAGGGTAGAGACGATTCGGTGGCACACACGAGACACAAAGTTTTGTGGAGGTGGGGAGAAAGGAGACAAAATTTTAAGAAGTTAGAAACAATTACAAAATAAGGGAAATGCCAAATATCAATTTCTATCCTTGCCACTTGTTTCAATTTAAAATCTTTTTTTTTTTTTTTTTAATTTTTTTAATTTTTATTATTATTTTTTTATTTATTTTAGGGCTGGTTGCACTTATTACCGCAAATAATAATAAGAATAAAAACAAAAATTAGGTTCGTGTGTCAACTTTATTGCTTCAATGTTGACCTAGAATGTTAGATTAATGTTTGACATATCATACACTCACTTCTTATTTCAAAAATTTATTAATTGATGTCTAATACGCTCATGTCTTATATTAAATTCTAGGTTAAAATATCATTTTGATCTTTATATTTTTATATGTCCAATTTTAATTCCTATACTTTCAATAAATTTTAAATTTAAGTCCCTACTACTTGTTTATTGTGGATATTTTTTCATTACTTTTTATTTTTTATTAACATTTTCATCATAAATTTTGAAAACATATTCACATATTGTATTCTTTGCATTAAAATTATTATGATTATGTAATCAATTTCGATAAAAATCAACTCCGAGGGACTAAATTTAAGATTGTTTGAAAGTACAATGACTAAAATTGGACATTTGAGTATAGGGACTAAAAATTGAACAAGTGTAAAATTAGACATTTTTATTTTTAAAAAATAAAAAATAAATAACAAAACAAAAAATTTAGAAGTGTAGGGAATGTCTATAGGCTTAATTTTCAAAAATTAAAAACAAAAAATTAAATAATTATCAAACAAGACCTTAGTAATTATAGAAGATTTTAGATACTTATTGTTTTGAATTGTTTTAAATTTCGTTTGATTGGACATATTTTTGCCTTATTTTATTATTTTTGCAGGGACCACGTTGAAAAGGTTTTAGAACTTCAATCTAATTTAGCCCGTTGTGTGTTGTAAATGATATCAAATTTTGTTATTGTATTGTTTTACCATTTTAAGTACATCATTCACGTTCGAACTGGGCATGATTAGCCACATGTGGGATTGGACTTTATTTACTTATTTATTTATTTCCTTTATTCATGTCCTTGTTTATAAATTCTTTTTTATCCCTATTTTAAATTTGAATCCAAAATTTGAGGAGTGCTCAAATCATTTTTACAAGCAATCAATACTAACGAGCCAATTGTCAAGTTTTAACGTTACATATAAATACATAAATAAAAAATAAATTACTTTTTTTTTAAGTTTCTCAAATTTGACATTTTTTTAAGAAAAGTTTCTTAAAATTTAAAAGTAAGAAACAAGAATCGGAAATAATTATCAAACAAGTCTATTACTCAAAAAATGAGAAACAAAGTATTATCAAATGGGCTCATAGTTTTTATTTATTTATTTATTTTATAGGTCTTTAAAAGTATGAAGTCTATTAGTAATAAGTTTCTATCATTGATAGCCCGTGATATCACTGACATACTAAATATATTATAGTCTATCAGCGATAGAACTTCAATCACTGATAGAAGTCACTTTTATCAACTAATGTATAATAATTTATTAGTAAATGTTTGTTTGGTAACACTTTCTCTTGAGTAATGAAGATTGGTGTAGAAGAGTTAGTTTGGATAATTGTAATTAGAATGTAGTTAATTACATAAACAAGAATTAACTAAAAGTCTAAAAACTAATAGAATCTATATATTAGTAGTTATCACTGATAACTTTCTATTATTATGACATGATAATAGAAATCTATAGGTGATAGTTACTAATATACTTATATATTAGTTGGCATTCAAAAGATTCTATCATTGATTGAAGAATTCACTGACTATCACTCATGTCTTTAAATGTTAGAAAAAATTCATTAAAACCCTATTTAAAATGTGAAAATTTGAATTTGGTAATTTTAGTGTTTAAAATCGATTATATTAATGATATCAATAATACAAATTATAGGTAGATATCAATGATATTGGTGATATGACTGTGATAGATATCAATGATATTAGTGTATGTTTGCTTTTTGACCCTTAGTCTTAAATTAATTAATTAATGTTTTGATGATAACAAACTGATTTTATTTATTAACAATTTTATTATTTTGAATAGCTCATAGCATAGAGCTTGAAACAACGATTACGATGCCTCTTGAATCACCTAAATCGGAGTTCAAACGAAGAAGTTATAGTGGAAATAAGGCTAACAAAAAATTACTCGAGTTTGTGATGTGGCGGCCAAAACATCAAGTTGGACTATTTTGGAGAGTCTTGTTTGGAGCTATGGAGTGAGTGACACATGGTTGAGTTTTGATTTTTGGATTGGTTTTAAAAAAAAATGATTTTAAAAAAAATTGATTTAAAAAAAAAGAAAATGAATTTAAAAAGAAAATGATTTTAATATTATTTTATGTTTGTGTCTAACGGCTAGTTAGTTTGAAAAGAAGAATAATTTAATGTTATATATGTTTGTGTAAAACAGCTAGTTGTCTTTAAAATAATAGTAAAAAAATATATATTTTTTTACTTTTAATCTCCACCTTTAGTTTTACTTTTTGATCAATCCAATGACCCAAATTAAAATCCACTTTTTACCCCAACTCTCTCTTTTTAAACTTCATCTTCTCCAAAAAATTTTCCCAACTTTTACAACTTTACAATCCTCAAAAATTGAAAAAGGTCACCATTGTTGCTCTCTCTCCAAGTTTTCAAATTTCTTTCTTTTCATTTTATTCTAGAGAGATACTTTCATTGTATTGTGAGGATTGAGTATTGTGAGTTCAAATTTGTACATCTACTCTTTGTAGAGAGTTTTAGTGTGTGATTTAAAACTTCAAGAATATTGTAACGGTTGGATCCTAACTTGTGGAAAGGATCGGGTTTGCTCTTGAACCTGAAAAAAAAAGGAGCAAGGTAGCGGTTCAACTCTCATCCGTGGAAAGAGTCAAAGGAGATTTTTTAATCGAAATCCCAAGAGGCGCTTGGGAAAGTAGATGTAGGTCGAGTTTGACCGAACCACTATAAAAATCACAGTGTCTTCTTCTCCAACTCCTTCTCAATTAATTTTGCATTCAATTTTTAGTAGCATGTTATAGATTACTATCCTTCTTTGTTGAGATTGATTGAATCTTGTGTTTTATATATTTTTATCAATCTTGATATTTAACATAAATTAAGGTTTTTATTAATTTAATTCAAAAATTAATTCAATTAGTTTAATTTGAGCATATTTAGGAATAAGTTTAATTAAACTCTATTCACCCCCCTCTAGGGTTGCCATACCGGTCCAACAGTGTATTGGTGATATTAATTATTAATGATATCAGTGACATAGTTTAGGTAGATACTAGCGATATTTGTTGCATTAGTGACGATGATAGAACTTAGGGGTAGATATTAGTGATATTGGTGTATCAATTATATCGATAATAAAACTTATGTAGATATCTATGTATTAGTGATATATTGATAAAAGTTAGGTAAATATCAATGATATATCTACGTATCAGTGATATTGGTGATAAAGTTTAGGAAGATATTGGTAATATTAATGATATCTATAAAAGTAGATTTTAAATGGACTTCTATCATTAATAAGAATTTATCACTGATACTATCTATAAATTAAAAAAAGTTTATCAATGATAGACTTCTATCACTAGTAGTAGCTATCACTAATTGACTTCAAAATTTAGGAATTTTATACTTCTTACATTTTTTGTGCCTTCAATGGGCTAAAGGCAATTAATTTTAATTCTCTAACGTTTGCATAGTTCTTCAAATATCAGTTTAACAAAATGGACAATTAGAGTAACTGCATGGAGTATTTTTAAAGAAACTTTTGTCTAAGAGTCTAAATTGATTCGTCTATAAAATTTTAAGAGTTTAATTGATACAAATATCATAAATTTCAAAAGAGTTTTTTTTTTTTTTTTTTCTCCAAACATTACATAATTGAAGGGTATAAATTGTATATAAACAAATGTTGAAGGTTTAAATTGATATATAATCGACCAAACATATATGAATGATAAAATGAGAATAATTATGGTCTAAGTGCAAGCAAAAGATTTTTTTTGTTTTTGTTTTTTTTTTCAAACATTACATGAAGGGTATCAATTGTATATAAACAAATGTTGAAGGTTTAAATTAATATATAATCGACCAAACATGTATGAACGATAAAATGAGAATAATTTTGGTCTAAGTGCAAGCATATACTATCGATGAAGTAATAAATCTTGGAGTATTCCTAGAGTTGAATCCCACAAGACTAGTTATCTAATTGGGATTGGTTTAAAGCAATACAATCAAGTGACCTAATGTAACCAAGGTGAATTTGCTATGAGTTGGTGTGAATAACGCTTAAAAAGATAAAGACAAACAACGATGGAAGTAGAGTTTTAACTATGCTTTTGCCTAAGTTCATCAAAACCTGAGCGACATGGTCGCATTAAGTCGTCGCATTACTTTACACATGGGTAGAATCTTCACCTATTTTGTAAGCCCTAACTCATTCTTAGCTTGTGAAGTTAGCCAATTTTACAATGTTAGGTGCAAATGATGCATGGAAAATAAGAGGCTTGATGGGAGTGAAGTAAAGAGTTTATCTTGGCGGCAAGGATATGGTTGAGCCTAAGCATGTAGACGTTGGGCTTGGGTGAATGCTAGCTCAGAGTTGAAGTCATATTTGACTAGGCGGCCGAGGCTTGTAAAAGGGTAAAGGAAGGAGGCATGAGGAAGCAAGATGAAGAAGTGGGCGTTGAGAAGAGTAGGCGTGGAAAGCTAGTGAAGAACCTCTAAAGGTGTGTGCTAGACATTGAAAGGGTGAACCAAAAGGTAAGCGTCCAGGTTTCTTTTAATTTAGGCTTAATTATATTTATTTATTAATTAAGGAATAATTAAGTGACAAGTTGAGGATAATTGTTAAATTGGAAGTAGGAGGTGGCATCACGACAAGATGTTGCATGATGCTGCCGTGAGGAGGTATAAATAGAAGCTTGCAAAGAGGAAATTGATTTGTTGATTTTACTTGAGTCAAAAGAGTGTTCTTTCGAAAAAAAGTCTCCCAAATTCTATATAGTTTATGTGTGAGGGTTGTTGGAGAAAAGCTCCATCGGAAGGTGTTGGTGATGGAGTTAGGAATATAAAAAACGGAAGCAATTAGGATCTAAAGCACTCCAATTATATCAATTTTGAAGATTAAACATGCATTTTCCAAAATCGAAAAACAGAGGATGAGCACTTACTTGCTTGTTGTAGCTCAAAATTTAATCAAATTCTTTCAAGTTTTTTATCACAAACACTTTGTGGACCACCACAAGGATCTTCTTCGTTATCCTCTGGCCTTAAAACGGATTGTGGGATCCAAATTGTTGAATTTGGAGCAAATTTGTGAATGACAAATTGTTTTGGAGAGATTTGAGTAGATGGAGTTTGTCAGCAAAATTCACCAAGAAAATCCCACCATCTTCTTAATTTCTTTCTTCTATTTAAAGAAGAACCATGCAAATTAGATTAGTATGCACAATGACACCAAACATGGTGATTAATAAGATGAAATAGATGATGGAAGAAGGAGGTTTGAGAGGAAAACACCTCCTACTTATCCATGCACTTAGTGAAGAAATCCATGAATTTCAAATTTGGTTTTTCTCAAAAATCAAAAATTGATTTTTTAAACTAATTCTAATAATTAATTTAAATAATATAAATTTAATATAAAATTAATTTAAATAGTAATTATTTAAATAAGTAATTATATTAAATTAATATTTAACATTAAAATAATAATTTTTCCACTTTTCTCGGCAATTTTAAATTCGATGAATCTCTATTCATCCGAAAAATATTTAAATCACATTTAAATATTTTTAACTCTCCAAATTTTTTTAATTCACAATTAAAACGAACAAACCGTAAATTTTACTCCTTAAAACGAATTTGAACGATTTCAAATTCTTTCAACACATTGTTTTAAGGTTTAGTTCATAAGCTAACGAGCAGACCTAATGAACCTACATATCATGAGCTCCAACGACCCAACATTAACTAGCTGAACTTTTTAATCTAGCTAATTAACATTCGTCAATTATGGGACACTCCACTATAGCTCAGTAGCTGCACTCTCCTAACTATAAATATATTTATGTCCACTTGATATAACCATGAATAGTAAGTCGGCCTTTCACAAGTTGTTCATAATTATACCTGAATCAAACTTACCGTTTTACCCCTATAATTACATCTCATTCCTTAAGTCCCATTGATCCTCTAATGAACAATTGGTTTGTGGTTCAACCAACAAAATTAGTCCCTCTCGGGCCAATGAGAGGGTGTGGCCCCTTGTTCAAGACTTGAAGTCAATACTCAAGGGAACAACTTTGCTACTAACCTAGAATTAAGTAGGAGTGAATTTCATCTTGCAGGATTATGTCCCCAACTATCTACCTGGTATTATCCTTAAAATGGAAGGCTTATTGAGTCGACGAACTCAGGCCACTCTCACTCATGCAGATTAAAGGATAATCGCAAATAAATAGGAGTTTATAGTTAGCTCAAGATTAAGATTGAGTTACCTAAGTCATCATGTTGAAATATCAATTTTTAAAAGTAAATAGTGTCATAAAGTAAAAGTGATTATTTCATGGTTCGGTTTTATGGAAACTCATTGCATAGGATGCCTTCACTCGTATGTCTCTACATAAACAAGAAAAAATCACATTGTTCGTGTCATATACAAAATGGGTCGCATCCATAGTGTCTCCAAGATAAGGTACCCAACCTTATCCCTATACTATAGACCATTTTGGCTATTACCTAAACTTGATCCAATTTTATATCTACACATAAAGTCTAAGTATTCAAACTATAACAAGGGGTTCTTAGGTTATTGGATTTAATAAATGCAATTAACATATTCAATAACAACTTTACTGTATAAATCTCGATAACAACTTTATTGAGAATAAATTCTGAAATTTACAAACTACGAGTTTTAGGACATAAAACCCAACAAACTCCCACTTGGACTAAAACTCCAGTGAGTAAATATACATTATGTTGAGTTTACAGGGAAAAGTATGTAAATACAATAAACTAGGGCATCAGATACCAGTAGCTTTCTCCCACTTGCCCTAGTTTATATAACTCGAAGCCCTAAACTCACTAGGTGACCCTCAAACAGTTTAGCCATGAGGGCTTTCGTAAACGGATTAATAATATTGTGCTCTGACGTAATCTGCTTGACGATTACATCACCTCTCTGCACAATTTCTCTAATGAGATGATATTTACATTCAATGTGTTTGTTGTGCTTGTGGCTAATGGGTTCTTTTGAATTTGCAACTACACCACTTTTATCACAATAGAGGGTGATAGGCAGATGCATATCTGAAATAACTTTAAGATCTGTTAAGAACTTTTTGAGCCATACTGCTTTCTTTGCTACTTCACATGCAGCTATGTACTCAGCTTCCATGGTGGAGTCAGCTATATAACCTTGTTTGATACTCCTCTCTTCCAAACTATTGCTCCTCTGTTTAGAGTGAACATTGCTCTTGATGTAGATTTCCTTGAATCTGCCTGTCCGAGATTGTGGGTCGTACCTAGGTTAACTCGTTTGGTTCATTGGCACTCCCACTCTGGGACTAGGGAGATAAGTGCTTCATATTCTTCTTGCTCTTTGTCTTGGTGGCGCATTGATCAGAACATTTCTTTGACAAAGACATTGTCACTAAAATAGGACAGGGCTAGCAAGACTGAAAAATAGGTATAAGCTTCTTTTTGGCATTTTGTTGCTTTAGATAAATATTGAATAGAAAGATGGACGTATTCTCTCTTTGAAAGTCTTACCTAAACTCTTCCGACTCAATATGATAAACAAAATAGTTATTTAACAAAGGACTCAACCTATGCATCCGGTATTTACACGAAAGGTTTTTGTATTCTACCTTTCTGCTTAACGAAATGTCGATTTGAAAATCAGAGTCCCTTAGTGTATCCTATGAGGATCAAATCCTTAGCGCCATACAACGAGCATATAGTTCCTCGTTCTCATTAGATACTTGAGAATATTTTTAATAGCAGTCCAATGTTCATATCTTGGATTGGACTGAAACCTGCTGATTATCCTTACTACATAGCATATGTCAGGTCGTGTACACAACAGAACATACATCAGACTTCTGATTGCTGATGCATAGGGAATACGTCTCATATCCTCAACTTCTTGAGGTGTCTTAGAACATTGTTCCTTTGACAAATGAATTCCATGTCTAAATGGTAATAGACCTCTGAGGATGACTCTTATTGAGGCTTTAAAAGCAGCTATGAAGAGGATGAAGTCGATGGTACTGTCTGAATCACTCGAGTCTTCGCTAAAGCCAAAGGAAAGCAGCCTACGAGGGCGCATGTATCCTCTGTTCCTCTTGATGGAGTGTCCTTTCACATTGAAGAAAGCGCCAACCTATGGAAGTATGTTGTCAAGCGCAACATCATTGATTAAAAGGAGTTGTCGATTAATGCTCGGGGGTGTCTTGATCTAATGGACCTAATTTTTTGAATTCGATTTAGACAAAACAGTTCTCAAGCTGGGGCCCTATTATCCTCAACTTATATGTGAGTTTATTATCAACCTCTCAACTGATTTTAATGACACCACTAGTTCTGATTTTCAAAAAGTGTATATTCGACGGGATCAATTTATAATTTCTCCAGCTACTATTAATTAATTTCTTTAGAGGACCACTCCAGAGAATGTTACTGAGCAGAGACCCTCTCTTCAAGAGTTGGTTTTTGAGCTCTCCGACAGGACGCATTCTACGTGGCCTAAGAAGCGTCAGTTACCCACAACTGTGCTGAATGTTAAGTACGTTCTTGTTCATAGGATTGGTATCACCAATTGGTGCCCTTCATCTCACTGATCAGGCTTCTCTAAGTCCCTGGCAACCCTTATTTATCAGATTGGAACCAAATCTCCCTTTAACTTTGGTGTTTTTGTCCTAAATTAGATTAAACATCATAGTGGCTCCAAGGTCCTCAAGCTTCCAATATGCTATCTTAGGTTGATTTGCCTAATCTCCTGGTAGCTTCCGAACCTACTGCTCCTCCCTCAAGCTTGCTCAATATTCATCTGCGGCTTCTCCGGAGGCATCTGCTCCTGATCCTACCACATCCTTTGCTATGCCTCCTGTCGATGGACTGAGTCACGAGCTGATGGTATTGCCTTTTGGCAGCCGCGTCTTGCAGATGTTATCAACTGAGTCTAAGGATATTGATTAGTTGATTCAGCGTTTCACTACTCAGAAATCAGATGTGGATGAGGTTCTCTAGATGATGCGTTCAATGTTGTCCCGCTCATCTGTTGGTCCTTCATAGAATTTTTTCTGATTTTCAAGCAAAAAAGGGGAGATTGGTGGCTGTTGTTGTCTTGTGAACTAGAAATTTACTTACCTCTACAATCCATAGAAAATGTAGAGAGAGAGCTTCAAATCTGTGATTACAATCCAAAAGAAAATAAAAATCCTAAACTAAGATGCTAGAATTATGAAGAAAATTTGATGATCCTCGGCTTCCATCGGTTCAACATGAAAATGCCCTTTAAAGAATGAAGAGATTATAAATAAGCATCGCGAGAGTGCCTAGGCGTTGAAAGCCCTAATCGAAGCGCCACCCTTAGCGCCAAGGTCGCACCTAGGCGCTTCAAGCACACACGCTTCTTTTGTGTCAAAATCCATAGCGCCTAGGAACGTACTTTAGGGTAGCACCTTGGTGCTCTTCTGTGTGGTCCTCTTGGGTGTTAAGTGCCTGAATGAGTGCTAGCTAGTGCCTAGGCACTCTCTTGGGTGCATTTTTCGCCATTTCTCGTCCTTTGAAGTCTTAGGTATCGGTAAGACTCCTAATAGCTCCAAATCAACCTCGAACGTCACAAAACACTCCGGCATACATGTTTTGCTTGAGAATCTACAATTTCAATCATTTAAACACATTAAACACAACAAGTAGAGGAGATTAGAGACATAAAAATAGCTATTTTTTTAGAGTTATCATGATTGTTGTTGGAAGTGTTATGGATCTAAAAGGGCCTAAAGTTCCTTTTGCTGACCAAGTAAAGCTTTGATTTTGGCTTTCCATAAGCCAAAATCACTCTTTCCATCAAAATTTTCAAATTCAAATCTTGCTACTACCATTAATAACCAGAAAATGAATCTTGATTCTCCAAGAACTGCTTTCTTGAATATCAATCTTCTTATACCATTTTGTCGGGCCTATTTTACAGATTACAAATTTGAGTCCAAGTTCTTGATCAAGTTTTAGAAGAGTTAGGTGCCAGATGTGGTGAGAAGAAGGCCATGTTGTAGGTAATATGAAAACATGTGGGTAGGAAAGACGAAAGGAATTCGTCGCCCAATTCCGTGTTAAATAAATTTACCAAACTTACCTACCCATAGTAGTGGCAAGCCGAGTCGAACATAGGGAGCATTTCGAATCTCAAAATTAGGCAGTTTTCAATTCTACGTAACCGAAAGAGGGGTTTTTATGAGAAAATTATTTGCTGTAAATTCTAATTGCATAAATGTAAATGCATAAACAAAAAGGGATCAAATTCAAATGAGAACATCCTAGCCTGGATCACAGCGAAATTTTCTTTGCTCAATGTTCTTGTTCATTGATTCGTCATTACCGAATTCATTGTAGTTGTCGCCTAATAAATTTAATTAGAAAGACCAAAATTAAATTGTCCTAATTGACAAATTAGAATTAAGATGAACCGAGGAAAGACATGCAAAATTCGAATTAAACCTAATTGCATTAAGTTTTAGGGATAATTAGATAGAACATTCAACTGGAAAGGCCTAGATTAAATGTTCTACTTATTTAATCCTAGATTGATTAGAACAATACTCGTCAACTGATTAGATTTGCAAGCACCTAACCTATTGCTTCTATGATCAATCGACATACAACCAGTGTCACGAGTCGTAATTCAATCCAAGCAATAATCAATGTATACACCAGCCTCCACAATATGATCGTAATACATAAAATTTCGGAATTAAATCAAACGTGCAATAAAATTTAACTCAAAATCTTATAAGAACATCAAATACAAAGAAAATCCCTAAAAACCCAAGCTAGAATTGAGTATCTTAGCCCATAATCGACATACCAATTAATGGATTCGAGTTTCGATGTAAAGAAAGGTAAAAAGAAAAGGAGAAGTTGAGAGGATTTGGGCTTGAGTCGGCTGGGTGGCTGAATTCTTGACCTAAAAACCGAAAGAATAGTATTTAAACCCGTTGGAGCGTCGCGGCACTGTCGCACATATGTGGGCGACAAAATTCTCCGAAGTGCCACGACGCTCTAATACAGCCCTGCAATGCTCACTGCTTTTTGCCAATGAAACTTCTCGAGAGCACCGCGCGCTGTTGCTTTACGGACATTTTGGTCATTTTGGAGCTCTCTTTCCCGGTTGATGCAATAGAGCTCCGTTTTAGTCCGTGTTAGCTCCAATTCACCGTAATACCCCGTTCTATCTGCTAATTGCTCGAAACCTACAAAATAACATATTTGACATATTAAATAGCACAACAATCCTAAGTTAAGCTAAGGAAGATAGCACATTTTAAGTACTATCAACGAGCTTTTCTTTTCCTATTCAATTGAATTCTTTTTCTTTAGAAATTAGAAATGAAAAATCTCTCACTCTGTCTAAGATCTGGTTTCTCACTCTCTGTCTAAGTTTTGTGATATTCATGTGGCGATGTTGCAAGGGAAAAGTAAATCAATATATGCACCATCTGATGAAGGAGAAGAAGAAGATGAACAAGATGATGTTTGTAATTTAGTAAAGGTGACCTACATCCATGAGAAAGAGGAATTTCTTTTCCAGACGGTTGAAGATAAGTTATCTCATTTATAGATTTCACACACACTCACTATTTTAATTTTTAGATCTCAATATATATATAATCTGAAGGTTTGAAGAGTTAGTTAGGAAAGAAAAATATAGTGAGTAGGGAGAACTCATTGTAACCCATTATTAATTATAAAGGAGGTTTTGACTTCGGTTTGTGGTTTTTTACTCCTCGTATTGAGGAGGTTTTTCCTCGTTAAAATTGTTTGTGTCATTGCTAAATACATTATTATTGTTTTCATATGATTAATTTTCTACTCAATTTACAAAAGAGAGGATCATTGATCCTAGAAATATAGTGTTTATCCCAACAAAAAGACCATGCTAATAAATGCCGTTTTTCAATAATATCTCAATAAAAACATAATAACATTTGGTGACACTTCAAATTCAATATATTACACGTTACAACCTTAATTGGACCATATGGATATATGATTTCACTAACCCTTTTAGTTGCTAAGTAGTGAAAATCACACTGGGTCAACAAGTATAGACTGGATAAGAAGTTTAGTCCTACCCTTAGTATTTGTGTATCCATCCTCATCACAATAAAGTAGGGCTATAACTCTGCTAAGATTTAATACACACAATAAAAATGGCATTGGAACCGTCGTTGGATGAAGGCAACATTCATTTATATTCTTCCATGCATCTTCTACTTGCCTTTCCAGTTCGGCACATGTTTCTTCCTTCGAGTAGCCACAATTGTCCATGTAACATTCAACCGCGGAAACAACATGTTCCCTTTGTTTTTCAAACTACAACAAAAAATATAAATAAATAAAGTAAATACATATAAAAATTAAATAAAAAAAATATCAAACTATTTATAAATATAGTAAAATTTACTTTCTATCCATACTAGGTTATGATAAACTCAAATAGACATCAAATTTTTTAATTCGTGTAATATTATTGGCTTATTTGAAGTAGCTAGGTGAGAGTGACACGTACCTTATAGGAGACAACATCGTCCATGAGTCTAGAAATGATGGTTGAGGCTTCAAGAATTTTAGGACAGTCTGAAAGCCAATCAAATACCTCCTTTGTTGCAATGTCACCCATGCAAACAAATGAAATAGTTGCAAGTAGTGCATAACCTGAGCTAACTAAAGCCACTTCCATGTATTCTTCAAATTTTGGTTTATATTTTTTGTTTAGCCATTCAGCTTCTTTGAAATAGGATTCAGCTTGCCTTTTCATCTATTCACATAAATAAAGATGAAACTTATTTATACATATAAGAAAAGATAGCAAGATTGATATTAATAGAAAATTAATTATGACAAGAAGAAAAGGATCTTTACTGCTTCCTTTGCAAAGTGAGCGCGATATGATGTTCCATCCTTCACTATCTCTTTATCAATCTCTTCGAAAAGATCAAGCAAAGCTATATAATAAACTTTCATATACTCCGGGAGTAGATTAATCATGCTTATGTCCCATCTAAAAAAAATTGAAGTCATTATATAACTCCGTTAAAATGTATTCAATTTTATTTCAAGTATACATGGATTGTACATATAAAATTGAAAAATGTTATGTTGAGAATATAAAAGGTGAAAGTTTTATTATCAAACTTTATTTTTGACTTTTGGTTTTTTTTTGGTAACCTTGGTGGCTTTTGAGTTGTTTGAGAGTTTTATTTGTGTTGGAAGTTATGAGCATTTAGTAACGATAATGGTTTCTTAATCATTGGTATTTTATGGTTATCTTTTGTAAGTCTATATTATAAAGGCATGATTATTAATTAAATCATACATCACTTTCTCTTCTCGCCTTTTACTCTCCTAACAAAATGGTATAAGAGCTTGTAGCAAATTTGAGAAAAAAATTTAAATATTAATATTTTGGCTCAGGTTCAAATGGGCCTCTACAATTCATCGGATATGGCGCAAGTTCTTTTTTTTTTTTTTTTTTTTTATGAGGAAGCTTTTTGGGATTGGAATATACAAGAGGAGGAGTAAGTTTTTTATGAGGAAGGTTTAAAGAGAGATGGCAAAAGAGTTTGAAATAATAGACATTGGTCTCATCAGCTACTATCTTGGGATCAAGGTCAAACAAGGTGAAGATGAGATTTTTATATCCCAAGAGAGCTAAGCTAGAGAAATGCTCAAAAGATTCAATATGGATGATGCTAATCTAGTTGAAACACCAACGGAATGTGGAGTTAAAATTACTAAGCAAAATGTAGGAGAGAAGGTAGATTCTACATATTTCAAAAGCTTGATTGGAAGTTTAAGATACTTGACATGTAGAAGGCCAATTATTCTTTAGTTACTTGGAATTGTTAGTCGATTTATGCAAGAGCAGACAATAACGCATTACAAAGTGACAAAAAAGATACTCTGCTACACTAAAGGGACAGTTGGATATGGTCTTTCCTATGTCTCTTCTAGCATTTTGATATTGTTGGTAATTGTGATAGTGATTGGAGTAGTGATTTGGATGATCAAAAGAGCACTACAGTGTTTGTGTTTTTTATTTGGTGAAACGACATTCACATACATGTCAAAAAACAACCCATAATCACATTATCAACATTCGAGGTGGAGTACATCGCAACAACTTCATATGTATGTCATGCAATTTGGCTAAGAAACTTAATGAAAGAGTTGAAGTTTCAAATGGAAGATATAATAGAGTTTTTTGTTGACAATAAATCAGTCATTGCCTTCGCCAAAAATATGGTATTTCATGGGAGGAGCAAGCATATTGATACTCAATTTCAACTACCTTCGTGATTGCGTTAAGAAGAAAAGAAGTAGAACTCAAATACATCAAGTCACAAGACCAAGTGACAAATATTTTTACAAAGTCATTCTAGTTTCATCAAAATGAGGAGTTTACTAAGTGTAACAGAGGATGTTGAGAATATGAAAGGTTTCATTAATAATGATAATATGAAAGGTTACATTTTATTATTAAACCTTATTTGTGTATTTTGGTTTTTTTGTAACCTTAGTAGCTTTTGAGTTCTTTGGAAGTTTTATTTGTGTTAGAAGTTATGACAATTAGTATTATTTAGGTTTCTTAACCATTGTTATTCTATAGCTATCTTTCATAGACCTATATAAAGACATGATTGGTTAAATGATAATCACTTTCTTCACATTTGTGTCATTCAGGCTTTTTTTCCCCCCTCTTAGCATGTTTTCTATTCTAAATTACAAAATGAATATATCATATAGTATAAAACTAGACAAGAATACTTTGTATTAAACCTAACTTTTCGAAACATAAACCTAAAAACAATTGCAAAATAATTTTGAACCAAGACAGAGGCTAAAGAAAGTAACCTTTTGATTGCTAGAGTGAAAATTTGGAGTTCTTCAAATGTTCCATAAGCATCATATATATCATCCAAAATTGAGGTCATTCCGATCACTTTAGTAACTATTTTCCTCCCAATCTTGAAATGAGGTTCAAAATACACACCCAATGTCCAAAAGTAACACTCCACAATTCTATCTCTCGCAAATGGAAAGTTCTTTGGGACGTTCAAATCCTTCCACCACCTAGTAATTATTTACATTAAGACAAGGTGAATTCTTACATTTCAAAATTTTCTAGGGAGTTCACTCTAATAAACTTAGCTACAATCTTAAACTATAGCAAAAATGGTGGAAAAAAAGGTCAAAGAATAATTATCATAAACAGTCCATTAACATCAAGATTAATAAGTGAATTATATGAAGGTGAATCGTTAATTACTCTTACCTATTCTTTTTCCTCTTTTTTAATCATGTTTTTATATATTAAAATTTTAATGAAAATAATATATAGAAAAGTACTAAAATAAGTTTATAGACTCTGACAATAAAGTAGAGGTGTATGAATATTTTCCTCACAGTTTGCTTAATTTATATTTAGTTCTCTTTAAAACAATGATCCTTCATATGCAAACATTAAGATTTTAATATGTATGTGTTTACCCTTTCTACTCTTTTCTCTTTCATTTGGATGACAATGATCATCATACGATCAACATTAAATGCAAGATATAAAAAATATTAAAAATAGATTAACAATACCTTTTACCCAAATTATCCGTAATTAATTTAGATCTGATTAGGTAATTGTTTTGGTTTTTAGTTTTTAGCTTTTGAAAATTAAACCTATAAACATCATTTCCATCTCTAAATTTCTTATTTTTTTTCGTCTATCTTTTACCCATGTTTAATTTTAAAAACCAAGTCAAGTTTCGAAAACTATATATAAAAAAATTAGTTATTAGAAAATTATTTTGTTTTTGGAAACTGGGTTGAATACCAAAAATGAAAGTATTAGAATTACCTGCAGATTTCACTTAACTCTTTCTGGTGAAGTCTTTGTAATATGTTGAAGTCTAGTTTTGAGAATTTAAGCAAAGTCTCATTGTGTGAAGGATGTTGTTGGTATATTGCCAAATACTGTCTTGTCTTGATTCTTGGAACACCTTTTCTAATAGGAAATTTCAAGGCATTCCTAACTTCAGCTGCAAAATGAGGATTATTTGAGTACTCAATATATGTTTTAAGATGTTTGGTAGTAAATTCAAGAGCTTCCTCAAGCACATCTTCTCCATGTCCCCTCATATGTGATGCTTCATATAGGCTCAAAATTCCTCTTTCATCCTCACCCAATGATTCTTTAAATTTTCCATTCTTGTCCATCAACTTTGAGAATATATCTGTTCAAATTTAGAGTTAATAATAATAATAATAATAATAATAATAATAATAATTACTTCTTAAGCTAATTATATTTACCCTTCACCTTCAATAATGCTTATGACTCGTATTTATAAGCTTAAATTTTAATTTAAAAAGGCATTATCTTTTGAAATATTAAATTTAAAAAAACAATTGTTTGTGTGTATTTAACGCACCGCATGAAATCTTATAACCTTGTTGCCTGAGAAGTCGAAATAGAAGAGCAGTAGTATGAAGATCTTCACCACTATCTTTAGTTAATAAAATGGAATAAGACATATATATGTGTTCTAAAACTTGGTCAATCTCATTTTCAAAATGATAAGATACACCCAGCCGTTGGATTGAATCAACCAACTTTAGCTTCTCCATTGGATTTCCCTCAGAAGCAACCACCATCATCCTTATTTCTTCTTTCAACTTTTCAACTGATCCTTCTTTCATTTCATCATCTACCTTCTGAAATTAAAAGGAAAAAAATCAAAACTATTCATCGGATTAAAGTTAAGCACACACAATAAATAGCCATTAATTAAAATATAATAATCTTGAAAGGCAATTTGATTTTACCAATGCATCATCAAAGGAGAATGAAAGGAAATGATCATTCCAAATACTAGGATGAAAATTTGCAATAGAACGCTTAATATTAGGAATGTCATTGGCCTTCATAATTGAAGCAGGAGAATTTGGAACTTGAGAAGACATTATTCCTTTCTCAATTAATAGAGAAAAAAAAAAAAAAAAAAAGAACGTCTGTTATTTGTTTGAGAGTTTGAAACTAATGGTGAGACACCTTTTGTGATTATAAAAGCCATGTTTATTTATAGGCTACATTCCATATATTATAGGTCCTCTTGATTCTTATCGCATAAATTGAAAGTATTGAGCATAAACCACACATTTTGTTGTGATGAGTTATATAAAGATTCGACATTTGAATGAAAATAATATTGGATACCCTACCATCTTGGACGTACTAAATAATAGTGATGTGGTCGGGGTCGAGGATATAAATTACATTTTATTGATATTTTCTTCAATATTTCTTCAAAATTGTGACCATATATCAAAGAATTATTCTTATTATTAATTTTTTTTTATTATTATGTTTTTTTTGACATTGACATTTAAAACTTTATCTACCTCAAAAGAGTGATGGATCTAGAACTTCATGTGTTATGACACAAATTTATATGAGATTCAAAGTTTAGCCTATAAACTTCTAAATTTTGTGTCTAATAAATTTCTAAACTCTCAATTTTTCCCTAACATAGGTCTCTCACATTTTAAAAAATGTTAAAATTAAATGTTATATTAGACAATTTAACTTTGTAGGTCTAATACCTACTACTCTGACATTTTTTTAAGAAAAAAAATCAATCTACATATTAGCTGCAAAATTGAAAATTTTAAGGCTCAATTACACAAAAAAGCTTTTTTTTTTTTTTTTTTTTTTATCTAATAACAGTCAATTTTTAAATATTTTTAATATTTTATGAGAACTATTATATACAAAATTAAAAGTTTATATATCTATTAGACATTCTTAAGGGACTTATTTGAGTCAAAATTGAAAGTTTAGGGATTTATTATCACAAATTTCAAATGAGGGGACTAAAGTTGTAATTTAACCTAAATGTAACTTTTAAATACATTGATTTATGATATCTAGATTAAAGTAATACTAATTACGAGACCATTATAAAATTTTATAAAATTATTTATCTAAATATATAGGCATTCAGATATTTATCAAAGTTAATTAAAAGGGTTGTTTTCAAATAAAGAAAAATGAACCAAAATTTTATAAATATAGCAAAATTTTATTGTTTATCGGCGATAGATTACTATCTGTGTCTATCATGACACATATAGACATAAATATTAGTCTAATTTAGTTTATTGTAGATAGACGGTAAATTTTGCTGTTATTTAATAATATTTCCAATAGTTTTGCAATCTAAAATAATTTTTTTATTTAAAATATAATTAAAGTTTTTCTTCGTACAATCAGTTTTTTTGTAAAATAATTTAGTAAATATTAAAAAACCTTTTATATAAATATATACAGATGAGAGAAAAATTAAAAATAGAATTAAGTTTCTATAATATGTTTAAAGTATACTAAAAATTAAAATTATATATATATATATATATAATGTTTAAAAATTTTACTAAAATATGTTTGGAATAGAACCGATAGTATTCAACATTCCTAGAGATTTCAAGCATTTGTTAGTCAAAGTTCTTATTAGAGATAAATTTATGAAAACAAATTTATAATGTGAATAAGGAGAATATGATATTCTCCTGCATGGCATATGGGTTGGTATAAAAGTCTTTCCTATTCTGGTGGTTATAAGCTGCAAAAACTTTTTCAATGGACTAAACCTAATTAGGTCCTTGTGCCTTGTAAACTTTGGGAAAAATATGAAAAAGTTGTCTCCACAAATTCCTCTTCTATGAAGTTCTCATAAAGTCTAAATGTTCTTTGACAAAGAATTCACTGGATAAAGCGAAGACACACACTTTAGAGGAAAGAAGATAGTTTTTAGGAGAAGAAAATTGAACAAAATTTCATTTGTAGTCCTTTTCAGATGTAATCCCACCTTAACCAAAAAAAAAAAAAAAAATTCTTAAAAAATAATAAGAAGAACGTATGTAATAATTATGATTGGACAATAGAATAGAATATGAAATGCACTAAGTATTTTTGTACTTATATAGAGATGGGAAAATATAAAAAGGTAGTGACCAAAATTTAGTGAGAGAAGAAGATTAGAGAGTGACATAAATATCAAATTTTGAGAGTGCAATAAAGAGTAGAGAGAGAAAATAAAATACTTGAGGCTAAAAAAAAAAAAAAAAAAGTTAAAAAGAGGGACACTAATTTTGAAAAGGAAAAAAAAACTGTTAAATAGTGGGAGCAAAAGTTTTAGAGAGAAAATCATTATAGATGAGCCAATTAAGCGAGAATAGCTCAATTGACATATGAATAAAATAGTTAGAGAGAGGAAGTTAAAATTTTGGGGCACTTGCAAAAATGGCAAAACAAAATACATTAATCAGGCTCATAGCCTACATGTTTGGTGTTTGCAAAAATGGCAAAAACGAAGCCCTAACCCACACATAAAGTATGTAAAATGTTGCAAATGCTTTTTCTACTAATATACACTTGATAAACTTGATATACACTTGATAAACCTGACAGACTTGATACACTATTAATATACACTTGATAAAGTTGACTAATACACTTGATAATAATGTGCTTGACTAATATACTTAATTATTTATCAATGATGCGCTCGTTTATATTGCTGATTGGCGGACAGAACTCATCACCTAATTTCGTGCCAAATAATAACCATACCTACCAAAACCATAATAAGGGCAAGATCGGGTCGAACACAGGGCACACTGGAATTCCTCAAACAAGTAGCTAGTAGTTCGTGGTAACCAAAGCGGGGGGTTTCGAAGTTGTTTGTTGCAAAATAAATAAATAGTATAAAATAAAGAGAAAGATTGTGATAACAATCAGAAAATGCCTAGCTTGGGTTATTACATAATTTTCTTCATTCAATATGCTTACTCATCAAATCATCATCACCCAACTTAGTGTTGTTTGCACGTAATCAATTTAATTGGAAAAACCAATTAAATTGTCATAAACGTCTAATTAGCACAAATTGAATTTATGAAAGGCATGCGAATTCAAGTTTGTCCTAATTGCATTAAGTTCTATGGAAAATTAAGCAGAATGTTCAACTGGAAAGGTCAAGATTAAATATTTTTTGACTCAATCCTAGGTCAACTAGAACAATACTTATCTTATTAGATTCACAAGCTAATGTAACCTGTCGTTTCCTCCGATCAACATACAACCAAGTGTCACGAATTGCATATCAATTTAAAACAATGATCATAGTATTCACAAGCGTCCAATAAAATGATTGTAATACAATGAAACTCAAAATTGAATCCACGCATACAATAAAATTCGGTTCAAAGATTCATAAGTACATCAAAATAGAAGAAAATTTCTAAAACCCAAGCTAGAACGAGATACCTTAGCCCGTTATCGACATGCTGATCAATGGGAGGGAGTGTCAGTACAAGAAGAGATGAAGAAGAGAAGAAAAGTGGAGAGAAATCGAGTTTTCATTAGCTAGTGGCTGAAGAGATGACCTAAAATTGAATGAATTGCTATTTATAATATGGTCGAAGCGTCGCGACGCTCTATGTAGTGTCACGGCGCTGTTGCGAAGACTCACGAGGAAAATCTTCGAAGCGCCCTGACGCTCTAAGGTAGTGTCACGACGTTGTGTGTTTTGCGCATAATTGCACATTCTGTAAATGGTGCGACGTCGTGCCTATAGGGGCATAATTGTTCTTTTTGGACTTCTCTTTCCCGGTTGATGCAATTAAGCTCCGTTTTGGCCCGTTTCAACTTCATTTAGTTGCTAATGCCCTTGCCACCTATTAGGTGCTTGAAACCTATAAAATAACCAAACAAATGCATAAAGCCAAAAAACAATCTCGAATTAAGCGGAGTGAGATAGCACATTTACGGTGCTATCAAACACCCCCAACTTAATCTTTGATCGTACTCGAGCAAGGTAGAGTAAAACACACAGTCACGCACAAATCATGCTCACTCAAATATACAAGGTTTGTTACTCAAGTCTCTCAATAGTCTCCTAGAATTCAACTTACAGTCAACAATGAATCAATTCATAATTAGTCATTAAAACACAATTTAAAATTAATTCTAATTTAATTCAGGTAAGAGTGAGTTCAAAGTCCTTCTGATTAAGTTCTAGCACCCCAGAATAACATTAAATGTCTCTTAATTTGTTTTTCTCCTACACTGACTCATGCACCAATCATCAAGTCAAAAAAAAAAATATATATATATATATATATATCAAAGAAGTAATATGTCAACTGAGGTGCTTAAATTTAAACTTCTAGAGACGTCTTAAACTTGTATTTATTTTAATTAGGGGTATTAGCTTTCACACAGGAAACTATACTCACTCCTTTCTCGCTTGCATTATAGTTGGGGGAAAAAACATTTTACATTAACCCAAGGTTGATAGTGCAATTCCTAATTACCACCGTGAAAAAGTATGAAATGTTGTAAAAATTCGTAAATATCATCTCTTGAGAAAACAATTCTGTTTCTTTATCAATATCGTGTCTTAAAATGAAGACAACATTGGCCTCAAAAATTTAATTTTGAAGAAAGTCACAACCTTCTTTGAAACTACAATGTTTTCGAATAAATTTTGGAACATATATATAATTATAATAAGTTTCAAAATTTTTCATATTTAATAAAAAAAAAAAAAGAAAAGAAAAGAAAGAAAAAGAACTCCCACAAAATTATTGATAAGGAAAGTTAAATGTAAAATTATTGTGAAATAGAAGAACAATGTTGAGGTGCCGAAATTCATTTTAGCTGAGGTTTATGAATTTCGGCTGAGATGTTGGTCGGAATTCATGATTTATGGCTGAGATTTCGACAGTGAGACACAATTTTTTTTTGTCCTTTCCTGTGCTTATTTATTTAATATTCTTTAGTTTTTTTTTTCTATTAAATCATAAGGTCTCTTGATTGCGCTCGGGCTCCTGTCTCGGGAGAGCCCTGCACTCCCTACGCTTACTAGAATATTCATTCTCCCCTATTAAATGAAAATAATAATTTCTCGAGATAAAAAAGAAAGCGAAGCCTTACGTGATAGGGGCGCTAACTAGACTAACAAACCAGAAAGCAAGGGTGGTCGTAGATCACAAGCTAACTGTACCAACAAGCCGCTCAGCCCTTCGGTGCAAAACCAAACCTCAAAACCATAGATAAAGGTTAGACATTCGGAGGCTAGCGCTAGCGCACGTACTCTTCTTCGAGATATATGAGCAAGACTCTATACAAATCTATGAATCTCCCCAGCATCAAAGCGAGACTCCATCCAAATCTGCCACTCATTTGGTGATGCCTTCTTTTTTATGAACACCCCACCATTGAATGATGAATTTTGTCAGTCTTCGCCACTAACCCAACCTGGAGAGAACACAAGGAGTTCTGGTTGAAATAATTATTTTTTTCAAAAAGATTATGGGATGTTTAAAAAAAAAAAAAACATAATAGACCTAGATAGACATCTATTACTTTAACAGATAGACACAAATAGATGTTTATTTAGGTCTATCGCAGTCTATCACAGACAGTAAAATTTTGCTATAATTTTAAATAGTTTGATATTTTTTCTATTTATAATAATTTTTCAAAAATTATCATTGTTTTTTTAATTCATATAAAATCTTTTTTAGATTGCATCAACGAAGAAGCCAGAAGAAATTGTTTAAAAAATTTTCATTCTATTTTGATAGAAGTAGAATAAAATTTTTATTTATTTATTTATTTTTATTGAAAAGATTGTTAAAGATATTGAAGAATGTGGTTGAAAATTGAAGAAAATAAGTGTATAAATATAATTTTATCCCTACGCTGACATCATCTTCATCCGCCAAGGAATCCCAAAAACAAGGTTGCAAAAGATGGGCACATTTTTTATAAATGAAAATGGAAAGGACCAAATTTGTCAATTTACCGAAAATGAGCAAAGCATTTTGCATCCTTGTAAAACTTAAAGACGTGTAAAACCTAGTAAATTAGGGTTATGAATATTAAAAAAAAAAAAAAAAAAAAAAAGAAAATTAGAAAAGATCAGATCTAACAGAGTCTTGAAAGATTACTGTTAGTAATGATAGAATGTCTATGTTTAACAAATTAAGATTTTGCAAAGACATTGTGAATCTAAAGATAACATAATTGAATAATGTTGGGAGAATTATAGCATGTCAGGTTTATATCTTTATCATTTAAAGTCTTTTTTCTTATTTTCTTTCATTTTTAGTGATGGCTTAAAAAGAAAAAGAAAAAAAAAAAAAAAAAAACCATTTTTTAATACTATAGATGTTAAGAAATACTTTCCTATATTACTAAGGTTCATGTATATTTTGTACTTAAAAATAAGTAGGGAAATTATTATAAAATAGAAAAAAAAAAATATATCAAACTATTTATAAATATAGTAAAATTTCACTTTCTATCTGTGATAGATCGCGATAGACCTATATAGATATTTATCTGTGTCTATTTGGTGGAGAGATAAATGTCTATCTAGGTCTATCGCAGTCTATCACAGATAAAAAGTAAAATTTTCTTATATTTGTAATTATTTTCAACAATTTTTTTTATTTTTTAAAACATCCCAAAAAAGTATGTAGCTACAACTCATTTTTTTCTATGTTTTTTTCTTCCTTCCTTTTGAGTTTCAACATAGTTGAACTATGCCCATTGTAGTCGTAACCACATCTTTTGCAACTCACACACAGGCTTGAGTGCTCCTCTAGCCTACTCCTCTGGTTTAGATGTGTCGCTGAAGTTGATTTGCGCAAGAGTACTAAAACTAATGTAGTGTTCAGTTGAGTACACTCTAATGCTTAAGTTAGTATATATAAGAAGTATTTAGTTCGAGTAATAGCACATAGAGAATTACTTACTTTTTAAGGTTATTTGTGTGGGGTTATTTATAAGACTCATCCTTTGACACCCGTTTGGATACATGTGCAATATTGGTAGTGTCAAAATGGGTGTGGACCTCAAGTTTGCAAAGTACCAGTGATGAGCTCAGCCCAATCGTTTTCCTTTTTGGCAAAATTCCACCGACTCTACTTGATTTGGAACCTGAGGATTTGACTCTCTTCTAGGATGTGTGTACCTTATGCAGACCTCACTCTCCTTTAAGCTTGAACATTATCTGTGAGCTTTGGACCTTACGTGTTATAAGTCACACGTGATCAATCAACCGTTAGGAAGAGATGTTATAGAAAGCAACATAAAGACACCAAGAGGTAAGCATTGTTAGCCAACCATTTTGTGGGACACACCTTCCATCTTATCTCTTTCAGTGAACAATTATAAACGTGAGAATTTTTAAACCATTAGCTCCTGAATCCATGAAGTTGAGTTGTCCGGCTCCAGTTTGTGCAGACATGCAAGGTCGTGGCAATATCTGATTCTAGAGTTGGGTTAGGATTTTCATTGATTGAGTTAAAGCAATTTTTAGACTCAACTCAATTATTCAAATTGTAAATTTCGTCAATTTGAATAACTTTTACTAAATAAATAAACCTAATCTGAGTACCCAACCATAAAACATTTGGGTTGAGTTGGTTCGGGATAATCAAGTTGTTTATTAAAAAATTTATTCTAAAAATAAGTAAAATGTTAATGTATAAAATTTTATTTAATTATTTGCATATATTGAATTAATATTAATAACTTAATTTCAATTTATATTATGAAAATTTTCTTTCCAAATGCTAAAAAATTGTGTTTAAAGAATGGTTGGATATATATATATATAAAAGGAAAAAAAACATACTTTTAAAATGAATAATAAGTTCGAGTTGGTTTGGGCTTTACCGATGAACCATGAACCCACCTGACGTATATAAAGTCTTCATTTATTTGAACCCAATTTCATCCAATCCAAAGGAGTTAATAATCCAACCCAAACTGTATAAATTGACTTGGGTGGATCGGATTTTCATTATCAAATTTTTTTCAACACCCCTAAGTTGGGTGGAACTAGATGATTTATCTTTTTTAATGAATTTTTAAGTCATACTATTTTTTTTTATTTATTATTTCTTTAGACAAAAAGGAAAAGAAAGAACAACCAAACCTATTACTTCCTCACCTCCTCATCATGAATGAGATAGAGGATACAAGCAAGAAAACATCTTTAGTTTCCTAAGAAAAGAACAACGTTGAGAAGAAGCACTAAAACTACGGTAGCATGAACATACTTGTTCTCTTCTTTAGAGATGTGACAAAAATGAGAGATATTAACAATGTTCCCAACAAAAGTAATGTCCTCAAATGAAGACCCAAATCTCAATGAAAGAAATCTCATTTCTATTCAAAAGCTCTAATCATCACTTTACAGGAAAAATCACAGAGAGCTAATTCCTTCTCGATAAGTTTGAACACATAATATTTCATTGCAAGCTTTGGAAAAAGAACCCTAAAAATGGAATCTAAATAAAATATCCTTGTTGGTAGGGGTGTACCTAGGTTGGGTTGGGTTGGGTTGGGTTTTGGACCAACTCGAATAACCTAAATAGGGTCACCAACCCAACCCAACCCGGTTGGGCTGTCGGGTGGGATGTTTTTTTTGTTTCTTCCAATTTTTATAAGTTTTGTCAGTACTATTAAATACATCATAACAACAACATGAATATACAACAACCTTAAAAGAAAAAACATTGATAAGAAAAATATTAAAAATCCACAAATACATGAATCCATAGTTAGTCAAGCAAAATATTGAAGTAGAGAAAAGCCCTTGTCTGAAGCAAAATCCTTCGAAGCAGAACAATGGTTGAAGGCTGAAGTGGATGAATAGAGAATGGAACGACTAAACGCTGAAGCTGACGAACGAAGAATGAAAATAGAATGGCTAAATGTTGAAGCTAACAAATGGAAACGGAGAGATGGAGAAGACGAATCGAAAGAGCAAGGAGGTAGACGAGATAAAAAATGTAGCTGAATATGAATCGAAATAGGTAGAGGTGGAGACTAGAGGAAATCGAAAGAGGGAGAGGTGGAGAAAACGAATTGAAAGAGGGAGAGGTGAAGACGCATCGACAAATCGAAAAAGGCAATCGGGAGCGTGCGTCTAATGGCGAGGGAGAGGGATGAGAGATACAACATGAAAAAAAAAAAAAACCCGAGAACTTAAAGTGAAAGTTATAACTTATAACATATATATATTAATATTAATAATTCAGGTTGGGTTGGGTCAACTCGAATTTTTAAAAAATGCAACCTGAGACCCAACCCAAATTTAAAACTAACCCAACCCAACCCTTATAATTTGGGTTATTCGGGTTGTTGGGTCATTTGAACACCCCTACTCGTCGGAATTGAAGGTACTCGCGTAGAATCCAACCAATGAAAGGTTTTTTTAGAGAGGAAATGACAGATGGAATTAATAAAGACAAAAGTGTTATTTTACATTGTGGGACCCTCTACTAAAAAGGTGAAAAGATGAAAAAGAGGTTAGAAAAAAAGTTTTTCAAAAAAGGGTTAGATTTGTTTAAAAATAGCAATTTCATGTCATTATAATTTGAGTTTGATTGTTATATTTTGCAACTCCCCCAAATAAAAAAGATATATTTATTATTAGTTTAAACAAATATAATAAAATGAACAAAAATTTATTTTTCATTCCATCTTCTTTGTCAAATCAAGATCTAGAGAGAAAAGAAGTCGATTTGCTGAATTGTAGAATCACTCAATCACATCCATTTTCCTCGGGAGAAAATTAAAGAAGACAACTTGCAAGGATTATTTATTTATTTATTTAATAAAGAAAAGACAATACCCACGTTTTAACCAACGTTTTCAGTTCAGACTCGAAAATTGGAGAAAAGGGAAACGGAAGTAAAAAAAATAATAAAAAAATAAAAATAAAAATAAAAACTAGAAGGGTAGAGACGATTCGGTGGCACACACGAGACACAAAGTTTTGTGGAGGTGGGGAGAAAGGAGACAAAATTTTAAGAAGTTAGAAACAATTACAAAATAAGGGAAATGCCAAATATCAATTTCTATCCTTGCCACTTGTTTCAATTTAAAATCTTTTTTTTTTTTTTTTTAATTTTTTTAATTTTTATTATTATTTTTTTATTTATTTTAGGGCTGGTTGCACTTATTACCGCAAATAATAATAAGAATAAAAACAAAAATTAGGTTCGTGTGTCAACTTTATTGCTTCAATGTTGACCTAGAATGTTAGATTAATGTTTGACATATCATACACTCACTTCTTATTTCAAAAATTTATTAATTGATGTCTAATACGCTCATGTCTTATATTAAATTCTAGGTTAAAATATCATTTTGATCTTTATATTTTTATATGTCCAATTTTAATTCCTATACTTTCAATAAATTTTAAATTTAAGTCCCTACTACTTGTTTATTGTGGATATTTTTTCATTACTTTTTATTTTTTATTAACATTTTCATCATAAATTTTGAAAACATATTCACATATTGTATTCTTTGCATTAAAATTATTATGATTATGTAATCAATTTCGATAAAAATCAACTCCGAGGGACTAAATTTAAGATTGTTTGAAAGTACAATGACTAAAATTGGACATTTGAGTATAGGGACTAAAAATTGAACAAGTGTAAAATTAGACATTTTTATTTTTAAAAAATAAAAAATAAATAACAAAACAAAAAATTTAGAAGTGTAGGGAATGTCTATAGGCTTAATTTTCAAAAATTAAAAACAAAAAATTAAATAATTATCAAACAAGACCTTAGTAATTATAGAAGATTTTAGATACTTATTGTTTTGAATTGTTTTAAATTTCGTTTGATTGGACATATTTTTGCCTTATTTTATTATTTTTGCAGGGACCACGTTGAAAAGGTTTTAGAACTTCAATCTAATTTAGCCCGTTGTGTGTTGTAAATGATATCAAATTTTGTTATTGTATTGTTTTACCATTTTAAGTACATCATTCACGTTCGAACTGGGCATGATTAGCCACATGTGGGATTGGACTTTATTTACTTATTTATTTATTTCCTTTATTCATGTCCTTGTTTATAAATTCTTTTTTATCCCTATTTTAAATTTGAATCCAAAATTTGAGGAGTGCTCAAATCATTTTTACAAGCAATCAATACTAACGAGCCAATTGTCAAGTTTTAACGTTACATATAAATACATAAATAAAAAATAAATTACTTTTTTTTTAAGTTTCTCAAATTTGACATTTTTTTAAGAAAAGTTTCTTAAAATTTAAAAGTAAGAAACAAGAATCGGAAATAATTATCAAACAAGTCTATTACTCAAAAAATGAGAAACAAAGTATTATCAAATGGGCTCATAGTTTTTATTTATTTATTTATTTTATAGGTCTTTAAAAGTATGAAGTCTATTAGTAATAAGTTTCTATCATTGATAGCCCGTGATATCACTGACATACTAAATATATTATAGTCTATCAGCGATAGAACTTCAATCACTGATAGAAGTCACTTTTATCAACTAATGTATAATAATTTATTAGTAAATGTTTGTTTGGTAACACTTTCTCTTGAGTAATGAAGATTGGTGTAGAAGAGTTAGTTTGGATAATTGTAATTAGAATGTAGTTAATTACATAAACAAGAATTAACTAAAAGTCTAAAAACTAATAGAATCTATATATTAGTAGTTATCACTGATAACTTTCTATTATTATGACATGATAATAGAAATCTATAGGTGATAGTTACTAATATACTTATATATTAGTTGGCATTCAAAAGATTCTATCATTGATTGAAGAATTCACTGACTATCACTCATGT
The DNA here is from genome assembly GCA_030954485.1 of Citrullus mucosospermus. Classification (NCBI taxonomy): domain Eukaryota; kingdom Viridiplantae; phylum Streptophyta; class Magnoliopsida; order Cucurbitales; family Cucurbitaceae; genus Citrullus; species Citrullus mucosospermus. The sequence continues at coordinate 7,919,217 of CM062064.1, read as the reverse complement.
CTTTAAATGTTAGAAAAAATTCATTAAAACCCTATTTAAAATGTGAAAATTTGAATTTGGTAATTTTAGTGTTTAAAATCGATTATATTAATGATATCAATAATACAAATTATAGGTAGATATCAATGATATTGGTGATATGACTGTGATAGATATCAATGATATTAGTGTATGTTTGCTTTTTGACCCTTAGTCTTAAATTAATTAATTAATGTTTTGATGATAACAAACTGATTTTATTTATTAACAATTTTATTATTTTGAATAGCTCATAGCATAGAGCTTGAAACAACGATTACGATGCCTCTTGAATCACCTAAATCGGAGTTCAAACGAAGAAGTTATAGTGGAAATAAGGCTAACAAAAAATTACTCGAGTTTGTGATGTGGCGGCCAAAACATCAAGTTGGACTATTTTGGAGAGTCTTGTTTGGAGCTATGGAGTGAGTGACACATGGTTGAGTTTTGATTTTTGGATTGGTTTTAAAAAAAAATGATTTTAAAAAAAATTGATTTAAAAAAAAAGAAAATGAATTTAAAAAGAAAATGATTTTAATATTATTTTATGTTTGTGTCTAACGGCTAGTTAGTTTGAAAAGAAGAATAATTTAATGTTATATATGTTTGTGTAAAACAGCTAGTTGTCTTTAAAATAATAGTAAAAAAATATATATTTTTTTACTTTTAATCTCCACCTTTAGTTTTACTTTTTGATCAATCCAATGACCCAAATTAAAATCCACTTTTTACCCCAACTCTCTCTTTTTAAACTTCATCTTCTCCAAAAAATTTTCCCAACTTTTACAACTTTACAATCCTCAAAAATTGAAAAAGGTCACCATTGTTGCTCTCTCTCCAAGTTTTCAAATTTCTTTCTTTTCATTTTATTCTAGAGAGATACTTTCATTGTATTGTGAGGATTGAGTATTGTGAGTTCAAATTTGTACATCTACTCTTTGTAGAGAGTTTTAGTGTGTGATTTAAAACTTCAAGAATATTGTAACGGTTGGATCCTAACTTGTGGAAAGGATCGGGTTTGCTCTTGAACCTGAAAAAAAAAGGAGCAAGGTAGCGGTTCAACTCTCATCCGTGGAAAGAGTCAAAGGAGATTTTTTAATCGAAATCCCAAGAGGCGCTTGGGAAAGTAGATGTAGGTCGAGTTTGACCGAACCACTATAAAAATCACAGTGTCTTCTTCTCCAACTCCTTCTCAATTAATTTTGCATTCAATTTTTAGTAGCATGTTATAGATTACTATCCTTCTTTGTTGAGATTGATTGAATCTTGTGTTTTATATATTTTTATCAATCTTGATATTTAACATAAATTAAGGTTTTTATTAATTTAATTCAAAAATTAATTCAATTAGTTTAATTTGAGCATATTTAGGAATAAGTTTAATTAAACTCTATTCACCCCCCTCTAGGGTTGCCATACCGGTCCAACAGTGTATTGGTGATATTAATTATTAATGATATCAGTGACATAGTTTAGGTAGATACTAGCGATATTTGTTGCATTAGTGACGATGATAGAACTTAGGGGTAGATATTAGTGATATTGGTGTATCAATTATATCGATAATAAAACTTATGTAGATATCTATGTATTAGTGATATATTGATAAAAGTTAGGTAAATATCAATGATATATCTACGTATCAGTGATATTGGTGATAAAGTTTAGGAAGATATTGGTAATATTAATGATATCTATAAAAGTAGATTTTAAATGGACTTCTATCATTAATAAGAATTTATCACTGATACTATCTATAAATTAAAAAAAGTTTATCAATGATAGACTTCTATCACTAGTAGTAGCTATCACTAATTGACTTCAAAATTTAGGAATTTTATACTTCTTACATTTTTTGTGCCTTCAATGGGCTAAAGGCAATTAATTTTAATTCTCTAACGTTTGCATAGTTCTTCAAATATCAGTTTAACAAAATGGACAATTAGAGTAACTGCATGGAGTATTTTTAAAGAAACTTTTGTCTAAGAGTCTAAATTGATTCGTCTATAAAATTTTAAGAGTTTAATTGATACAAATATCATAAATTTCAAAAGAGTTTTTTTTTTTTTTTTTTTCTCCAAACATTACATAATTGAAGGGTATAAATTGTATATAAACAAATGTTGAAGGTTTAAATTGATATATAATCGACCAAACATATATGAATGATAAAATGAGAATAATTATGGTCTAAGTGCAAGCAAAAGATTTTTTTTGTTTTTGTTTTTTTTTTCAAACATTACATGAAGGGTATCAATTGTATATAAACAAATGTTGAAGGTTTAAATTAATATATAATCGACCAAACATGTATGAACGATAAAATGAGAATAATTTTGGTCTAAGTGCAAGCATATACTATCGATGAAGTAATAAATCTTGGAGTATTCCTAGAGTTGAATCCCACAAGACTAGTTATCTAATTGGGATTGGTTTAAAGCAATACAATCAAGTGACCTAATGTAACCAAGGTGAATTTGCTATGAGTTGGTGTGAATAACGCTTAAAAAGATAAAGACAAACAACGATGGAAGTAGAGTTTTAACTATGCTTTTGCCTAAGTTCATCAAAACCTGAGCGACATGGTCGCATTAAGTCGTCGCATTACTTTACACATGGGTAGAATCTTCACCTATTTTGTAAGCCCTAACTCATTCTTAGCTTGTGAAGTTAGCCAATTTTACAATGTTAGGTGCAAATGATGCATGGAAAATAAGAGGCTTGATGGGAGTGAAGTAAAGAGTTTATCTTGGCGGCAAGGATATGGTTGAGCCTAAGCATGTAGACGTTGGGCTTGGGTGAATGCTAGCTCAGAGTTGAAGTCATATTTGACTAGGCGGCCGAGGCTTGTAAAAGGGTAAAGGAAGGAGGCATGAGGAAGCAAGATGAAGAAGTGGGCGTTGAGAAGAGTAGGCGTGGAAAGCTAGTGAAGAACCTCTAAAGGTGTGTGCTAGACATTGAAAGGGTGAACCAAAAGGTAAGCGTCCAGGTTTCTTTTAATTTAGGCTTAATTATATTTATTTATTAATTAAGGAATAATTAAGTGACAAGTTGAGGATAATTGTTAAATTGGAAGTAGGAGGTGGCATCACGACAAGATGTTGCATGATGCTGCCGTGAGGAGGTATAAATAGAAGCTTGCAAAGAGGAAATTGATTTGTTGATTTTACTTGAGTCAAAAGAGTGTTCTTTCGAAAAAAAGTCTCCCAAATTCTATATAGTTTATGTGTGAGGGTTGTTGGAGAAAAGCTCCATCGGAAGGTGTTGGTGATGGAGTTAGGAATATAAAAAACGGAAGCAATTAGGATCTAAAGCACTCCAATTATATCAATTTTGAAGATTAAACATGCATTTTCCAAAATCGAAAAACAGAGGATGAGCACTTACTTGCTTGTTGTAGCTCAAAATTTAATCAAATTCTTTCAAGTTTTTTATCACAAACACTTTGTGGACCACCACAAGGATCTTCTTCGTTATCCTCTGGCCTTAAAACGGATTGTGGGATCCAAATTGTTGAATTTGGAGCAAATTTGTGAATGACAAATTGTTTTGGAGAGATTTGAGTAGATGGAGTTTGTCAGCAAAATTCACCAAGAAAATCCCACCATCTTCTTAATTTCTTTCTTCTATTTAAAGAAGAACCATGCAAATTAGATTAGTATGCACAATGACACCAAACATGGTGATTAATAAGATGAAATAGATGATGGAAGAAGGAGGTTTGAGAGGAAAACACCTCCTACTTATCCATGCACTTAGTGAAGAAATCCATGAATTTCAAATTTGGTTTTTCTCAAAAATCAAAAATTGATTTTTTAAACTAATTCTAATAATTAATTTAAATAATATAAATTTAATATAAAATTAATTTAAATAGTAATTATTTAAATAAGTAATTATATTAAATTAATATTTAACATTAAAATAATAATTTTTCCACTTTTCTCGGCAATTTTAAATTCGATGAATCTCTATTCATCCGAAAAATATTTAAATCACATTTAAATATTTTTAACTCTCCAAATTTTTTTAATTCACAATTAAAACGAACAAACCGTAAATTTTACTCCTTAAAACGAATTTGAACGATTTCAAATTCTTTCAACACATTGTTTTAAGGTTTAGTTCATAAGCTAACGAGCAGACCTAATGAACCTACATATCATGAGCTCCAACGACCCAACATTAACTAGCTGAACTTTTTAATCTAGCTAATTAACATTCGTCAATTATGGGACACTCCACTATAGCTCAGTAGCTGCACTCTCCTAACTATAAATATATTTATGTCCACTTGATATAACCATGAATAGTAAGTCGGCCTTTCACAAGTTGTTCATAATTATACCTGAATCAAACTTACCGTTTTACCCCTATAATTACATCTCATTCCTTAAGTCCCATTGATCCTCTAATGAACAATTGGTTTGTGGTTCAACCAACAAAATTAGTCCCTCTCGGGCCAATGAGAGGGTGTGGCCCCTTGTTCAAGACTTGAAGTCAATACTCAAGGGAACAACTTTGCTACTAACCTAGAATTAAGTAGGAGTGAATTTCATCTTGCAGGATTATGTCCCCAACTATCTACCTGGTATTATCCTTAAAATGGAAGGCTTATTGAGTCGACGAACTCAGGCCACTCTCACTCATGCAGATTAAAGGATAATCGCAAATAAATAGGAGTTTATAGTTAGCTCAAGATTAAGATTGAGTTACCTAAGTCATCATGTTGAAATATCAATTTTTAAAAGTAAATAGTGTCATAAAGTAAAAGTGATTATTTCATGGTTCGGTTTTATGGAAACTCATTGCATAGGATGCCTTCACTCGTATGTCTCTACATAAACAAGAAAAAATCACATTGTTCGTGTCATATACAAAATGGGTCGCATCCATAGTGTCTCCAAGATAAGGTACCCAACCTTATCCCTATACTATAGACCATTTTGGCTATTACCTAAACTTGATCCAATTTTATATCTACACATAAAGTCTAAGTATTCAAACTATAACAAGGGGTTCTTAGGTTATTGGATTTAATAAATGCAATTAACATATTCAATAACAACTTTACTGTATAAATCTCGATAACAACTTTATTGAGAATAAATTCTGAAATTTACAAACTACGAGTTTTAGGACATAAAACCCAACAAACTCCCACTTGGACTAAAACTCCAGTGAGTAAATATACATTATGTTGAGTTTACAGGGAAAAGTATGTAAATACAATAAACTAGGGCATCAGATACCAGTAGCTTTCTCCCACTTGCCCTAGTTTATATAACTCGAAGCCCTAAACTCACTAGGTGACCCTCAAACAGTTTAGCCATGAGGGCTTTCGTAAACGGATTAATAATATTGTGCTCTGACGTAATCTGCTTGACGATTACATCACCTCTCTGCACAATTTCTCTAATGAGATGATATTTACATTCAATGTGTTTGTTGTGCTTGTGGCTAATGGGTTCTTTTGAATTTGCAACTACACCACTTTTATCACAATAGAGGGTGATAGGCAGATGCATATCTGAAATAACTTTAAGATCTGTTAAGAACTTTTTGAGCCATACTGCTTTCTTTGCTACTTCACATGCAGCTATGTACTCAGCTTCCATGGTGGAGTCAGCTATATAACCTTGTTTGATACTCCTCTCTTCCAAACTATTGCTCCTCTGTTTAGAGTGAACATTGCTCTTGATGTAGATTTCCTTGAATCTGCCTGTCCGAGATTGTGGGTCGTACCTAGGTTAACTCGTTTGGTTCATTGGCACTCCCACTCTGGGACTAGGGAGATAAGTGCTTCATATTCTTCTTGCTCTTTGTCTTGGTGGCGCATTGATCAGAACATTTCTTTGACAAAGACATTGTCACTAAAATAGGACAGGGCTAGCAAGACTGAAAAATAGGTATAAGCTTCTTTTTGGCATTTTGTTGCTTTAGATAAATATTGAATAGAAAGATGGACGTATTCTCTCTTTGAAAGTCTTACCTAAACTCTTCCGACTCAATATGATAAACAAAATAGTTATTTAACAAAGGACTCAACCTATGCATCCGGTATTTACACGAAAGGTTTTTGTATTCTACCTTTCTGCTTAACGAAATGTCGATTTGAAAATCAGAGTCCCTTAGTGTATCCTATGAGGATCAAATCCTTAGCGCCATACAACGAGCATATAGTTCCTCGTTCTCATTAGATACTTGAGAATATTTTTAATAGCAGTCCAATGTTCATATCTTGGATTGGACTGAAACCTGCTGATTATCCTTACTACATAGCATATGTCAGGTCGTGTACACAACAGAACATACATCAGACTTCTGATTGCTGATGCATAGGGAATACGTCTCATATCCTCAACTTCTTGAGGTGTCTTAGAACATTGTTCCTTTGACAAATGAATTCCATGTCTAAATGGTAATAGACCTCTGAGGATGACTCTTATTGAGGCTTTAAAAGCAGCTATGAAGAGGATGAAGTCGATGGTACTGTCTGAATCACTCGAGTCTTCGCTAAAGCCAAAGGAAAGCAGCCTACGAGGGCGCATGTATCCTCTGTTCCTCTTGATGGAGTGTCCTTTCACATTGAAGAAAGCGCCAACCTATGGAAGTATGTTGTCAAGCGCAACATCATTGATTAAAAGGAGTTGTCGATTAATGCTCGGGGGTGTCTTGATCTAATGGACCTAATTTTTTGAATTCGATTTAGACAAAACAGTTCTCAAGCTGGGGCCCTATTATCCTCAACTTATATGTGAGTTTATTATCAACCTCTCAACTGATTTTAATGACACCACTAGTTCTGATTTTCAAAAAGTGTATATTCGACGGGATCAATTTATAATTTCTCCAGCTACTATTAATTAATTTCTTTAGAGGACCACTCCAGAGAATGTTACTGAGCAGAGACCCTCTCTTCAAGAGTTGGTTTTTGAGCTCTCCGACAGGACGCATTCTACGTGGCCTAAGAAGCGTCAGTTACCCACAACTGTGCTGAATGTTAAGTACGTTCTTGTTCATAGGATTGGTATCACCAATTGGTGCCCTTCATCTCACTGATCAGGCTTCTCTAAGTCCCTGGCAACCCTTATTTATCAGATTGGAACCAAATCTCCCTTTAACTTTGGTGTTTTTGTCCTAAATTAGATTAAACATCATAGTGGCTCCAAGGTCCTCAAGCTTCCAATATGCTATCTTAGGTTGATTTGCCTAATCTCCTGGTAGCTTCCGAACCTACTGCTCCTCCCTCAAGCTTGCTCAATATTCATCTGCGGCTTCTCCGGAGGCATCTGCTCCTGATCCTACCACATCCTTTGCTATGCCTCCTGTCGATGGACTGAGTCACGAGCTGATGGTATTGCCTTTTGGCAGCCGCGTCTTGCAGATGTTATCAACTGAGTCTAAGGATATTGATTAGTTGATTCAGCGTTTCACTACTCAGAAATCAGATGTGGATGAGGTTCTCTAGATGATGCGTTCAATGTTGTCCCGCTCATCTGTTGGTCCTTCATAGAATTTTTTCTGATTTTCAAGCAAAAAAGGGGAGATTGGTGGCTGTTGTTGTCTTGTGAACTAGAAATTTACTTACCTCTACAATCCATAGAAAATGTAGAGAGAGAGCTTCAAATCTGTGATTACAATCCAAAAGAAAATAAAAATCCTAAACTAAGATGCTAGAATTATGAAGAAAATTTGATGATCCTCGGCTTCCATCGGTTCAACATGAAAATGCCCTTTAAAGAATGAAGAGATTATAAATAAGCATCGCGAGAGTGCCTAGGCGTTGAAAGCCCTAATCGAAGCGCCACCCTTAGCGCCAAGGTCGCACCTAGGCGCTTCAAGCACACACGCTTCTTTTGTGTCAAAATCCATAGCGCCTAGGAACGTACTTTAGGGTAGCACCTTGGTGCTCTTCTGTGTGGTCCTCTTGGGTGTTAAGTGCCTGAATGAGTGCTAGCTAGTGCCTAGGCACTCTCTTGGGTGCATTTTTCGCCATTTCTCGTCCTTTGAAGTCTTAGGTATCGGTAAGACTCCTAATAGCTCCAAATCAACCTCGAACGTCACAAAACACTCCGGCATACATGTTTTGCTTGAGAATCTACAATTTCAATCATTTAAACACATTAAACACAACAAGTAGAGGAGATTAGAGACATAAAAATAGCTATTTTTTTAGAGTTATCATGATTGTTGTTGGAAGTGTTATGGATCTAAAAGGGCCTAAAGTTCCTTTTGCTGACCAAGTAAAGCTTTGATTTTGGCTTTCCATAAGCCAAAATCACTCTTTCCATCAAAATTTTCAAATTCAAATCTTGCTACTACCATTAATAACCAGAAAATGAATCTTGATTCTCCAAGAACTGCTTTCTTGAATATCAATCTTCTTATACCATTTTGTCGGGCCTATTTTACAGATTACAAATTTGAGTCCAAGTTCTTGATCAAGTTTTAGAAGAGTTAGGTGCCAGATGTGGTGAGAAGAAGGCCATGTTGTAGGTAATATGAAAACATGTGGGTAGGAAAGACGAAAGGAATTCGTCGCCCAATTCCGTGTTAAATAAATTTACCAAACTTACCTACCCATAGTAGTGGCAAGCCGAGTCGAACATAGGGAGCATTTCGAATCTCAAAATTAGGCAGTTTTCAATTCTACGTAACCGAAAGAGGGGTTTTTATGAGAAAATTATTTGCTGTAAATTCTAATTGCATAAATGTAAATGCATAAACAAAAAGGGATCAAATTCAAATGAGAACATCCTAGCCTGGATCACAGCGAAATTTTCTTTGCTCAATGTTCTTGTTCATTGATTCGTCATTACCGAATTCATTGTAGTTGTCGCCTAATAAATTTAATTAGAAAGACCAAAATTAAATTGTCCTAATTGACAAATTAGAATTAAGATGAACCGAGGAAAGACATGCAAAATTCGAATTAAACCTAATTGCATTAAGTTTTAGGGATAATTAGATAGAACATTCAACTGGAAAGGCCTAGATTAAATGTTCTACTTATTTAATCCTAGATTGATTAGAACAATACTCGTCAACTGATTAGATTTGCAAGCACCTAACCTATTGCTTCTATGATCAATCGACATACAACCAGTGTCACGAGTCGTAATTCAATCCAAGCAATAATCAATGTATACACCAGCCTCCACAATATGATCGTAATACATAAAATTTCGGAATTAAATCAAACGTGCAATAAAATTTAACTCAAAATCTTATAAGAACATCAAATACAAAGAAAATCCCTAAAAACCCAAGCTAGAATTGAGTATCTTAGCCCATAATCGACATACCAATTAATGGATTCGAGTTTCGATGTAAAGAAAGGTAAAAAGAAAAGGAGAAGTTGAGAGGATTTGGGCTTGAGTCGGCTGGGTGGCTGAATTCTTGACCTAAAAACCGAAAGAATAGTATTTAAACCCGTTGGAGCGTCGCGGCACTGTCGCACATATGTGGGCGACAAAATTCTCCGAAGTGCCACGACGCTCTAATACAGCCCTGCAATGCTCACTGCTTTTTGCCAATGAAACTTCTCGAGAGCACCGCGCGCTGTTGCTTTACGGACATTTTGGTCATTTTGGAGCTCTCTTTCCCGGTTGATGCAATAGAGCTCCGTTTTAGTCCGTGTTAGCTCCAATTCACCGTAATACCCCGTTCTATCTGCTAATTGCTCGAAACCTACAAAATAACATATTTGACATATTAAATAGCACAACAATCCTAAGTTAAGCTAAGGAAGATAGCACATTTTAAGTACTATCAACGAGCTTTTCTTTTCCTATTCAATTGAATTCTTTTTCTTTAGAAATTAGAAATGAAAAATCTCTCACTCTGTCTAAGATCTGGTTTCTCACTCTCTGTCTAAGTTTTGTGATATTCATGTGGCGATGTTGCAAGGGAAAAGTAAATCAATATATGCACCATCTGATGAAGGAGAAGAAGAAGATGAACAAGATGATGTTTGTAATTTAGTAAAGGTGACCTACATCCATGAGAAAGAGGAATTTCTTTTCCAGACGGTTGAAGATAAGTTATCTCATTTATAGATTTCACACACACTCACTATTTTAATTTTTAGATCTCAATATATATATAATCTGAAGGTTTGAAGAGTTAGTTAGGAAAGAAAAATATAGTGAGTAGGGAGAACTCATTGTAACCCATTATTAATTATAAAGGAGGTTTTGACTTCGGTTTGTGGTTTTTTACTCCTCGTATTGAGGAGGTTTTTCCTCGTTAAAATTGTTTGTGTCATTGCTAAATACATTATTATTGTTTTCATATGATTAATTTTCTACTCAATTTACAAAAGAGAGGATCATTGATCCTAGAAATATAGTGTTTATCCCAACAAAAAGACCATGCTAATAAATGCCGTTTTTCAATAATATCTCAATAAAAACATAATAACATTTGGTGACACTTCAAATTCAATATATTACACGTTACAACCTTAATTGGACCATATGGATATATGATTTCACTAACCCTTTTAGTTGCTAAGTAGTGAAAATCACACTGGGTCAACAAGTATAGACTGGATAAGAAGTTTAGTCCTACCCTTAGTATTTGTGTATCCATCCTCATCACAATAAAGTAGGGCTATAACTCTGCTAAGATTTAATACACACAATAAAAATGGCATTGGAACCGTCGTTGGATGAAGGCAACATTCATTTATATTCTTCCATGCATCTTCTACTTGCCTTTCCAGTTCGGCACATGTTTCTTCCTTCGAGTAGCCACAATTGTCCATGTAACATTCAACCGCGGAAACAACATGTTCCCTTTGTTTTTCAAACTACAACAAAAAATATAAATAAATAAAGTAAATACATATAAAAATTAAATAAAAAAAATATCAAACTATTTATAAATATAGTAAAATTTACTTTCTATCCATACTAGGTTATGATAAACTCAAATAGACATCAAATTTTTTAATTCGTGTAATATTATTGGCTTATTTGAAGTAGCTAGGTGAGAGTGACACGTACCTTGTAGGAGACAACATCGTCCATGAGTCTAGAAATGATGGTTGAGGCTTCAAGAATTTTAGGACAGTCTGAAAGCCAATCAAATACCTCCTTTGTTGCAATGTCACCCATGCAAACAAATGAAATAGTTGCAAGTAGTGCATAACCTGAGCTAACTAAAGCCACTTCCATGTATTCTTCAAATTTTGGTTTATATTTTTTGTTTAGCCATTCAGCTTCTTTGAAATAGGATTCAGCTTGCCTTTTCATCTATTCACATAAATAAAGATGAAACTTATTTATACATATAAGAAAAGATAGCAAGATTGATATTAATAGAAAATTAATTATGACAAGAAGAAAAGGATCTTTACTGCTTCCTTTGCAAAGTGAGCGCGATATGATGTTCCATCCTTCACTATCTCTTTATCAATCTCTTCGAAAAGATCAAGCAAAGCTATATAATAAACTTTCATATACTCCGGGAGTAGATTAATCATGCTTATGTCCCATCTAAAAAAAATTGAAGTCATTATATAACTCCGTTAAAATGTATTCAATTTTATTTCAAGTATACATGGATTGTACATATAAAATTGAAAAATGTTATGTTGAGAATATAAAAGGTGAAAGTTTTATTATCAAACTTTATTTTTGACTTTTGGTTTTTTTTTGGTAACCTTGGTGGCTTTTGAGTTGTTTGAGAGTTTTATTTGTGTTGGAAGTTATGAGCATTTAGTAACGATAATGGTTTCTTAATCATTGGTATTTTATGGTTATCTTTTGTAAGTCTATATTATAAAGGCATGATTATTAATTAAATCATACATCACTTTCTCTTCTCGCCTTTTACTCTCCTAACAAAATGGTATAAGAGCTTGTAGCAAATTTGAGAAAAAAATTTAAATATTAATATTTTGGCTCAGGTTCAAATGGGCCTCTACAATTCATCGGATATGGCGCAAGTTCTTTTTTTTTTTTTTTTTTTTTATGAGGAAGCTTTTTGGGATTGGAATATACAAGAGGAGGAGTAAGTTTTTTATGAGGAAGGTTTAAAGAGAGATGGCAAAAGAGTTTGAAATAATAGACATTGGTCTCATCAGCTACTATCTTGGGATCAAGGTCAAACAAGGTGAAGATGAGATTTTTATATCCCAAGAGAGCTAAGCTAGAGAAATGCTCAAAAGATTCAATATGGATGATGCTAATCTAGTTGAAACACCAACGGAATGTGGAGTTAAAATTACTAAGCAAAATGTAGGAGAGAAGGTAGATTCTACATATTTCAAAAGCTTGATTGGAAGTTTAAGATACTTGACATGTAGAAGGCCAATTATTCTTTAGTTACTTGGAATTGTTAGTCGATTTATGCAAGAGCAGACAATAACGCATTACAAAGTGACAAAAAAGATACTCTGCTACACTAAAGGGACAGTTGGATATGGTCTTTCCTATGTCTCTTCTAGCATTTTGATATTGTTGGTAATTGTGATAGTGATTGGAGTAGTGATTTGGATGATCAAAAGAGCACTACAGTGTTTGTGTTTTTTATTTGGTGAAACGACATTCACATACATGTCAAAAAACAACCCATAATCACATTATCAACATTCGAGGTGGAGTACATCGCAACAACTTCATATGTATGTCATGCAATTTGGCTAAGAAACTTAATGAAAGAGTTGAAGTTTCAAATGGAAGATATAATAGAGTTTTTTGTTGACAATAAATCAGTCATTGCCTTCGCCAAAAATATGGTATTTCATGGGAGGAGCAAGCATATTGATACTCAATTTCAACTACCTTCGTGATTGCGTTAAGAAGAAAAGAAGTAGAACTCAAATACATCAAGTCACAAGACCAAGTGACAAATATTTTTACAAAGTCATTCTAGTTTCATCAAAATGAGGAGTTTACTAAGTGTAACAGAGGATGTTGAGAATATGAAAGGTTTCATTAATAATGATAATATGAAAGGTTACATTTTATTATTAAACCTTATTTGTGTATTTTGGTTTTTTTGTAACCTTAGTAGCTTTTGAGTTCTTTGGAAGTTTTATTTGTGTTAGAAGTTATGACAATTAGTATTATTTAGGTTTCTTAACCATTGTTATTCTATAGCTATCTTTCATAGACCTATATAAAGACATGATTGGTTAAATGATAATCACTTTCTTCACATTTGTGTCATTCAGGCTTTTTTTCCCCCCTCTTAGCATGTTTTCTATTCTAAATTACAAAATGAATATATCATATAGTATAAAACTAGACAAGAATACTTTGTATTAAACCTAACTTTTCGAAACATAAACCTAAAAACAATTGCAAAATAATTTTGAACCAAGACAGAGGCTAAAGAAAGTAACCTTTTGATTGCTAGAGTGAAAATTTGGAGTTCTTCAAATGTTCCATAAGCATCATATATATCATCCAAAATTGAGGTCATTCCGATCACTTTAGTAACTATTTTCCTCCCAATCTTGAAATGAGGTTCAAAATACACACCCAATGTCCAAAAGTAACACTCCACAATTCTATCTCTCGCAAATGGAAAGTTCTTTGGGACGTTCAAATCCTTCCACCACCTAGTAATTATTTACATTAAGACAAGGTGAATTCTTACATTTCAAAATTTTCTAGGGAGTTCACTCTAATAAACTTAGCTACAATCTTAAACTATAGCAAAAATGGTGGAAAAAAAGGTCAAAGAATAATTATCATAAACAGTCCATTAACATCAAGATTAATAGTGAATTATATGAAGGTGAATCGTTAATTACTCTTACCTATTCTTTTTCCTCTTTTTTAATCATGTTTTTATATATTAAAATTTTAATGAAAATAATATATAGAAAAGTACTAAAATAAGTTTATAGACTCTGACAATAAAGTAGAGGTGTATGAATATTTTCCTCACAGTTTGCTTAATTTATATTTAGTTCTCTTTAAAACAATGATCCTTCATATGCAAACATTAAGATTTTAATATGTATGTGTTTACCCTTTCTACTCTTTTCTCTTTCATTTGGATGACAATGATCATCATACGATCAACATTAAATGCAAGATATAAAAAATATTAAAAATAGATTAACAATACCTTTTACCCAAATTATCCGTAATTAATTTAGATCTGATTAGGTAATTGTTTTGGTTTTTAGTTTTTAGCTTTTGAAAATTAAACCTATAAACATCATTTCCATCTCTAAATTTCTTATTTTTTTTCGTCTATCTTTTACCCATGTTTAATTTTAAAAACCAAGTCAAGTTTCGAAAACTATATATAAAAAAATTAGTTATTAGAAAATTATTTTGTTTTTGGAAACTGGGTTGAATACCAAAAATGAAAGTATTAGAATTACCTGCAGATTTCACTTAACTCTTTCTGGTGAAGTCTTTGTAATATGTTGAAGTCTAGTTTTGAGAATTTAAGCAAAGTCTCATTGTGTGAAGGATGTTGTTGGTATATTGCCAAATACTGTCTTGTCTTGATTCTTGGAACACCTTTTCTAATAGGAAATTTCAAGGCATTCCTAACTTCAGCTGCAAAATGAGGATTATTTGAGTACTCAATATACGTTTTAAGATGTTTGGTAGTAAATTCAAGAGCTTCCTCAAGCACATCTTCTCCATGTCCCCTCATATGTGATGCTTCATATAGGCTCAAAATTCCTCTTTCATCCTCACCCAATGATTCTTTAAATTTTCCATTCTTGTCCATCAACTTTGAGAATATATCTGTTCAAATTTAGAGTTAATAATAATAATAATAATAATAATAATAATAATTACTTCTTAAGCTAATTATATTTACCCTTCACCTTCAATAATGCTTATGACTCGTATTTATAAGCTTAAATTTTAATTTAAAAAGGCATTATCTTTTGAAATATTAAATTTAAAAAAACAATTGTTTGTGTGTATTTAACGCACCGCATGAAATCTTATAACCTTGTTGCCTGAGAAGTCGAAATAGAAGAGCAGTAGTATGAAGATCTTCACCACTATCTTTAGTTAATAAAATGGAATAAGACATATATATGTGTTCTAAAACTTGGTCAATCTCATTTTCAAAATGATAAGATACACCCAGCCGTTGGATTGAATCAACCAACTTTAGCTTCTCCATTGGATTTCCCTCAGAAGCAACCACCATCATCCTTATTTCTTCTTTCAACTTTTCAACTGATCCTTCTTTCATTTCATCATCTACCTTCTGAAATTAAAAGGAAAAAAATCAAAACTATTCAAAATACACACAATAAATGGCAACTAATTAAAATAAAATATTCAACAAAGGCAATTTAAATTGAATATTATTACCAATGCATCGTCAAAGGTAAGTGAAAGGAAATGGTCCTTCCAAATAGTTGGATGAAAATTTGCAATGGAACGCTTAGTATGAGGAATGTCATTGGGCTTCAAAACTGACGCAGAAAAATTTGAAACTTGAGAAGACATTATTCCTTTACTAATGAGGAAAAAAAATGGAAAAAAGCTATCTGTTAATCCTGTTGGGTAAAAGGGATATATCTATTACTCACTTGAGAGTTTCAAACTAATGGTGATGCCGCTTGTGATTATAAAGCATAATTATTTATAGAAACAGTTGGTCCCAGATTCTTATCGCATAAATTTGAAGCATAGCATACGCTACCACACGTTTTATTAATAAGCGTTTTTTTTTTATTATTATTTTTTTTTCTGAAAATGTTTTGTTGATGAGTTATATCCTATGTTATTTTTATTTATAATGATTTTGACATTCCATACCCTACTATCTTGGATGTAACAAATAATAGAGATGTGGCTCGGGCCAAGTATATATAACATTTTATTGATATTTTTATCAACATTTTTAAGAAATTGAGACGGTTGAATGAGAAATTTTGACCAATTGCAAATCACCATGTCATTTTTCAAATTAATGACGAAATTACAAACTATTTATTTCGGGATTAATTAAAGGTTGACATGTGTCCCAAATTGTAGTTGAAGACAAAAATTGGCGGATCCTAATGATACAGTGTGTCTTTGTCTTGCCTGTTGGATTGAATTATTAATTCTAATTAAATACTAATATTTTGGCCCAAATTCAAATTGAGCCCAAGAATAGACTTTATTTGACCCAAAGGCCAACCAAGTCCAAAATTCAATTTGTTGCGCCCAAGCGCAAGTTCCATGGACCAACCAAATCGAAAGCCCACTTAAGGCACATGTAAGCTCTATAAATAGGAGTTTTAACCTTCATTTCTTAGAGAGATTGAAATAAGCTCTAAAAACCAAAGCCCCAAGGTTTGAAGACCAAATCTCACAAGCTCTGAAGACTAAAGCTTTCAAGTTCGGAAGAATCAGAAGACCAAAGCTCTCTTGATAGCACCATAAAAATGTTTTTTTCTAGCTTAATTCGGGCTCATTCGTGGATTTTATGTGTTTATTATGTTATTTTATAGGGATTTGAGCAAATCATACATAATGAAGCATTATGGGTCATTCAGGGTTGATTTGAAGCTATCAAAATTGAAATTGGGCATTGACAATTACGAAAATGCCTATGGGCAAGTGCAGAACAGAGTGCAGCTACGTTGTGCTCTATGCTCAAAGGCAGAGAGGAAAAATGGCAAGAGTGTAGTGACGTTTCGGTCAAACAAGAGTGTAGCGACGCTCTGGATATTAACCAAAGCGTAACGAGCACAGTGACACTCTCCCCTCGATTTAAATTGTATTTTTGTCGATTTTAGGGTTTATCTTCAAAATTCTCACAGGATTTCAGCCCCCAGTGCCATTTCCTCTTCTCCTTTTTCTCCTTCCCTCTGTATTTCTCCATTTTTTTGGTGTGTTGGATGATTATAAAGCTCATCTTGGACCGATCTCCTGGCTAAGGTAAGTTGTTAGGCTTAGGTCTAGGTGAAACCCATGGATTGATTTTGAGGATTTTTGTTCTTAATCTATATTTTTCTTTGATTTGTTGTGGTTCTTGAATGTGATTTAACTTCTACGCTTAGATGTATGATAGGCTTGATCAACTATCATTCATTCTTTGATTGCTAGAGTTAGGAATGCCTAATGTGTTTTTTAGTCTCAATTGGGCAAAGGTTAAAGCATGCTAGGAATCTTTTGACAAACCTTGCATGATTAACTATTTAAACAGCGTAATCAATTTGTAACTCTAGACTGTCCGAGTTATTAATTGTCTTAGTTGAACCCTTCGTGCTTAATGCAATTGTTTGATTGTTATGGACACTACCGAACCCAAATAACTAAGCAATTAGTCTAATTAAGAAATTAACTAAAGTGAATGCGAGATTTCTATGACCGCTATAAAACCCAATTAATTGAGCATTTGTTTTAATTAAAGTAAATAATTAGTAATTAAGGCACTTGCTCTAGGCTTTTCGAGCATGTTGGATAAGCACATTAAATCGAGAGAGATACTCCTAAGTAATCCTATGATAAATCGAACATCGGGTGGATCCTAAGTCCTGAGCTAGGTGTTTTCTTTTATTTTCCCCACATTTTTATTTTCATGCACTTTAAATTCCGCAATTTACATTCCCGCATTTCATTCAAACAAAATCTCCCATTTTTACTGCTTTGCATAGACCTATTCAGCTTAGAGAGATCGTATCTTATGCTCTCTATGGTTCGACCTTAGACTTGTCGTTTGTGCTACATAGTAGTATAAGTTGTTGGTTCAGTGAATTATAAATTTTACGACACCTATTCTCCTAGACAACATCACTCTCATGCTCTCAAGTTTTGAAGACTGAAGCTCTAAAGCTCTCAAGATTGAAGCTCTTTCAAGTCTTGAAGAAGTGAAGACCGAAACTATTAGAAGATTGCCTAAGCTCCTGAAGATTGAATCGCACTTGAAGACTAAAGTTATTTTAAGATACAACAAGCATTCTCCTAAGACTTTAACTTCAAGAACATCTACGTGTTACGCTACCTCAAATCAAGCGTACACATTTTAAATGAAGAAGATAATCAAGTACTAGAGATATGAAGTAAAGGAATTGGGAATAGGGTTTGCTCATTAATAAATAAGTGGGCTGAGTGGGTATATGGCAGATGATGGAGAATCCAAAATTAGGGTTTATTCTTCACATACACAATAATTTTGAACCCAAATTAGATATAGGTAAATTATTTTAAATGAAAAAACCGTTGAAAATATTTACAAATAATAGCAAAATATCATAGTTTATCTGTGATAGACTGGGATAGATCGCGATAGACTATTATTTGTGTCTATCAGGACACAAATAGACACATATTGTAGTCTATCGCAGATAGGCAATAAAATTTTGCTATATTTGTAAATATTTTTATTTATTTTTCTATATTTAAAAACAACCTTAAATATATACTTTTTTTTACACAATTTTTGAAAATTTTACAATATCCACGATTTTATGTCAGGTGATATATTTTTTAATTTGTTGTTAATAGCCATTTTTGCTTATTTTTTTGGAGTTGTTTTTTCAAAGGTTGGTCACTGAAACAAATCACCAACATACCTTAATTTGAGGGATCAGTTTGTTTTTTGTTTTTTTCTTTTTTTTTTAATTTTAAATTTGTTAGTATTTATATTTTTTTAGGAGGTATTTTTTATATTGGATAAATCTTATTAAAAATTCTAAAACAATTGTTTGGTTATTTATTCAAAGAAAAAATTTGGTGGCCATTTTTTAAAAAGTCCATTAAGTTTTGGTATTTTTTCAATCTTTTTTTTTCCTTTAATGTACAAAATTATCCAAAATATAAACCAGCAAAAAAAAAAAACACTATAATTAAACCTTCTAGAAGGTTGACACTAAGGTGCAAATGAAAAGCATAATGACAAATTAATGATAAATTTATAATACAAGAACCAATAAACCTAATTAGATTAGATGAAAATGGTTAACAACCTCTATTCATGCATTAACCAAAATAAATAAATAAATAAAAATATAAACAAACCTACCGATTCAACAGAAATCCTTATTTTGCTTGTGAATACAAAAGAGAAAAATCAAGGATATTTTGGGAACTCACCATTTTGATCTGTTATCCCTACCAAATAATGTATTTATTTATTTTTATTTATTTATTATTACTTTTACATGTTCAATTCATCCTAAAATATAAACCTGCAATTGCAGCTTTTAGGGCATTTTATGACAAGAGTGGTTGTAAAGTATCAAGATCAATAGTCACCAATCAAACCAAATCATAGCAGGAAAATATCCTAACAATAGCAACTCGTAACGGGTTGAAATGTATTGTCAAATTTGACTATAAAAATAATAAGGTCATAGCACCTGAAATGTATTGAGCTCACTCAGTTTAACTCAAGAGCGTTAATGTTATTTAATGTATTTAATTGATTATCTTATAGGTATATGTATCAAGTAATTTTGAGGTTGAACCAAGCATTTAGGAGAAAACAACGGATCAATTTAGAGCCCTAACAAGGCTACCAGGTCAAAAAAAAAAAAAAAAAAAAAAAAAAAAGTGAAATAAGACCAAAACGCTCCTAAAGGATAGAAAGATAAAATCATCACTTTGGAATGGTGTTGCGGTGTTGTCATGCGTCTATAAAATCACACTTTTGTAGTTAGGTAATAAGTTTTGATTTTGGTGGTTGTTTTAGGTGAATAACCACTCGTTATCTTCATTTTTTTGTCCTCTATCTACCTACAAAATTAGATTTTAGCTTCTATTTGGTCTTGGTTTTGTAATCAAGCCAAATGATGATTGGTTTTGGCAATATTGTCTCAACGAATTGCTGAGGTTCATTTTCTAGCTTAAGAGTAGAAAGTTTAAAGTTTAAAGTAGAGAAATTTAATGGAAGGACCAACTTTGGCTTGTGGCAAGTGCAAGTCAAGAGATGTGCTAATGCAATCTAGGTTACACAAGTGCAAGTTTAGCAGTGATGGTGTTCTAGTGCAATTCCAAAGTGATCCCATCAAAGGTTTAGAGAAGATAAGATGTTTAGAATGCATATAGTCTAAGCATATGAAAGACATAGCAGATTCATCAAAGGGCTTTAATCCAATGCTGATAGTGTCTTTCTCGTCAGGGGAGACAATAACTTCCTTTGAAGAAGATAGAATTCATCCTCATGGTATGTCCGCTTTACCATGATAGAGGACGTGATTTTAGTGGTTCCACAAGTTTGCACACGGGCATTGACTTGGCAGTTATGCAAGGTATGTGGTGGAAGGACTTCTAGGTGAGCCAAGTAGGTGGAAGTTGCACCATAAATTTCAGCAAGATTTATCAATGTGTGATGAAAAAGGGAAATCTTGGAAGGTGGTATTCCAAGTGGTCTACTTTTTATGGTGAAGTAGGTTATAATTCTATGAGAGATCAGAATTGATAGTGTCATCAAAATGTTATTTTCTCTAGCTTAATTCGGGCTTGTTTGTGGATTTTATGTGTTTATTATGCTATTTAATAGGGATTTGAGCAAATCATGCATAATGGAGTGTTACGGGCTGTTCAGGGTAGATTTGGAGCTATCGGAAGTGAAATTGGACACCAGGAGCTCAAGGACGTGAAAAAGGACCAAAATGTCCGACATGCGAAGACGCATGCGCGCGCCGGTGGGTAGGCGCTCCGACTTCTACCCAGAGCGTCACGACACTCTCCAAGAGCGCAACAACGATCTACCCGATTCTATAAATAATCTCTTTATTTTTAGGGTTTAAAGAAAGAAAAAATACAGTGGGATTTCATGGAGGCCGAGGATTTCTTCAAATTTTCTTCTTCTCCTTCATAATTCTACCCTCTTAGTTTAGGATTTTCATTTTATTTTGGGTTGTAGCATGAATTGGATGCTCTCTCCTTCAATTTCTTTGTCTGTGGAGATGTTGAGGTAAGTGATCTCTTGATATTTAATTTTTGTATAAACTTTCATTTTATGGTTGTGTTCTTTGAATCTTGGGCAAATTTTGGATCTATATTTTTGGATGGATTGACGCCCCTCCCCTTGAATATATGTCTTGGCTAATCGATTTTGCTCATGCATTTCCTTCATGTTCGTCTATGCTTAAAATCGATAAGTAGCAAGGATCTTAGTATGCATGCTAGGTGTATTGGCTGTCCTTAACTTAGATTGTATGCTAAACCTAGGTTCAATGAAAAATTGATTAATTAAGTTAGGGCTTTCCCATTAATTAATCACGCATTGGAACTCTTAAACTTAATGCACTTGTTCTTGGCTTTAATTGATCACTATTGAGCCCAATTAGGACCCAAAGCTTGTAGTTTGATTGAGGCTTATGCTTTAATTAATAATTAGGGTGCTTGTTTATCTTAATTCAATTGGTTGGTTGCTTGTAGCGTCGGCTAATTTAATTAAGTTAAATAAGTCGATGTGTAGGCAATCTAATATGTGTTTAATAAAAAATAAGTCGGTGATAGAAATTGCATAGGAATCCAATTGCTCTCAAGAACTTGATTATCTTATCCCTATTTACATTTACCTGTTGTTTTTAATTTCTTTTTCATGCCTATTTCTAATTCACAACAAACTCCCCCAGCTTTAATTAGGAAATTAGCTTAACAAAACAAAGACTATTGTCCTTGTGGTTCGACCCAAACTTGCTACTGTTACTACGCCGAAGAGAATTCAACCTATCAAGAATTATGATTGTTAGTGAAGACAACAGAAATTGCAGAAGTTGTGGATTCTTCAAATATCTTGCCAAGGTGGAATTTGTTGGATTTTTTGGCAAAATATTAGAAGTGTAGTTGTCCAACATAAAAAAGATTTTGGATAGTCATGGGCTTGTCCTACGTTGTAAAGGTTTAGGAAAGTTATGGGCTTATTCTACATCAAAAAGGTTTAGAAAAGTCATGGGTTCTAAGCACTATAAAAGAAGCCTATGCCTTTGGTTTCAAGTTATCCCACTTAGAAATACTTTAAGCTTAGTGTGCTAACTGATCTAACTAAATTCCTTTTGTATTATCTAGTTTGAGAGTGAGAAAAAGGTGTGAGTAGTTAAAAAATTTGAGAGAGTGCTCTTGTAATTGGGATCAGGAGAGAGAATTATTCTGAGTGATTGCAATAATTTTTCACATAGTTGATTTCTTTCTAGTGGACCGTGGTTTTTCTCCAAGTTTGGAGTTTTCCACGTAAATTCTTGTGTTTTCAGCTTTATTACTTTCTTTTAATTTCTCTATTGTTTTTCTGCTTATTCCTATGGTATAAGTGGGAGGCTTTTCCCAATCCCCCTCTTAATTTACCGCTTAGCTAGAAAACTTAACTTGTTTAGAATTATATTCATACTCCCAACGGTTCAACTCGGTTTTGCTTCTAATACTATTCAATAGTAGAAGTTCTTGATAGGTAATTATCAATATTACTTGATCATAAGAATTCTTGACAGTTCTTGCTCTCAAAATGCAAAACTTCCATTCTTTATTTATCTCAAATAGTTGTCACCTTGAATGGAGAATCTTCTAAGAATCAATCAGAGAATTATCATTATTGATTACAAAAATATCAACCCTTTGCAACTATCCAACTCCTGGTTTCCATGAAAGTATCAGTTATAATCATGATTGGTACAAAATCTCTTTATTTCTTTCCTATCTCCCTTTATGTGCTGGATACAGAAATTAATGGGGATTTATCTAACTTAAAAGTCTAATTGTCTTCTGTTATTAATCAATATATAACTAACATAAATAAACCAGTAAATAAGATTAAATTTTTTAAAAAAGAATATCTAAATACAAAAGTATAAATCAAAATATGAAAATATAAAATAAACAAAAAAAAGTTCTTGAAAGAAAGGATCGTGGAACCGAAAAACGACTATAGTCTAGATTTCGAAAAAATGGGATAATATGAATTCAAACTTCAAAAAGCCTGAAAATTTAGCAAAGATTTTGATTTCAATATTTAAATTTCCCAAGGCAATATATAATGAAAAATTGCAATGGTAGCCAAAAAAAAAAAAAAAAATAACATAAAGGTATTTACGGTTTTTAAAATTCTAAATATAGCAAAAAAAATTTTAACCAGATTTTTTATTTATTATTATGATTTTACCTGTATTAGTAGGTATATCTGATATATTTTATATTGTGTTATGGTCGACTTTGTTTGTTCACTTATGGTAAATATTTTTTTTTTTTATTTTTGTTTCGTTTTGATATAGAGTTATTTTCATTAAAATAGTTCAATTTTGATGTTGATGGTATATTTTAAATGCATCAATTTTGTCAAATGATATACCAAATACAAATTATATTAGTTAATCTATTTTATTTTAAAAATTTTTATATGATTTTAATAGTATATAAGTTATATTTAATTTGATATATCAATTGTATAACAAATCATATATTAATTAATTGATATACCTGATTTAGACTACAATGCACATGTATCAATAGTATATCAGTAGTCATTAAGAATTCATTTCATATACATTTTTAGTGTAGCAATAATATATCATCTGAATCCATTTTAAGTATTGTATTGGTGTATCACTAATTTATCAAAGCTCATTCAATTTTTATTTAAACTGTAACATAAATGTATCGATAGTATATCAGTAGTCATTAAAAATTAATTTCATGTATATTTTTAGTGTATCAATAGTATATCACACATGATCTAATAGTGCGTTTGAAATATCTTTTCAAGTATTTAATTATAAAAATAAGTCATTTTGAAAGAAATACAAGTGTTTAGCAACCAATCAACATGGATTTTGAGAGCCATTAGTGTCTTATTATTTTAAACACTTATTATCAAAAGTGTTTAAATGAAAATGAATTTTTGAAAAACATTTATTTTTTAAGTTAATCCAAATAGGCCCTAAATCTATTTTAAGTATTGTATTGGTGTATCAGTAATATATCAATACTCATTCAAAATTAAATTTTAAGTATATAGATTATTAGTGCATATGTTGTGATAGTTAGGAAATTATTCAAAATTCACTTTAAAGTATAAATTAGTTTATCAATATTGATCAATGCTTATAAGTTAAACTAATTTTAAGTATATCTGTATAAGGAGTATATCAACATTTATTCTAAATAAAATTTTAAGTATAACATTGTAATTTTGATATATCAATTGTATAATAGTTATATACTTTATGTTGTTGGTATATTAGTCAACTGATATACGAAATATAAAATATATGAGATGATTGATATCCAAAATATAAAGTATATCGTCAGATATACTACTAACACACATGTTGATACACCAATAAGCGTAAACTTGAAATGATAAAAAATAAAAATCCGTTTCAATATGTTTTTATTATATTTACAAATTTTGAAAAGTGATGGCTAAATTTGTAATTTTTATAATGTATTTTTCTTATTCTTGCAAATTAATGCAATTAAGAATCACGTGGGTGATGGTGCTTTTGTTATTTTTCCGATGAAACATCATTTTTCCAAATTTCCTATTAGAATTTGAACAAGAATCATTAAGAAAAAGCGTTGTACTTAGCCAACCATTTTAAAGGAACGCACCTCAATCTTATCTCTTTGAATCAACCATTTAATACGTGAGACTTTTTAAACCTATGGTTTAAAAAGTCCTGAAGGTGACTTGACCTATCATGTTCTAGAGTTATCAATCCGGGTCCTTCTCCAGATGTTTTTTTTTTTTTTTTTTTTTTTTTTTTTTTTTTTTTTTTTTTTTAATTTATATATATATATATTTGGTGTGTTGGAGATTCCCTATAAGGTACCAACTTGTACATTTTATTTTCTTTTTTTTTGGAAGATTGCATTTTTGGTGGTTGAGTTTTGACTTAAGCTACATTTCCGTAGTTGAATTTTCAAATTTACATTTTAGCTTCTAAAATTTGGGATAATCTCGTTTAATTTTTAGTCTCCATTGTTGGCACTTTGGATCCTTATATTAACTTTCTCTAACATAAAAGATGTTTGGATAACTTTTTATTATTATCATTATTTTGATGCTTGTTTGGCTAAAATATAATAATTTTTTAATTTCAAGTGGCAAATGTGACGAAAAATATATTTTTATTATAAAAAGTACTTGGGTGCAACCATTATGTAGCTCACCCAAGTGTCTAATTACCAGTTGTCACGTGACAAATTTTTTATTAGGAATTAATTAGTTTTGTAATTATATAAGTGACAGCTATCATTCATTTTGGTATAAGAGCAAATCTTGGCACCTTCGTTGCTCGTTTTTTCATCGTTCTTTCTTTTCTCGCCTTCATTGTTCGGATTTTTGTCGTTCTTCTTCAATTTCTCATGGGAACTAATGATGATACTTCAGATCCAACAATTCACTTGTCACAAATGTCGATTCCGACTTCATTTGACTCATAATCGAATTCTCTCGATTTGCAATTGAATCCTTATCTTCTTCATCATTCCTTTGCTCCTACCTCTGTTCTGGTTACTCAACCTCTTCTCGGTGCAAGTAATTATGTTCCCTGGAGCCGAGCTATGTTAATGGCATTATCAGGAAACAACAAGGCCGATTTTGTTAAAGGAGTGATCAAGAAACCATCAAAATCCTCTGGTAATCTGGTTGCAGCTTGGGAATGCAACAATGACATTATCGCTTCTTGGATTCTTAATTCCATTTCGAAGGGTATTGCCCCAAGTATTGTGTATAATGGTTCTATCAAGATGTCTGGAATGAACTTCGTGAATGTTTCTAACAAAGTAATGGACCACGGATTTATCAATTAAAGAAGGAATTGGTCACTACTGTTCAAGATAATCTGTCTATTGAGGCTTATTACACCAAAATTAAAACTATCGGGCAAGATCTGAATGATTATCGTCCCATAAATGATTGCACTTGTGGAGGATTAAAATCTTTTATCCAACACCTAGACTCTGAATATATTATGATATTCTTTATGGGATTAAATGAGAGTTATTCGAGTCTTAGGGCACAGATTTTACTTATGGATCCTCTTCCTTCTATTAGCAAAGTTTTCTTCTTCGTTGTCCAAGAAGAACATCGATGTGCGACTGGAAATTCAATTACTCATTCAGAACTGTTAGCTTTACTTGTGACTGGAAACTTTACTAAATGTTTCTAAGAAGAATTAGTCTTCGAATGATAAATCTCGAAAGAAAAAGACAATCAACACCATATTTGTTCCAACTATGGGATAAAAGGCCATGTAGTTGATAGATGTTACAAGCTACATGGTTATCCACCAGGATATAAGCCTCATTCTGTTAATTCTGGTGGTGATTCCTCTTCTTCACTATCTCAACAAATCCCTACAAATTCTGTTGCTCAACCGGTTCAATCTAACTTCTTTTCAAGCTTTAGTACTATTGTGTTAAAAGTGTGTATGATGCATTATGCTCATATTGGCCTAATTTCGGGTTGGAATTTGCAAAGATGTATACATTTGTATGCAAGTTTTCCTATAAAAACTCAAGTGTAAGTTTAAATAGGTTTTTCTGGTGAGTCCATGATCGGACACAGGGATTTGCAATAACTTGGCATTGTGAAAATTTCTTTAATTTGATGCGTTGAGCTATACAAATATATAGATATGTTAATGAATGAATTTACTAAAATTAACTTTGTACATAAAGAATGTTGGGTTGGAATGGAATTTTAGGCCCAAAAATTAAAGAAGCTCAAAGAATTAAAAGATGGAGAATGAACCACGTTAGAGTGTTGAATGAATCCCACGTGTATTGACTCCTTCGGCCAATTTGAACCAAAAAAAAAATGGAATTGAATTATTATTTTCAATTTTCTTTCTTTCTCTTCACTTTATCACAACCCTAACCTTTTCTCTCTTTTTCTTTTTCTCTGAGCTGTCAATGGTGATTTTTATTCTGAAGAATTAGAAGAAAATACTGCATGTACAGAGTAAAAGGAAGGGAAGAAGAAGAAGATGGACACAAGTATTTTACGTGGTTTGGCCAAGACTTTGCCGATATCCACGGAGGAAGCTTGCAAATAAGATTTTGTTTTTCTCTTTTTTACAGCTTGTATTCTTATATGTATGTGTGTAAAAAAAATGATTTCTATTTCTGATTTGTATTTATAACTCATATAAATTAGTTACAAGTTGTTAATTTTTGTTGTAACAAAAATAAATAAAAACTTATAGTTGGATTCACACATTTTTACAAAGAATTGAATTAACATATGAAATAATGATGCGAGATAGAAATGGATGAAATTGCCAAGTACAAACTATGTTCAGACAACATGGGTTGAGAATGAAATTGGAACCATGAGAAAAGCAAAGTTAAGATAACTTAGCTAGCTTATCTAAAGTGTTGCTTAAGTAAGTTTTCATGCTAACAAACTCAAGATTGAGAACGCATCTCTCGATGCTTCAACTCTAAATTAATCTTATCTTTAAGACGCATGGTGAACTCTTCAGGCAAAAGTTGAACTTTATCTCTAAAACCAATTCTTTTCCGGTTAAATGTCAAAAGTTAATCACCGACTCTCTCAAGCAAATGATTATACTCACTTAAACCTATTTGTTCGACAGATTTAGGCAAGTTTGAAGTACCCATTTAATAAAGATGAAAGCATATTTGATGAAACTTGGGAATGCTAACTTCATGCACTTAACTCATTATTCATTCAAACATTCATGGTGTAGGGTGTTAAAGATGAAAATAGACGAAGAATTAATGTCAATCAAACTTGTATTAAGAAAATAAACCAATCTCTTGAAAGTCATTAGAAAAATACAAGAACAAAGGATGAATATAATGAAAGAATGGAAATAAAAGTCGTCAAGCCGCCAATGACAATGTCTTGCTTCTTGGAGGCTTGAGATGATGGCTCTCTGATACATGATTTGTATAGGGGATTGGATTCTTACTCTCTGAGAGGCCACTCTGAAAATGCTCAGAATCTTCTCACAGAAGAGCTCGAAATGATGGATGATTATGAAGGTTGAGGGAGAATTTGGGCAGAGCTTTCACCACTATGTATTTCTCTCTATCTTGAACATGAAGTGCAATGGGCTATTTATTGACGTTGAAAAGGGTGGTCTCATGATGATCTGAACCTTTACATTTAATTCTATGCCCTGTTGCGCAGACTTCTTCACGTTTTCGGTTCATTGGATCTATCATGGTCTGGTAAAGTTCTGTCCACTTGCATATTGACATGACAGTTGTTGCCTAAGCGTCTGAACCTAACTGAACTTACTTTTTCACCCCGACGCAAGACATTCGATGCATGGATCTTCAAACTTTGTAACTTCAATGATTTTGGTAGCATCTTCCCATTTGGTACTTAGATTATTTTTTATTCCTTTTTAGCCCTATCCTGTGGTAAAAAAGATAAAAACTCATAATTTCCAGGATAGATGCTTTTGTAAACATAATAAACGCAGAGTTATTCATATTATACAATTCAAATGCTAATAAAATCATGCGTTTATCATCAATATTACTCTAATTACTCCAAATAAAGAATACAATAATTTATATTTTTACAAGTTATCAAGTACTGATCAATATGCTCAGTTGATGACTATGTTTTCTTCTCATTTACAAGCTGCTAAGTCCGAACTAGTAACTGCCAATGTTTCTGTTGTAACTCACACTACAGGTATCTGTTTTTGGGCTTCTGATAAAATAGCATCTTCTAATGATTTGTTGATCATTGATTCTGGTGCATCACGTTATATATGCTATTGCTATTCTTTGTTTCTTAATTGGCGTCGCGTTCATGGAGTTACAGTTGTTCCTCCAACATCATTTAGTGTGCAAGTTGAATTTGTCGGTGATGTGCGCATTTCTGAACACTTAACACTCACAAATGTTTTATTTGTTCTAATATTCTAGTATAACCTCATATCAGTAAGCTGCCTATTTTAAAATGATGGATTTGAACTTAAGTTTTCTGGTCATCATTGTATTCTACAAGACAAGCAACATTCGAGGATGATTAGCAAGGCTAATTGTGCTAGTAGCCTATACCTATTACAGTCAGAGTTTTTTGTTTGGCTATTGTTGCTGTTGTTATTTTTCCATCTATTTGGCATTCTAGTTTGGGTCATCTCTCGCCTAAACAACTGCTTTTGTTAAAGGATAGTTTGTCTTTACCTACTTCCTTTGATTCATCTTGTAATATTTGTCCTCTTGCTAAATAAAGATGCTTGATTTTTCCTTTTGATAATAATGTGGCATCTAATACCTTTGTTTGGTTCATTGTGATGTTTGGGGACCATTTAAGGTACCAACCTCTGTTGGTTTTCAATATTTTCTGACTCTTGTGGATGATTACTCCCGTTTTACTTGGGTTTTTCTTATGAAATGTAAATCTGATGCGCTAACTATTGTATCCCAATTTTTCCGCATGATTGATACTCAATTTTCAAAGAAAATTAAAGTCTTTAGATCTGATAATGCTCCTGAACTTCATTTCATTGATTTTTTTTTTTTTTTTTTTTTGTTGAAACGAGTACTACTCATCAGTTTTCTTGTGTTGAGCGACCTCAACAAAATTCCATTGTTGAAAGGAAACATCAGCATCTTTTGAATGTAGCAAGAGCCTTGTATTTTCAGTCCAAAGTTCCTATTTGATTTTTGGGAGATTGTATCTTAGTTGCCACATACATTATCAATAGAATACCTATGACATTGTTCAAGGATTGTGCTCTTTTTACTGTTTTGTATAACACATCAATGGATTATTCTTCATGTCGTGTGTTTGGCTGTTTATGTTATGCTTCTACATTGAATGCTAATCGATCCAAATTTGATGTTCGAGTTATTCCTTCAGTGTTTCTTGGGTATCCGCCTAAAAAGAAAGGATACAAATTATATGATATTGCTCAACGTATGATTTTTGTATTTAGAGATATGGTATTTCATGAAGATTTGTTTCCTTTTCATACTCTTAAAAAACATGACGATTTTAATCCTGATGATATATTTGCTGATTTTGTTTCGCCTTGTCCGGTTTCTGAGCATTTGGATAATTTGCCTCTTATTTTTTATGTGGCTTCTTCATCTACTGCTATGCCCTTGGTTGATGACAATAATTTGTGTTCTTTTGATGTTGATACCAATACTATTGTTTACGCTGCTAATATTGATCAATCTACTCCTCATGATATTGATTGTAGACACCGTATTTGGTTCGACCTATTATTATTATTATTATTATTATTTTGGATAACATATATTTTAGTTTAGTTTTTTTATATAAAATAAATGGGTTTAAAAAAAGAAAAAAAGATTTTTCCTTAAGTTTTTTGAACTTTTAGAAAGATGTAAAAAAAAAAAAAAAAAGAGAATATACTAAAAATGAAAAAAATAAATTTTCTTCCCTTTTTCCCATTCTTCTTCTTTTCCCTATTTCTCTCCTTTTCTTCATCTTCTTCCCCATTTTATTTTCTTTTCTTATTTCATTTATTTATTTATTTATATTTATTTATTACTTATTATTATTATTTTTTTATTCCTCCATTTGATTTTTTCTTCTTCCTCCATTTCAAACTTCTTCCTCCATTTCCTCTTCTCCCTCCATCTTCCCTAACATATCTCAACTCCAAACCTTCCACTCTCCCTATAAATTGATGGAGATTTTAATAAGGAGGGGGAGGAAAGAAAAGGAAATTGGAGTGACAAGTTAAAAGAAATACACAGTGGGAGGAGAAGAAGAAAGTTTGTGAGGTTGAAAAAAAAAAAGAGGTTGTGGGATTGAAGAAAAAAAGAAGTTGTGAGGTTGAGAAAGAGGGTGAGAAGAAAAAAGAAGTTGTGAAATTGAAGAAAAAAGAAGTTGTGAGGTTGAAGAAGAAGGAGAAGAATATGAGAAAAGGAAAACGTGCAGGGGAAAAAGAAAAAGAAGAAGGATTTGGTAAAGTTGAAGGTGAGTCCCATTTATTCTTTTATTTTATTTATTATTTTTTTTTATTTTATCTTATTTATTCAAAACTAAATTTTATTTATTATGATTTTTCCTATTATTTTCTCTCCTCTTAATTTCCATCATTTGTTTCTTATCCGATTTTTTGATTTCCACCTTTTTTTTCTTTTCATTATTACTTCTTTTCTCCCCATTTCAACTATTTTCTCATTTATCAAATTTATGTTCTTACTTCTTAAGGATGACTTCAATTTTTTTTTTTTTTAAAACTTGTTTTATCTTATACTTCATTTTGTGAGTTTTTATTATTCATTGGGTTCTCAATCTTAATTCATTAGATTCTAATTGAGTTTTTTTTTTTTTTTTTCTTTTTCAAACATGAGATTTCCATTAAATGATTTTTGAGTTAAACTAATGGATTAAAGCCTAGAATCTCTTTAAGACATTAATCAATGCTTCTACTATAGGATAATGTAGAGTCCTTAATTTGGTACCATTAACTATGTTCTAGTTTTTATGATTGAAATGCATTACTAGTATTTCAAATTTCCTGGATTTCAGGCTGAACTTCAAATTAATTATCATTTGATTTTTGGAGTAAAACTAGTTTCATTTAAATTTTAAATTTCAATTGAATTTCAAACGTTTTATGAGGTTCTCCATAAATCTCATGACAGAGTTGGTATTGCTCTTGAAGAATATTACATAAAAGAACCCAAACATAAATGGACAGACATTGTCACTCACAAAATTCAACTATACTTTATTATTAAAGTTATAGTGAAGTTTGGTGAGACATTTCTTTTAAAGTTTACCAAATATTAATGTTTTAAAATATAATTGACTAGGTTAATAATTCTGTCTAGATTAGGGTACTTAAGTTGACCGTAAGGGAACACCTCTACCTGAGAGTTATTTAATTAGTCAATTAAACTTGCTAGTTTCCATTTTACTTTTTTACAAATTTTGGATAACAAAAATAAAATATTTTAAAATAGGTGTTGTAGGGTGTTAGCATCTCCTTGTGTTATATGTGCAAATGTAACATGCCTATTTTCAAATAAAGCTCGTTTACAAAACTTGTCACTCACGGGGCTTTAACTCACGTTTTCCATTTTTTCTAATTTTCCTAGGTAGCGAGCGAGTTTGGGATGCTTTGCCTACGCAAAACCTCGTCCAGGCCGTCTTTGGTGAAAATGGTTGGACAGTGAACCTTACAGAGGAGTCAAGGTTGTTGTCTTCACATCTCCTCTAGGGTTATGGAGGATAATCCGGGAGGGGGTGTGACAAGTTGGTATCAGAGCGAAAGATTTTGGGAATAGGGAAGTTTAAGCTGTGAATCTAAAAAGAAATGTTGTAATATCGTGAATTATGATTAACGGACAGACGAGGTAGGCAAGCAGACACCGGGACTTCGCAAGCTACCTGAGGAGTGTAAAGGAAAATTTAGAGGATTCACAAGTAAGTATGAGCTCATACAACTAAATGTATTGATTTTGAATAATTCGGTGATTAAGTAATGATGTTAAGATTGTATAAGAAAAATCCTGGAAAGAGAATGGGGATTAAGAGAAATTAAAGTCTGAGGAGTTCTACGCGTCGAGATGAAGGAAGGGAGAAAAGAATGTTTATGTTAGTGAAAGTTATGGATTAAGGATAGGCCATAAGTTAACTTGAAAGAAATCGTGATAGGCGTTTTGGAATGTTAGATGACAATTTGATGATCTAAGAATATAAGAGAATTCAAGTATCACAGCTATGTTTAGAAGCAAAAGTATGCGATAAAGAAAGCTAGATGGACGCATAGTATTGGAAAGGATATTTCATTAAGAATTAGATATTCTTGAAAGGGACATCACCACGGATGGTGTGATATGAACGCATGATATTCTGGTTGAAGTTAGATATATTTCTGGAAATCAGGTTGACGCATAGATGGTTAAGCTCTAACGCATGGTATTTAGTATTGAGGAGTTACCAAGCTATGAGATTAGGTTTTAAATGATGGCAAGTTGAATGGGGTGAAGTACCATGCGTCGATGATGTAAAGTGGAGTAGAACCATCACGTGGGAAAAGTACCTTGCGTTGGAAAGGTTGACAACGCCTCGGGAAGTGAAGTTAAGGAAAGTAATGCGCTATGCGTTGTGAAGAGAAATAGTGGACGGAAGTGAAGGAACAAGAACTATAAGCGTTGGCCACGACTATAAGTGTGGTTACACTTTGATAGGGCTGTCAGGCGTTGAAAGATGTACTATGCGTTTGAAGAATACCTTGAATAGAAGAGTAGTTGTATGTGATAGACTGCAGCTATGTGCTTAAGGCTAGCTGCGTATTGATAAGCTATGCGATGGGCAGCGGCTAGGCGTTGGGAGTTTGCTATGTGCTATGAAGGTTCATTGGGCTGATCAAGAAGTTCTCGAATATGGTATAGCATGTGCGGGAGAGGCCGTTAAGCATTGAAGGTTATTATATTGGGAAAATTTCTATGCGAAGAAGAATTGCTATGCGTTGGCAAAGCGACGTGTTGAGAAAACTGAAATTCTTAATAGTTAATAATTGAGAAACAACCTTAACTTAGAAATGGTCTTATGAGCTAACAAAAAGGAAACTAAGTTCAAGCGTTGGATATGCTGTAGAGTTGAAAGCAAATCTAATAGAAGGAAACAAGAGAAGGATAGATATTAGAATAATTGTTAAAGAAAACGGTTAAGTATGGGAGAAATTTGGAAGCAAAGCTTTGGGTATACCTAGTGCACGCGTAGAAGGTAACCTCGAAATCTAAAAGGTTTAATAAGAGGATCATAATTTGGTTTAAGCTATACACCCTGGCAGTACCGCGACATATAGAACGTTAAGAATTGTTACTAGTGGCCAGGAGTGAGAGAGGAAATAGTAGGGTACGTGACAAGTGTTTGTTTGGTCAGTAGGTAAAGCTTAAATGGCAAAGTCACTTTCTATTCTTAAGTGGAAGTAGAAATATGTTATAATGATTTTCTTCTTGGGATTACTAAGGGTGCCAAATGTTGATGGAAATTAGGGAAATTGGTGAAAGGTTGACAAAAAGAGAGCGTTTCTTGCCTGTCAAAAAAACATATACACTGGATAGAATGATACGAATGCATGTGAATAAGTTTTAGGTTCTGGAAAAGTTACAACAAGCTTTAGGAGCGAAATTGCCGTTTAGTATCGTGTCTAAGGACCAATATATGTTTTATGTTTTAAGAAATATGTCTGTGATCCTACTTATACATTTAAAGGTGCAACAGATGAAGTTAAAAGAAGATTCAAATTATAAGGAAGAATTGATTCAAATGCCAGATAAGGCGGAGTAGGTGTTTAAAAGTAAGTTGAATACGTTGGTCTAAGTTTTGTGGAAAAGTCATAGTGTAAAAGAAGCTATTTGGAAAGCCAAGCCAAGGAGCAAATGATTA
Organism: Citrullus mucosospermus; assembly: GCA_030954485.1. NCBI lineage: Eukaryota > Viridiplantae > Streptophyta > Magnoliopsida > Cucurbitales > Cucurbitaceae > Citrullus > Citrullus mucosospermus. Next base: position 7,884,945 of record CM062064.1, on the reverse strand, counting down.
AATAGTATCCACAGTTGTTCTCGAGAGATTAACAACTTACAGAATTTTTAGGACGAAATCCGTATAAGGAAGTGGTAAGTTGGAAAGTTCTACTCTTAGTCTAAAGAATGACAAGCAAGTAGACGGGTAATTAGAAGTGTTGGTCGAAAGTTTTGAGTTATAGTGTCCATGCATTGGTAGAGTGAAATAAAGAAGTCCGTAAGAGTGAGCATGGGTAATAACTGGAAATAGGAAAGAAATTGCGTAGCTAAGTTTAAATGTAAGGATGAAGAGTTGGCTGGTTGAAGCATGTGTTCCAGGAGTTGAGCAAGTGTAAATGTTGAGGCTATGCGTTGATGAGATTGCTGGATCAGCAACATGCGTTGGTTGAAATCGATAAAAAGGTATGCGTTGAAGATTAACAGACGTATACTTGAATTCAGTAATTCTGAAATAACTATAAGTAAAAGAACTAGACTACTAGATTTGGAAGTGCGATCTGAAGAAAAGGAAATTCACCAAGGACTAGAAAAGGAGAAAATTTGATATGCACTTGGTGTTGAGAAAATCAAAACGCATAGGCATGCTAAAGAGATATATAAGAATATGTGAAAGAAAAGAATGGTCAAGTAAATTGAGTATTGAAAGGAAAGCTATATTCCCGTAAGTAATCAGAAAAGAAGAGAAAGCAAGAGCATTGACTATCAGAGTAGCGCAGCGGAAGTGTGGTGAATTCATAAGTTACAGAAAACTCATAGTATTGTTGTTGGAAGTAAAGTGTAGATCAAAGTTCTATACTTTGTGAAGGCTAATATGCGTTAGTGAACAAGGAGTTAATCGGAGCTAAGAATAAAAGAAGTACTTTGAGCAAAGGTATAAAGAGGATGCGGGGGCTAGAAAGATATGTGCTTTTGAAGGAAAGCGGGAGTAAAAGTTTAAGCTTGTGAGGTTTTGAATAAGAAGCTATGCGTTGGTGGTGATTGAGGAAGTTGCATTGAATTGAATTATGCGACTGATGTGTGTTATAGTAAACGCAGGATGCGACGCGTCCAGGTTAGCAACCAAACTATGTGCTGAAGATTGTAATAAAGTACGCGTTGGCGGATGATGCGTTCAAGTAAAACTTAAATGATAGGCGCATAGTATTAAAATTATAACTAGATGGTTTTCGGAAAAATGTGTCTTACAAAATTATTTTTGTCATGTTTATGTAATGGATTCTATTGGGGAAGCATAATGCTTCTAAATTAATTAAGAAATGTCCAAGGCGGAAAAAATTATATGTGGAATTGGATTGATTTTAATTGAGATTACTGTAAGCTAATTTATTTTTGTATAGTCTATCATGTCAACCAGGGAAAGCAAAGGGAAACGGAAACGCTTGGCAAACAGGTGCCCAGTATACGGAAAAGGGCATTCGGGGGAATGTATTGGTAAAGATAGATGTTTCGCATGTGGAGAGAAAGGACACCATCGGAAACAATGCAATGCATTTAAGGAGTCTTGCAGCCAAGCTAAGGTGACGAAAAGAGAGATTCCCTGTAAGAAATGTGGAAGAAGGCATAGAGAAGACTATGAAGGAAGGGAAGATGTGTGTTATATGTGTGAGCAACCGGGGCATTATTGTAAGGATTGTCCACAAAATCAGCAAGGCCCAAGTAAATCAGATGAAGGAAAAAAAGAAAAATAAAAAAGAAATGTATTTTATGTTTGTAACCTTGTATTTTGTATATTTTGAATAATAAAGATCGTATAAGAATTTTAGTAAAGTATCTCGTTCTCATAACCCTGTGCTGTTTAAATTTCGAGAATGAATTTTTTTTTTCTAAGGTGGATGGGATTGTGACATCCAACTTTTAACAACTGATGCATTGAAAAGTCTGAAGGAAAGGAATAAAAGACCATGTTGGACGCATGGTCAAGACTGAGGTAACGCATAGTAAAGGTGGACATATAGGAAGTACCCGAGAACTTGAAGGGAAAGAAGTAAGACGCATAGACTTCTATCATAGGATATTTTCAAGTGTTGGAAATTAGAAGATTGTGAAGTAAACATAAAAACTAGAGCATGTGGTGAACGCATGCTAATCTATCTTAAGAGAAATAGTTTAACTGCAAGGAAAAGGTTAAAAGAATAACCTTGGGAATAATTAAGGAATGTCCAAGGATAGGAAGATGATGCGCAGGATGAAGGTAAATGCAATAGGACCAACGCATAGAGGAAGAGCTTGAGAAGGAGTTGTTGTTATGGACATAAGGAAGGAGTTGGACGCATGGTATGATGCGATGAGGTACAAACACATAGTATTGCGCGTTTGTCATTAACGCTTAGTGGCATTGTGTAAGCACTGGTTTATAATAGTGCGGCTGTGCGTTGAAGGTGATCACGAATGGTTGTTGTGAGCTGAAGTAGTCGCCGCGTTGGCGGGGAAGAAACGTACTTGGCTTACCATATATTGGTAAAGTTGTCATGCGTTGAGGTCCCTATGCGTTGAAGACAGAGATATCTCTATGCGTCAAAGACAGTAGTGTAGTTGGCTGAGAGTTAGAAAAGTGGGTAATGAAGCTCAAACCTTATAGGAAACTCAACGAACGCATGAGGGCGTTGTGTTGAATGAATGGTTGTCTATTGGAAAATGTTGAACGCATAAGATAAGTTTATAAAGGCTAGGTGGCTTCATATAGACTTGACATCTTAAAAGTAGGAGGTGTTAAAAAGGCATGTTAAGTGTTTCATGCAAGGTGACACTTGGACTAATGCATGGTTAGTCAGACATGCAGCGTGACATGTGGCAATCAAGTGGCAAAAAGAGAGAAGAAGTAGGATGGCAAGCCCTCTATAAATAGGATCCTGAGGGAAGAGTTACGACTAATGATTCTGAAGTAAAAATCCTTGAGAGAAAGAGGAGAACGAAGGCAGAAAGAAGGAACCCCTTGCATCTGTAAAAGGAGGTTGCGGCCAAGAAAGAAGACATTCTTGACAACTTAATCATCTGGTGTTAAAGAAGTTGTCTTGCGTCGAAGAGGGGTCGGCCTTGCATTTAAGACGAATTCAACGTTCAAGGTGAACGCCGCGTTCGAAGATAGACAATGCGTTCAAGTTAGACCTTGTGTCCAAGAAAGGTTGACGCATCTGAAAGAGTAGAAGAGTTAGGCTGCACCTTGCGTTTAAGGGCAAGGTTGCGTCCAATCAAACAAACAGAGGAACGTCAGTCTTGCAGAGTTAAGAACGTCTCATCCAACTGAGCTACTAGAAAGTGAAAACAGTTACTTTGCGGGCTAGAAGCTCAAGCCTTGCGTTCAAGGAGCTCGGAAAAGCAGGATTTGAAGGAAAAAGAGGAAATTTCTTAAGTGATTTGTGAGTGACACCTTCCTTCTTCAAATCGATTTTATTGAAAATGTTCTTATAAGATATGGCTTTGTGATAAATTATTTTGAAATGCATGATGTTTGACCATATTGTTCAAAAAAGCATGTTTTATCTGATTGCTTTATGATATTGAAAGGCATGTTGCGAGATGTTGTTTATTAAGAAATATATTGTTTTCTATGAAAGGTTTTAGATAAACTATTTATGTAAACATATTGATAAAATGTTTAAGAGGAGGCTCAGTGCTGATGGACTCGAGAAGGCACGTGAGTTTCCCCGGGACCCAGTACTCAGGGACATGAGAAGGTACTTGGGCAACCCGCCATATTCTTATGTGCACATAGAGTTTGATTTGGCTGGTGCATCGAGCTTTGCTCCGCATCGAGCCAGGGATAATTTCGACGTTGGGTGTGTTAAGTCTTGCTCCACCCCAACTAAGGTTGTTTTCGACATTGAGAGCGTTGAGTCTTGCTCCGCCTCAACTAAGGGAAAAGATTGAAAAACCAAACGGTTTTCTGCTTAATCATTCTGAAAAACGATTCATTGATTTGGAACGGATTTATGAGATTGATAAAGTTTTGTGGAAAATATATTTCTGTTGAATAATCGTGTTAAATCCTTGTTTTATATGTGCAAATGTAACATGCCTGTTTTCAAATAAAGCTTGTTTACAAAACTTGTCACTCACGGGGCTTTAGCTCACGTTTTCCATTTTTTCTAATTTTCCAGGTAGTGAGCGAGTTCGGGATGCTTTGCCTACGCAAGAACCTCGTCTGGGCCGTCTTTGGTGAAAATGGTTGGACAGTGAACCTTACAAAGGAGTCAAGGTTGCTATCTTCACATCTCCTCTCGGGTTATGGAGGATAATCCGGGAGGGGGTGTGACACCTTGCCACTACTACAGTTTGGTGAGAATGGCTAAAATTATTTGGAAGGCGGAATTAAGTGACGAATTCCGAATTGGCGTCGTTGCCAAGGAAGCCAATTAGTTTGTTCTAGTTAAAGTTTTCTTATGCTATAATTTTGTTTTCTTTGAGTCTTTGTTCCAGTATGGCAAATGAGGCTTTGTGTCAATATTATGCATTGTACGCATGACGTGCCGCTTAACAAGATCAAGCTGAGGCATGTAGAGTTTGTTCGCTTCAAAGTCACACTTCTAAAGCATGTCCTTAGCAGCAACGTACCTTTGTGCTCAATTCCTACCTCCCATGGGAGTTTCCTAGCCCATACCTCTCCTATGGTGATTCTCATGCATACCATCCTGGATGGGAGAATTTGTTGGGATTTGTGCCCTAAAGCCTCGTAATTAATTAGTTAATTAATTTAATTATTAATTATGCAATATTAATTTAATCATTAACGAAAAAAATCCAAGGTTATTGCATGAAGTCTTGAACATGTGTGTAGTTGACATATGAGTGGATCATGTTCAAGAAATAACCTAAAGGTCTATAGTATATAGATAAGGTTGGATGCCTTATCTTGGTGACACTATGAGTACGACCTACTTTGTAATAGTTACAAATGATTTGATCCAAACCGTTCATGTAGAGACATGTGAGTGGGGGTATCCTATACAAAGAGTTTGTATAAGACCGAACTGCGAAATATTTATCTCTTTGTAAATCTGTTAGTTGATGAGATTAATATTTCATAGGATGATCATGTGCAACTCAATCTTAATCCTAAGTGACTTATGAACTCCTATCTGTGAGGTCAGTCCTTTGATTTACATGGGTGAGAGTGGCTCGAGTTGCTAACTTAATAAGCCTACCATTTTGGAGATTTGACTAAATAGGGAGCTAAGAACATAACTTAACAAGATGGAATTCACTCCTTTGATTTACATGGGTGAGAATGGCCCGAGTTGCCAACTCAATAAGCCTACCATTTTGGGGATTTGACTAAATAGGGAGCTAAGAACATAACTTAACAAGATGGAATTCACTCATTTCCAGATAGGTAGATGAGTAGTTCCCTTAGGTGCTTATTTCTGGTCTTGAACAAGGGACCATACCCTCTCACTGGCCTAAGAGGGGCTTTGTTTATGGTTGGATCATAAACAAATTGTTCATTAGAGAAATCAGTGGTACTTGAGGAAAATAGGTAATTACAAGGGTAAAACAGACATTTGACCTAGTTGTAATTATGAACAACTCGTGAAGGTTCAACTTGCTTATATTAATTATATCCATGGACACAACTTGTCCTACAAGAACTATGGTCTATAGCGGTTTGCTCTGTAGTTAATGAATGAAGATTAATTTAATTAAAGAGTTTAATTAATTAATCTTAGATCATTAGAGGTTATAATTTGTAGGTTCATAAGGTCCCCTTGCTAACTCACCACGGACCAACAAGGATTAACTATATTGAAAGAAAATTTTGAAATGTTCAAATTTATGAGGAAAATATTAATTGTATTGGATATAAATAATTACATGATTTATTATAAAGTTTATTTGAATAAGATTCAAATTATCACTTTTTATATGAAGAATTAATTCATTTGAATATGATTCAAACAATTAATTATTTATTTGGATGAAATCCATATAAATAAATAGAGGGTGAATTAATTAATTAATTTGAATTAGATTCAAATAATTAATTATTTAATTTGGATGAGATTCAAATTAAAGACAATGCAGAAAATAAATATTTAAATAAGATTTAAACATTTTAAACCATTTAATATGAGATATTATTTGAATAGATATTTATTAATATTGAATATTATTAAATATTTAATTTAAATTTATGCAGAAGGGTTAAATAGGACCCTTGTGAGCCCTCATAAAACACACACTCTCTCTACAAGAATAATCTTTACGATTACTCTAAAGCTCTCCTTCTAGAAATTCTCCCAATTTCTTAGAAAAGTTCTAAAAAAATTCTTCTTCCCATTCCCTCTATTCTTTCTAGAAGCGGTTCCCAGAAACTAGATCCTTGACAGAGTCACAACAAGGAAGATCTCTTGGAAAAGAAATACTACAAGGAGAAGACTACTGGTTTGAGGAAAAATTTTGCTGAAATTATGGATCAGCAAATGCATGTTGCTTAACCTTTTCTTAATTATTTGTATGTTTAATTCTGGCAGAAAATCAAAGAACATGATCACATGCTTCCGCCGGGATTCAATTCCCTTCAGGATCAACCTAAGATGAGCTACGAAGGCCAATATGAGCTGCAAATCGTCACACCCCCTCCCAGATTCCCTTACTACTCTAGGAGTGAGTGTGAACCAGCATACACTTGTTCTCTACTGTAACTAAATATTAATCAACAAAAAATCATTTAAACTTATCTATATGCCATATAACCTCATAAGATAACATAACTCATCAAGATAAGTGTTCTTTATATACACTACAAAATCAAATCCCACTACATCTCAAGGAACATGTATGACAAATAAACATGTACATAAACTGTGTATTTACAACTATCCCAGAGGACTGATCCAAAGTAGGCCCAGACGAGAATCTTCAGTAGGCTAGGCGTCCCGGACACGCTCGCTACCTGAAACAAGCAAACAAACAAAGAAAACATGTGAGCCTAAAGCCCAGTGAGTGACGAAATTTAGCCAATTACTATTAAACTACTAGGGTTAACATGAATCATCAATATCACCACATATTTATATAAACAGAAATTCCTAAGTTAACCCATGCCATAGAACAATAGTAGTACAATTATCCTTTCCTAGCTGTGGCGGAGTGAAGCTCAACGCACTCAACCTCGTGTACCAATTCTCATCACTCTCATATTCAAATGCATCCACACTCCGTCCCTCGGTATTTCAATCCCTCAAGTGCGTTCCCGTATTGTCCCTCAGCACTGAGTTTTACTATGTCAGAGTTCCCATGTGCCTTCACACGTGATCCCTTAGCACTGGGTTCCCTACCAATCCACTGCTCAAGTGCCTTCATTTGTGATCCCTCGGCACTTGGCTATCATATATTGGATTTTCATATGCCTTCACACAAGGTCCCTGAGCATAGGAATCCATTTCAACCAACTACGTAAGTGCCTTCACGCATGGTCCCTTAGCACGAAATATCATATAACATTCTTTAAACCTTACAACACAACACAAATATTCAATAATTTCACCATATGATAGTTTCCACTCACCCAATACTAATAAAACATACTAAGGGTATTCGTTATATTAAACAGGAAGTCACTCACTACTTGTCTTGGCTTTGAGCGGATTATATGCCTTCCCGAGCTCTTCTTGGCCTGTAAATACACATTTCTCACGTTAAGTTTTCCTTTAACTTCCTTTCCATGATCATTAAGTATGCATAATTAGACTCTATTCTCGCTCCATTACCAAGACTCTCCTTTTTCCAAAATATTCATAATTAGCGTTACTCTATGTCTCTAGCGAGATTACCAGTGAAAACACCAAATAGGACACTGCACTAGCGATACCGGAATGAACGAGACTAGTGAGATTACCTGAGAAGCGACACCCAGCGAGACTTCAGCGAGAGTTGTGAAACGCAAAGCCCTTTGCGTTACCAGCGACACTCGTTTCGCTGCTCACTCTCCAGCTCTTTTAGCGATACCACTGTCTTAGTGTCACCTGATGGCCACTGCTTTCTTCTTTCCCTTCTAACTCTTTCTTTAACTTGCTAAACATCGCATTCTAGCCAAATTCAGAACTTCCTTTCTTCTACAAACTTGTAAAGAAGTGAGCTTTCTAACTTACCTCAAAATTTCAAACCATAACTCTTCTTCGTTTGAGAACTATTCTCAAATAACTTCGGCTGCTTTGAATCATCTAGCAGTTTAACTTCGATTACTTCCTCCTAGAATTTAACATATTTTTGGTCAAATTCAACTTAAACATCCTTATAGAAGTTACTAAGGATTGAGTTAACTTACTAACCTTAAAATTTCAGCCCTAGCTTCAACCTTCTCAGCTCATTCTTCTTCAAATACCGAATGATGTCCAGATTTATCGACAACAATCAAGCTTCAGGTTCCAGCTTCAATTTCACCATGGAAATGATTTGGATTCTACTTAAATTTGAACACCTTCTTCCACCTCTCCTCGTTGTTCGTCTGCGAAATGGGATCAATCTGAGTTCGAAAATATGTCTAAAGTGTTTAATTATTAAGTTCAATATTTGCTCCCAATAGTTTTTTAACGCAAACTGTAAGCCCTACTTTTATCTTTGGAAGATGGCAAGCAAAGTAGGCGGGTGGTTGAGAGAGAGATGGCCAAGAGCCTTTGGCGTGAGTGGTGTGTGTGGCCGATAATAAGGTGGACTAGGTGAAGACTTTGGGTAGCCGAGCCCCAAGCGTGAGGGTTGATGCATTTGCTTGGTGAGGCATGCGTCCATGAGGGTGAGCATGGGTGATGGTTGGTGTGTTGGGCAAATGGCTATGCGTTGGTTGATATTAGTAAGGGGGATACGTCCAAGAGGGCCTATGGGACTGATGCATGGTGCTATACGTCCAAGCTAGGTGTCCAAGTCTGCCAAGGGGGTTACTTTGTTTATTTGAAAATAAAATAAAAAAGAGAGAGAGAGAAAATGGAAGTAAGTCGATAGCTCATTTGAGTGTGAGAGCTGAGTGTTCGATCATTTTCTCCATTTTTAAAAGCTTCAACCGACTCCATCTTTCAGTTGAACGACGAAGAAAGGTAGAAGGAGTCTAAGCTTTAACACGATTATTCAACAGAAACATATTTTCCACAAAACTTTATCAATCTCGTAAATCTGTTCCAAATCAATAGAATCGTTTTCCAAAATGATTAAACAAAAAATCGTTTGGTTTTTCAATCTTTTCCCTTAGTTGAGGCGGAGCAAGACTCAACGCTCTCAACGTCGAAAACAACCTTAGTTGGGGTGGAGCAAGACTCAACACACCCAACGTCGAAATTATCCCTGGCTCGATGCGAAGCAAAGCTCTATGCACCAGCCAAATCAAACTCTGTGTGCACATAGGAATATGGCGGGTTGCCCAAGTACCTTCTCATGTCCCTGAGTACTGGGTCTCGGGGAAACTCACGTACCTTCTCGAGTCCATCAGCACTGATGATGCGCACTTTTAGTGTTATCCGCAAGTGTACGGGTCAAGTTATAATATAAAACGGTTAAGTCCGAGTATCGTTCCACTGGAGATCCAATTGGGAAGGTTTAAGTTACTTAGCTATTTTAGAATTGAATCAATTTTATTTGAGGATTGAAATTCAATATTTTAAGTTCGGGAAAAATAAAAATCAAGCAAAGAAAGTATAAAAGGGAGAAACACAAGAGTCAAAGAGAGTTCTAGGGTAATGAATCCTTGTTTATTTCATCAAGCAATTATAGATTTCATGGATTTTATTGTAATTCATATGCCTAAGTCTAGAAACTTAATTCCAAGTTGTTTTCTCTCAAAGACAACCCTTTCTCATGCAACTCGATTGATTGTTAATCTCTTAAAACCAATACAAAATTACATGGCATTAAAACTAGTCTTTAACAACTTTTATTGTGAACCTAACTACTCTCGTGATAGATTAACAACAATTCATTGTTATAGATCAAATTAAACATATAATCTCTCAATCATACGTCTAACCTAACATGTGAAGATGGCCAATCTACAAGAATTAAACACAATAACAATGAAAAGCATAATTATTTAAACAAAACCATGAGTCTACAAAATTAACATGAATTCATGAACAATTCATCAAAACCCTAAAACTAAAGAGTTTAGCCACTCATAGCTTGAAGCAACATGTTTAAGCAAAAATAATCAAAGGAAGAGTGTAAAGAAAAGGGAAACTCTACTGAAAAGAGGTTCTTGATTGAGGCAGCACCGTCACGATCTCCTTGGCTCTCACGTCGGACTTCGAAAGTGTCACACCCCCTCCCGGATTATCCTCCATAACCCGAAAGAAGATGTGAAGTCAGCAACCTTGACTCCTCTGTAAGGTTCACTGACTAACCATTTCTTTACCGAAGACGGCCCAGACGAGGTTCTTGCACAGGCAAAGCATCCCGAACTCGCTTGCTACCTGGAAAATTTGAGAACATAGGAAAATGTGAGCTAAAGCCCCGTGAGTGACTGGTTTTGTAAAACTATCTCTTAATAAAAAACAGGCATGTTACATTTATACATATAAAACAAGATAAGAACATCAATACAACAGGAACGTATTTTCAACATCTCTTTTGAACTATATCAAATCGTTCCAAATCATTAGAGTCGTCTAGGAACATTTATACGAAAAACTCGTTTGGTTTCTCAATTATTTCCCTTAGTTGAGGCGGAGTAAAATTCAACGCACTCAACGTTGAAAACATCCTTAGTTGGGGTGGAGCAAGGCTCAACACACCCAACGTCGAAATCATCCCTGGCTTCAAGCAGAGCAAGCTCGATGCACTAGCCAGATTAACCTCTATGTGCACATAGGAATATGACAGGTTGCCCATGTACCTTCTCATGTCCTTGAGTACTAGGTCCCGGGGAAACTCACGAGTCTTCTCAAGGAGATAAGCACTGAGCCTCCTCTTAAACATTTATCGATCAGTTGAGTAAATCATTCGTATGAAACCTTTGATAAGAAACAAGATGTTCTTGATAAAACTACATTTTGCAACATGCCTTTTAATGTAGTAAGACAATCAGGTAAAACATGTCTTTTAGATAATATGATCAAACATCATGCGTTTCATGAAATTAGTTATCACAAAACCATGTCACGTAAATGTTTCAACAAAGTTCAGTTTGAAAGAAGAAGAGAGTCCCTCACCATTACTTAAGAGATTTCCTCTTTTCCTTCCAATCCCTATCTTCTCGAGCTCCTTGAACGCAAGGTTTGAACTCCTAACCCGCAGACTATTTCTGGTAACCGGTTGGACGCAACCCTGCCCTTAAATGCAAGGTGCAGACTAGTTCTTCTTACTTTTTCGGATGCGTCGACCTTCTTTGGACACAAGGTTTAACTTGAATGCATCGTGGTGTTCACCCTTTATGTTGATTTTGGATAAAACGCAAGGCTCACCCCTTCTCGACGCAAGCCAACTTCTTAACACCAAATGACTTAATGTCAAGGTTGTCTTTCTCCTTGGCTGCAGGCTTCCTCTTTCAGACGCAATGGTTTCTTCCTTCAGCCCTCTTTCTCTCCTTCTCTTAAGGATTCTTACCACCGAATCATCAGTCATTACTTTTCCCTCAAGGTCCTATTTATAGAGAGGTTGTCATCCTTCCTCTTTTCTTCTACTGCCACTTGTTTGCCACATGTCATGTTGCATGCCTAATTATTCATGCATTAGTCCAAGTGTCACTTTGCATGAAATACTTATCATGCCTTTTAACACCTCCTACTTGATAAGGTTGTCACGATCATGTGTCACCACCTAGCATATAGGCTTACCTTATGGGTTCATCATGTTTCCATACACAACTACCCACTCAACCCTGTGCTCCTATGCGTTCATGGAACCTTCTTCCAGATTTAACTTCTTTACTCCCTTTTACTACTCTCAGCTTTACTACCTTAATTCTTCATTTCTCCTTTATATTCAAGTAGGTGTACAAACTCTAAACACATACTACTATACGTTTCAGCTTACCATAAAATATCGTACATCTTCCTTAACCGCATACTATATGCGTTCGTCCCCCTTTTACATTCGTTCACAGCTACAATTCCTTCTTTGTACAATTACTCCTTTCTGACCATGTGGTTTACCTTTAACCACCACATCTAACTCAATTTCTTTCTTCCGCGGTTACTCTCTTGCACTCACCTTGCTTCATTCTGCGTCCACAACCATCATCGACTCCTCAACCCCTTGTTGCATAGCTAATAGCTGTCCTTAACACAGAATTCCTCAACGTGTAGCTAATATTTTCTTCACCACATAACTTTCTCAGCGCATAGTAAGACCCGACAGATTACTCAAGTCCTACTAGCATACAATAATCCTTTAACGTTTTAACATCTCAAAGCATTTATAACGCATAGCGACTCCTTGTGCACTTTGCACTAAAGGACTTCTCGGTCAGCACAATGATCCTTATAGTAAGCCTTCAGCGCATAGTTATTGTCCATCTCGTGGCTTACCAACGCATAGTCGTAATCCATGCTCAATTCTTGTTCCTTCACCTCCATTCACTATCATTCTATAGAACACTCAACGCACAGAATTTATTAGCCATAATTCAATAATTACACCATCTTAACTTTTCGTTTAAAAGCTCCGCTATCCCCACACTTTTATCCCTTTTATCCCTACTAGTTATATGAATACTTAAGTTTCCGGGAACAGGGTGTTACAGAAAGGCACCAAGACTATCTCAAACTCTTTTCCTTTTCCTTGCAACTAACTCACTCTTTGAACTCTCACTTAATTCTCTCCTTTTTGTATCTCTTTTTAGGTCTGCAACTTTCTTGCTTTTTCTTGATTTTTCTCCCCCCTTTGACTGCTATAAACCCTCAAATTTATAGAGTTTGGCAGCCCAAAAATTTAACCTAAAATACAAAATTTTCGTTTAAGTAACGCTGGCGCCGCGGCGCTAGGGTTTCAACCAAAAAAGTTTGCTCTCGGGTTTTAGCGTCGCGGCAGCGCCGTCCAAGCGCTGCGACGCTGTCATGCGTTCACCACGGATGCGTATTTCAGCTCTTTTTCGCCATATTCTTGCTCGGTTTTGATCTTTTAGTCGTTTCTTCTAATTTTCCTCGTTTTAACCTGAAAGTCACTAGCAAACAAGTGAAATCTAATATAAAACTCCCTTAATTTGAGAGAATATAAAGCACTTTTCAAGTGCTTATCAGCACCCCAAACTTAGAGATTTGCTAGTCCCGAGCAAAGAATAAACGCAAGGTTCCTCTGTTAGTTCGGTTGGACACAACCTTACCCTTAAACGCAAGGTGCAACCTAACTCTTCTACTCTTTCAGATGCGTCGACCTTTCTTGGACGCAAGTTCTAACTTGAATGCATCGTCTATCTTCGAACGCGGCGTTCACCTTGAACGTTGAATTCGTCTTAAACGCAAGGCCGACCCCTCTTCGACGCAAGACAACTTCTTTAACACCAGATGACTAAGTTGTCAAGAATGTCTTCTTTCTTGGCCGCAGACCTCCTTTTACAGACGCAAGGGGTTCCTTCTTTCTGCCTTCGTTCTCCTCTTTCTCTCAAGGATTTTTACTTCAGAATCATCAGTCGTTACTCTTCCCTCAGGATCCTATTTATAGAGGGCTTGCCATCCTACTTCTCTCTTTTTGCCACTTGATTGCCACATGTCACGCTGCATGTCTGACTAACCATGCATTAGTCCAAGTGTCACCTTGCATGAAACACTTAACATGCCTTTTTAACACTTCCTTCTTTTAAGGTGTCAAGTCTATATGAAGCCACCTGGCCTTTATAAACTTATCTTATGCGTCCAACATTTTCCAATAGACAACCATTCATTCAACACAACGCCCTCATGCGTTCGTTGAGTTTCTTGTAAGGTTTGAGCTTCACTACCCACTTTTTTAACTCTAAGCCAACTACACTACTGTCTTTGACGCATAGAGATATCTTTGTCTTCAACGCATAAGGACCTCAACGCATGACAACCTTACCAATATATGTTAAGCCAAGTACGTTTCTTCCCCCGCCAACGCGGCGACTACTTCAACTCACAACAACCATTCGTGATCATCTTCAACGCATAGCCGCACTATTATAAACCAGTGCTTACACAATGCCACTAGGCGTTAATGACAAACGCGCAATACTATGTGTTTGTACCTCATCGCATCATACCATGCGTCCAACTCCTTCCTTATGTCCATAACAACAACTCCTTCTCAAGCTCTTCCTCTATGCGTTGGTCCTATTGTGTTTACCTTCATCCTGCGTCCATGACCATCTTCCTATCTTTGGACATTCCTTGATTATTTCCAAGGTTATTCTTTTAACCTTTTCCTTGCAGTTAAACTATTTCTCTTAAGATAGATTAGCATGCGTTCACCACATGCTCCAGTTCTTATGTTTACTTCACAACCTTCTACTTTCCAACACTTGAAAATATCCTATGATAGAAGTCTATGCGTCTTACTTCTTTCCCTTCAAGTTCTCGGGTACTTCCTATGCGTCCACCTTTACTATGCGTTACCTCAGTCTTGACCATGCGTCCAACATGGTCTTTTATTCCTTTCCTTCAGACTTTTCAATGCATCGGTTGTTAAAAGTTGGATGTCACACAAGGCTAGGTCGAACACAAGAAGTCCTCGAATTTCCCAATTAACTTGTTCACAATTCTTGGGTAACCAAAGGGGTTTTGAAGAAATTTTGGTAAATGCAAGAATTTAAATTGCGGAGAATTAAGTTGAAATTAAATTCAAATAATTAAAGACCTAGCATAGTTATCGAACTATTCTCCAATTGTAACTTGATTATTGATTTATCTAATAATTCCTACATTGCCTTCCTTAGCAACCTAACCTAGAAACACTATGATATGGTCCAAATGATCTAATTAACTTAATTAATAGATCACCACAGTCTACAAATCTAGCTAATTGCATTAACGTTTAGGAAATTACTAAGTCGAACGTTCAATTGGAACACCAAATCAAACATTTAGATATTCTCCCCAAGGTTAGTTAGGCAATTTTTCTATCCTAAGTAGATTACTGTAATCTCCAAGAAAAATCCTCAATACTTGCGGTAATTACAAAGGAAAATTGAGGGGATTAAGAGGGGGGAAGATGAGATTCAACACCTTGAAGGATCAGCAATGGAGGTTGAAGTTCGGACTTATTGTTACCTAAAATTAATGATTATATATAAGAATAGTCGGAGCGTCACTGTTCTCATAAGCAGCATCGCTACATTCGGCAAAGAAATCGTAGTGTCGGTCTCGAGCGTAGAGACACTGCTTGCTGCGCACTTTTAGTGTTAACTGCAAGTGTACGGGTCAAGTTATAATATAAGACGGTGAAGTCCAAATATCGTTTCACTGGAGATCCAATTGTGAAGGTTTAAGTTACATAGCCATTCTAGAGTTGAATCAATTTTATTTGAGGATTGGAATTAATATTTTTCATTATGGAAAATATAAACCAAATAAGGAAAGTAATAAAGTGAGAAACACAAGAGTCAAAGAGAGTTCTAGGGTAATGAATTCTTGTTTATTTCATCATGCAATATTATAGATTTCATGGATTTTATTGTAATTCATATGCCTAAGTCTAGAAACTTAATTCCAAGTTATTTTCTCTAAAAAACAACCATTTCTCATGCAACTCGATTGATTACTAATCTCTTGAAACCAATACAAATTACATGGCATTAAGAATAGTCTTTAGCAACTTTTATTGTCAACCTAATTACTCTCGTGATAGACTAACAACAACTCATTGTTATAGATCAAGTTAAACGTACAATCTCTCAATCATATATCTAACCTAATATGTGAAGATGGCCAATTCACAAGAATTAAACACAATAACAATGAAAAGCATAATCATTCCAACAAAACCATGAGAGTCTACAATATCAACATGAATTCATAAACAATTCATCAAAACCCTAAAACTAAAGAGTTTAGCCACTCATAGCTTGAAGCAACATGTTTAAATAAAATAAACAAAGAAATAGTGTAATGAAAGGGAAACTCTACTGAAAAGAGGCTCTTGATTGAGATAGCACCGTCACGATCTCCTTGGCTCTCACGTCGGAATTCGAAGGCACCACGACTATCTCGAACTCTTTTCCTCTTCCTTGCAACTAACTCACTCTTTGAACTCTTCTATGAACTCTCACTCAATTCTCTCCTTCTTGTGCCTCTTTTGGTCTGTAGATTGATGATTAGGGTTGCTGGAAACCCCTAAATTTATAGAGTTGGCTAATAACTTGTAGAATTTCTATTCTAATTAAATTGAGTTTCTTAGCTCATTGCACAAAAATAGATTTATCACTTCCGTACAAGGATGCATTGAGAATTACTTAGGTGTGATCATTATTAAGCAAGTTTTCCTATAAAAACCCAAGTATAAGCATTTATAGGTTTCCTTGTGAGTCTAGGGTCGAACGCAGGGATTTGTAAATATGTGCATTTGTTGATTGTGTGTAACTATACATAAAGAATGAAAAGAATTTCCTACTACTAATAATGAGGTGGACGCGGCGTTGTGTCACACCCTACTTTTTAAAGAAAACGATGCGTTGAAGAATTTATGAAGAAAAGAGGTAGAAGACCATGTTGGACGCATGGTCAGGGTTAGATGAACGCATGATAAGGGTGGACGCATGGAAGTAAATCGAGAATGGAAAGAAGTGAAGCGGATAAGCAAGAAAAGAATAAAGTTAAATTGTGAAGTGTTGAAGGAAGTTGTGAAGTAAACATAAAAACTAGTGCATGTGGTGGACGCATGCTAATCTATCTTTAAGAGAAGTAGTCTAAGTTCAAGGATAGGAAGATGGTCATTGAGCGCAGGAAGAAGGTAAACGCAATAGGACCAACGCGTAGAGAAAGAGCTTGGGAAGGAGTTGTTATAAGAAAGGAGTTGGACGCATGGATGAGTTACAAACATAGTATTGGGCGGTTGTCATTAACACCTAGTAGCATTGTGTAAACACTAGTTTATAATAGTGCGGCTATGCGTTGAGGGTGATCACGAATGGTAATGAACTGAAGTAGTCGCCGCGTTGGCGGAGGAAGAAACGTACTCGGCTTACCATGCATTGGTAAGGGTGATAAGCATTGGGGACCCTACGTGTTGAAGATAGAATTATCTCTAAGCGTCAAAGAGTAGAATGTTGGCTGAGAGTTTTCTGAGTAGTGAAGCCCAAACTTTAAAGAAAACTTAATGAACGCATGAGGGCGTTGTGTTGAATAAATGGTTATCTGTTGGAAATGTTGGACGCATAAGATAAATTTATAAGGCCAGGTGGCTATGTATAGATTTGACACCCTATCAGTAGGAGGTGTTAAACGCATGTTAAAGTAAATCATGCAAAGTGACACTTGGACTAATGCATGGTTAATTAAGCATGCAGTGTGACATGTGGCAACAAGTGGCAAAAGGAGAGAAAAAAGGGAATGACAAGCTTCCTATAAATAGAACTTTGAGGGAAGAGGAGCGACTGATGACTCCTAAAGAAGAATTCTGGAGAGAAATGAGAAGAAGGCAACAAGGACGTCTGTGGTAGGAGTATGCAGCCAAGAGAGAAGGTATTTGACAACTTTATTTTATGTAAAGAAGTTGTCTGGTGTTAAAAGGGTCGACTTTGCGTTGAGGACAAATATAATGTCTAAAGTGAACGCGGCGTCCACAGATTAGGTGACATGTTCATGATGGACTTTGCATCCAAGAGAGGGCGACGCATCCGAAAGGGAAGTATGAAGAGTCGGAATGCACTTGGCAGAAATAATCAACCTTGCATTACCAACCTTGCGTTGAAGGGTAGGGATGCGTTCAACCGAGCGGACATAGGAAAATAGAGTCTGTGCTCCATGGTTAGAACGTTGCGTCCAGAAAACTCGGGAAGAGGAACTAGAGGAAAGGAAAAGAAGTATTCTGTGGCAAGTACAAGTGAGTAACACCTGCGTTTTACAAAATATACAAGAGATCTTAATGAACATGATTTTATGAGTTTCTAATAGAACAATGCATGTGTTTTCATATATATAAAGTATATGATTATGTGATTTTTAGAGACATGAGCATGCATCTTAGAGACAAGAGCATGCGTTTTACTTGAGAACTTTTGTGAATGTTGGATACTTGCTATGAATTATAAAACGCATGATGAATGATTGATATTGGTTTTCATAACTTTTCTGAAAAGCAAGGTATTATATGATTTCAAGGAAGGTCTGAAAGTAAACCTAATGAAAAGCATGCAAAATTATAGTAAAATGTGAAATTGAACTTAGCATGCTGATGATATGAGATTTCGTAACGGTAAACGCATGAATTATTGATATAATGTTTATAAATATGTTTTGTGTTATGTTAAACTTGAAGAGGCACCTGAGGCTCAGGGACATGGAGAAGGCCAAAGGGGTAGCCATTTTAATATAAAGGTACCCAATGCTTAGGGACTCGTAGAAGGCATATGGGTAACCTGGATATAGAAATAGGACCCCAATGCTCAGGGACTCGTAGAAGGCATTGAGGGTAGCTCGGGTTTTAGTATCTATGTGCACATAGAGGTATATACGACGCTGATGTGTTGAGATTACTCCACACAGCTAAGGAAAATCGACGTTGAGTAGCGTTGAGCAGTGCTCCGCCTCAACTAAGGAAAAAGTATTTTATAAGCATGAGATTTTGAGTGATTATTCTTCTGAAACGGTCAAGCATGTTTTCGCAGTGATGTATGAATGTAAACTAATGTGTTTGAAAGTGATTTGTTTTATACGAATATGACCGGTTTTTAGAGTTAAATTATATTATTTCCAGAAACTATTACTCACTTAGCCTTTAGCTCATTCTTTTAAATGTTTTCCATTTTCCGATAGCATGACAGTTCCCGTTGCCGATCGAAGTCGAGGTTTGTCAAGAGTGTGCAAAGTGTGAGGTTGACAGTGGGTTACGTGACAGGGTAGTCAGTAACTGCTGTCTTCACATCTCTTTTCGAATTATGGAGGATAATCCGGGAAGGGGTGTGACACGTTGGGTAGTCATATGTAAAACAATGCGTCAGATAGCATTCGTTGAGAATGAATGGAACCATGAGCTAGAAGTAGAGTTGAACGCAAGAGCTAGTTGTTACCTAAACTTTCTAAGTACAATTACATACCTACAAACTGCGTTTGTGAATCTATCTCTCGATGTTTCGACTCCACATTAATCTTATCTCTAAGACGCATGGTAAGTTTGCGTTGGCAAAAGATGAACTACATCTCTGCACTCATCTAGTCTTAATTAATGCTAAAAATTAACTATCCACTCTCTCAAGCTCGACAATCATGCTTACTACGTTTGTTTGTCAGACAAAGTTATGCAAGCTAAAGATATGCATTAATCAAGATGTAACATACTCAGAATTGCTCAAGAAAAACTAACTTTTAACATTTAACTCATTTAGCATTTAGACAACATGGTGTAGAGTATTTAATACAGAAATAGATGGAAGATGATAGTCAATCAAACTCATATTAAGACAATAAATCATTCTCTCGAATGTCATTAACAAAATATAAGCAAGAAGGACATAAATGGAAATAAAACAGAAATGAAGGGCGTCAAGCCGCCACTGGCAACGTCTTGTTTCATGGAGGCTTGAGATGGTTGCTATCTGATACATAGATTCCATAAGGTGGAGATTCTTACTCACTGGGAGACGACTCTGAAGGTGCTCAGAAGAGCTCAAAATGGAGGCTGGTTATGGTGAGGGAAAAATAGTGCAGAGCTTTTGCCTCTTGAACTGGTCTTTCCTCCTTTTTCAATGGAGAAGCTTTGGGCTATTTATAGCGTCGAAAAGTTGAAACTCATGATGACCTGACACCTTTACATTAAATTCCATGCCCTACTGCGCAGACTTTTCACATCGTCGGCCCATTTGTTCTGCCATATTCTGATAGCGTGTTATCCTTTTGCATATTGACATGACAGCTTTTGGCCATGCGTCTGTATCTACTTTTTTTCAACGCATGGTCTCAATGTATGGTCTCAACGCATGGTCTCAACGCCTAGGCTCGACGCATGGGTTTCCACTTGTTCTCGCAGCAGCTTCGTCTCTTCGTACTTCGCGCTTCTTTTCTTCTTAACCCTGCGTTAGGAACAGAAAAGCTCATCGTTTTTCAGGTATTTTCTTTTGTAAGTAGTGCCAACGCATGGTGATACATTTTTCATCATTCAACTACCAAAATCATGCGTTTAGCTCCAAAGTTACTCTAATTAAATCAAATAGTGACTATAATAACTTGTATTTCTACAAGTTATCACACCCCCAAATTTGAGTTAATGTTTGTCCTCGAACATTTATTTGAAGATTTATTAAAATCTACAGCCCAAGTCCAAGTAAAAGCGCACACTCTCAACATGCCTTCTAATCCTTGACTATATCAACAATCAGATAACTATACCAAGTTCTTTTTCAATCGACGCTTTGAAAGTACTTCTAATTTTTAGATGAGGCAAGCTTATTCCTAAAAAATACCCTTACTCATTTCCAGCCAATCTGATGTCCGCAATTTTAGTAATGCGCCTTGGAGTTCATTTATTCATAAAGTTTCAAAAAAATTTTATTTTATTTTATTTATTTATTTATTATTATTATTTTTTTTATAGTGGACTTGCGATGATCCGGGCTATCTACCTTCGTTTTGACATACCAACGATGGGGTGCATGGAGGCAGCCAACATCGAGCAAATACCCTTTCACAAATCGGCACTTATCGCGTTCCTTTTTGGTTGCATCGACAGTGGTACCGTTTATTTACTATGCGCTGATCTTGGACTCTCACCTTTGATTATGGGGTGTTAAAGAGTCATTCTCAACTCAACTCTTAACAGGCTAATTTTATGCGTTGTCAGCGGAGTTATTTGTCCAAAGATTTTTATTTATTTATTTATTTATTTTTTTGAATTCTGAACGCATGGCTCAAACCTTTCTTACCCCCAAATTTGAAGGCAGCAAGGTCCTCATTGCTGAAATCGAGTTATGAGATTGTCTTAGAAAAATTTTGTAAAAGAGGTTTGAGGCAAAGCTTGCAACGCATACTAACTCTTAGAAGTAATTTACCAAGTGTGATATCATAAGGCTTGCAAGTTAATCCTCTTATTTCAATAAGTCTACAGGTGAAGCGCATAAATTTCATCATGGAGGTTGGACGCATAAACAAAAACAAGGCGGAGAGAATAATAAAGCAAGAAATAATTGAAAGTACAAACTAAAGAGAACAAAGAGTAATTCATGAATTGAATATTGTATTGATGCAAATGTATTATGCGTTGTACTAATTACAAAAAAAATTCAAAGGAATACACAAAAGAAAAGAAGGGAAAAATCCCAAAAGAACACCCCCAAATTTAAGTTCTCCCCGGGGCGTTGTCATTGTTGTCCGCAGGGGGAGGATTTGAATCGTTAAACTGTAGGGGTTGCTGAAGGGAAGGAGGGATAACTGGTGCTGGGATGCGTTGGACGAACACTTCATGAATATAATTCATCAAAGTGCTGAACTGTTTGTCCTAACGCCGAGCTTGGCGTTGAACAAAACTCCGAAGCTCCGATTGTTGCTGCGCCATCTGAGTCACTTGCTGACCCAATTGTGAAAGTTGTTGAGCTAACTCTTGTTGTCGCTGGAGACTTTCCATCTCCTTGCGCCGAATTTCATCCAAGTCTCCCATGATGGGCTGAAGGATCCCATCATTCAAGTACCGCAGCAAATCATCCAGATTTAAATCCACAAACGGCAGGGGAGCAGAGGCGTGCCGCAAGTGATATGGTTCTTCTTGATGATGCGCGCTGGTAGTTGCTTCTGCCTGCGGTTGAGTTGGGCGGGCAGAAGGTTCGGTAGTTGGTGGAGTTGGAAGATTGGCAAATTGAGGTTCATGGCGAGGCGGTGAGAAGTGAAAGGGCGCTGACTCCTCAAGATCCAGAGTCAGGGTCTGCTCAACGGGTGGTGGTGGTGGTGGTGGAGTTGCCTCTCGAAAGGTAGATGATTGAGGCGGGGAGAGGGTTAACTCCAGGTGGGGCGAAGAAGGCGGCGACACTTCCTTCGTCTCTTCATTTAAATCTGCGATAGGAAGCTGAAGAGGCGTTGGAAGGCCGCGTCGAGTGGCAGGGAGATGAAGTGGCTCATTTTGGATTTTTGGGGAAAGAGAAAGGAAAGTTGGTGAAGAAGAGGGCTCCTCAGTGATTGGGAGGAGTATAAATGGTCAAGGCTTGGGTGTAGGCGTTGAGCTGAACAGCTTCTTCGGCTTCACCAGGGTGTGAACTCGACGCCTGAATCTCAAAATTCTTCTTGACCAGTTTCCTCTTCTTTGGTTGAGGAAGTTGGGGGGATGATGGTTCTTGTGACTTGGGCGACCTCTTCTTTGAGTTGGCCGCATCAAGCAGATGCGGTGAGTTCTTCAATATCCGTCTCAAACTTTGAACTGAAAGGACTCCGTTCACTGCTCTGACTGGCACATCCTCCATGAACTCTGCGTTAGCGCACAGTCTTGTCACAAGAAAGGGGAAGAATAACTGACCCCTTGGCTTGAAGAATAACCCCCGAATCTGTGGGGCAATGATGCGTCCCACGTCTAGCTGAATTCCCCGCATGATGCAGTAGATGACCATGGCGCGGTCCCTTAAAATTGAGGCGTCATGCGTTGTGGGGAGCAGCAACCGCTTGATGAAATAAAGCCACAGGTTGGCCTCGGCGATCAAGCAGTTAGGCGCCAATGATTGAATGCCCTTTGGGGAAGTGTTCCACTCTGACCCCAGTTTGGCAATGATTGTGAGGGCGTTATTCATTTGGCGTTTGTAGGCGTCGACATTATTCTGTTACCTTCCGCCGCCGCGATGTTGGGTAGATCAAACAACGCGTTGATCTCTTGAGTCTCAAAGGAAATCACCTCATCTTCAACTTTGACCAAATGTGCCTTGCGGTGAATTGTTCCTTCGTAAAATGCCTCCACAGCGGTGGGTTGGATGACTTGGCCACTTTCACAAAATTGCCTCCAACCCAATGCATCGACTCCTTGTATGATGATGGCGGGCAGCTCAATTGGCTCTACGAAAAATCCCACTTCAGTGTAGAGCCCACTGTACTGTTTCTTTCGGCTCTTCGCCGCCTCCTTTGTTGGTTCCTTAACCAATTTTTCTTTTCCTTTCTCATTCCTCTTGATGGGACTAGCAGGCGTTCTCTTTGCTTTGCCTGCGTCCAAGTCCCTTATAACAACTCTAGGTGCCTTAGCCACCTCAGTCTTCTTCTTTTTCTCCGGTAGCTTCCCCTTGGTGAATGCTACCTCTTTTTCTTTCTTCTTTTCCTCCCTTATCTTTTTTATATTTTTCTTGATGCGTTCAGCTTTTGGTGGCCTCTCCGCATCACTCACTTCCAACTCTACTTCTAACTCCGTCGCAATCTCTGCTATGCGACGGAGAAACTCGGCTTTTCTCGCGGCCTTATCTATAGCTTGTTCACCAGCCGCAATTTCCTCTTTTCTTTTCTTCTTTGCGGCGAGAAACGACTCCGTCTTTTCCTTCATCTTTTTGATTTCGTCTCTTAGCTTCTTAGACTTCTCTGCCGCTTTCGCTGCTAACCGCTCAACAGGTGATGCGGCGACCGATGACGCAATAGCCTCGGATGTCCCCGCATCCCTTGCTTTTTCATTTTTCCTTCTTAGCGGAGGTACATCTTCCTTGGCTTCTTCTTCCCTGGCTCTTACTGGCCTGATTTTCTTTCCCTTGGTAGACTTCTCCTTTTCCACCGCCGCTATTACCTTGCCAATAGGTCTTTCATCGGAGTCAGACTCCTCAAGACCACTCATCGCAGGGACTGACCCACGCGATACGTTTTTCGTCCTCTGGTCGACCATCCTGTCCAACCAGTCATCGTCTTCTTCATCGATGGTGTCTAGAATATCTCCGAAGATGGTGGATTCGTCATTCCTCCCCACCTTTTGAGCTTCAGACAGGTCCCTGGAGCGTGGCGGAGATGGGGATGATGTCGCTTCCAACTCAAGACTGTTGGGGCGAACAATGGCGAGAGGTTCAGGTGTGGTAGAGGTAGTAGACAGATTCCAACTACCCTGCCTCGAGGATGAGGCCATAGGTTTAGGGCTTTTAGAGGAAGTGGGTTTCTGGGAAGCCATGGGTATGGTATCGGTGAAAAGAGAGAAAAATGGGTGAGAATCGGAAGATTATTCAAACAGACCGGAAATTATGCCGAAAATCTGAGAATTCAAAGAGATATGAAAGCGTACTTTAGAAAAGGGGTGAAGGACGCATTGCACAGGACTTACCCATTTACTATCAGAGATGGGAAAGATAACGCCTGCGTCCAACCATTTAAGTACTTCTTTCTTGACAACTTCTTTCATCGCTGGGTTTAGCCGCCTTTGGGCCTCGATGGATCCATCTTTTCCTTCTTCTAGACGAATTTTATGCATGCAGTATGTGGGGCTGATCCCCTTGATATCAGCCAACGTCCATCCGATAGCTCAGATGTGCTTTTTCAAAATGACTAACAAAGCTGATTCTTGATTAGGGGATAAAGCAGCAGAAATAATAACTGGGAGAGAGTTACCTTCTCCTAAGTAGGCATACTTCAGGTGAGCTGGCAACACTTTTAACTCGATTTCTGGCGCTTCTTCCAGAGATGGTTTCATTCGTTGGTTGATCTGATTCGGAGTCAAGGTTTCAAAAGTAGAATGGACCAAAGCACAGCATTGTTCAGGCTGCTGTCCAGATTTGCAATGGTTTCATCATTTTCTTCAAGCAACATTTCATGTAACTCATCCTCTGCGTCGAGGTTCTGGCAGGTCTCCTGTTCTCTTGGATATTCTAACGCCTTGAAAACGTGAATATCACCTCCTGATCATTAACTCTCATAATGATCTCCCCCTTGTGGATGTCAATAAGTGTGCGACTCGTTGACAGAAACGAGCGTCCAAGTATGATTGGGATGTCCTCGTCTGCTTCATAATCCAGGATAATGAAGTCTGCGGGGAGAATAAACTTGTCTACCTTTACCAACACATCCTCGATCCTTCCTTCAGGATGCACAACGGATTGATCCGCCAATTGTAGGGTAATTGTTGTTGGCTGCGATGCAATCTCCAACTTGTTGAATACTGACAGGGGCATGAGATTAATGCTAGCCCCTAGATCACACAACGCTTTTCCTATGTGAATTCCTCCAATGGAGCAAGGAATGGTGAAGCTCCCTGGATCTTTCATCTTTGTGGGGACGCATTCACAGACCATGTCACTGCACTTCTGCGTTAGAGCAATGGTCTCATATTCACCCATTCCTCTCTTTTTAGACAGTATGTCCTTGAGGAATTTAGCATAGGTGGGCATTTGTTCCAACGCCTTCACCAGTGGGATGTTGATATGCAACTGTTTGAGTACATCCAGGAAGCGTTTGAATTGCCTCTCATTATTTTTCTTCCTTCTTAACCGTTGTGGGTAAGGAGGCGTTTGCAACTCGGCTGACATGCTTGTTGATGCGTCTTTCCCTGATAAACTTCTTTGCATGTCAACTTGTTTTTGTTGCGTTGATGGGTCAGAATCAGTTGTGGGATTGGAAAGATGAATTGTTGGTTGAGAGTTCTCTGGGCGGGGAAGTTCATTCATAGCTCTTCCACTTCGCAATGTCACAGCTTGACATTGTTCTTTTCCTGAACTGCCCGTATCGCGTGGGGCTTCGATGTTGCTCGGAAGAGTACCTTTCTGCCGCGTCTTAAATTCTCCAACAATCTGGCCAATCTGAAGCTCTAAATTTCGGATGGATGACGCCTAGGTTTGTAACAAGGCGTCATTCTTCTGCATATATTCCTTCAGAAGAGCTTCCATTGATGATGATGGACTAGGCACTGATTGGTGTGAATTTTGCCTCTGATGTCCATGAGGGAATCCAGATGATCCTCCCCTTTCGTGCGTAGGCGCACCTTGCTGCTCAGGCTGGCGGTTACCACCCCATGGGAAATTCGGATGATTCCTCCAGCCAGGGTTGTAGGTGTTGGAATAGGGGTTATTGCGTATAAAACATACAAATTGAGGGTTCTGTGGACATACCTCATACGCATGCGGCTCCCCGCATCCAATGCATCCTGCGACGTTCACTGGATTCACTGCGTTCACTTGGCCGCCGCCTCCTGTATTTGACTGATTCAGGGCCATAGTCTGTAACAGGTTAGTCATGGCGGTGACTTGAGCTTGTAACGCAGCAACACTATTATGCTCTGGTGCTCCTGACGCATTCTTTTGCCTGCGGCCAGATCGGCTATATCCATGGTCCTCCCAATCTTCATGGTTTCTTGATATTCTATCGAGAATTTCCTTGGCCTCGGTATAAGTTTTATCCAGTAGTCCTCCCGCTGCGGCAGCATTTGCAGCGGTCTGAGATGCCTCGGTCAAACCATCATAGAATATCTCCATTTGAACACAGTCAGGGAAGCCATTATGCGGGCAGTTTCTCACCAATCTCTTAAATCTTGCCCAAGCATCGCTCAGGGTTTCTCTGTCTTTTTGTTGAAAATTGGCGATGTCACTTCTTCTTCGAGCATTCTCCGTTGGTGGGAAGAACTTTTTCATAAACTTTTCTATCATTTGGTTCCAGGTGGTGATCTCGCCTGGTTCCAAAGAATATGCCCATTATCTCGTCTCATCTCTGAGGGAGAATGGGAACAGCGTCAATCAGATGTCATCTGCACTTATGTTCGGGGTGACGAAGGTATTGTAGATTTCGATGAAGCTTTTTAGGTGAGCATGAGGGTCTTCTCCAAGTGATCCCCCAAACTGTCCTGCTGTTTGTAGCATTTGAAGCATGACTGGTTTCATCTCAAACCTTGAACCTTGAGACTCTGGTCGCATAATTCCAGGTGAAAAATTATATAAGATGGGCGACGCGTAATCCCTGATCGGCCGATTCCGATCATGTGCCAATAAGATAGGATGAGTTTGTTGATCAATCTGCAGCTGAGCTTGAAGCTGCGCTTGGGCTAACGCATGGTTCACTGCTTCTTCACGTCTGTCGTTAGCCCCATTGTTAGCTCTCAAAGGCTGATTGGCGTTGTTTGCTTGATTTTCCATTTTTTTCTCTCTGTAAAGTTTTCGCCGCCTTTGGAATGTCTTACTTCTTTTCCGAAAGGTTCTCTCGATCTCAGGGTCAGGAATGACAGCACGCTGTCCTTTATTCATAAACTGTCAGGAACGTCTTCGGCTAAACGCTCTGTATGACCCAAGATTGAGATTTTCTGCATAGATCAAGAAATAATATCAAAACCTAAATTATTAATTCAAATCCTCGGCAACGGCGCCAAAAACTTGTTCATAAATTTGTTCGTTTGAATTTCTATTCTAATTAAATTGAATTTCTTAGCTCGTTGCACAAAAATAGATTTATCATTTCCGTACAAGGATGCGTCGAGAATTACTCTAGATGTGATCATGATTAAGCAAGTTTTCCTATAAAGACCCAAGTATAAGCATTTATAGGTTTCCTGGTGAGTCCAGGGTCGAACGTAGAGATTTGTAATAACTAGGCGCTGAGAATAATTGCATGACTATGCGGTGACTGTACATGTAAATATATAAGCGTATGTTGATTATGTGTAAAACTATACATAAAGAATGAAAAGAATTTCCTACTACTAATAATGAGGTGGACGTGGCGTTGGGTAGTCATATGTAATTTAGCGTCAGATAGCATGCGTTGAGAATGAATGGAACCATGCGATAGAGGTAGAGTTGAACGCAAGAGCTAGTTGTTACCTAAACTTTCTAAGTACAATTACATACCTACAAACTGCGTTTGTGAATCCATCTCTCGATGTTTCGACACCACATTAATCTTATCTCTAAGACGCATGGTAAGTTTGCGTTGGCAAAAGATGAACTACATCACTGCACTCATCTAGTCTTAATTAATGCTAAAAATTAACTATCCACTCTCTCAAGCTCGACAGTCATGCTTACTACGTTTGTTTGTCAGACAAAGTTATGCAAGCTAAAGATATGCATTAATCAAGATGTAACATACTCAGAATTGCTCAAGAAAAACTAACTTTTAACATTTAACTCATTTAGCATTTAGACAACATGGTGTAAAGTATTTAATACGGAAATAGATGAAAGATGATAGTCAATCAAACTCATATTAAGACAATAAATCATTCTCTCGAATGTCATTAACAAAATATAAACAAGAAAGAGAGAAATGGAAATAAAATAGAAATGAAGGGCGTCAAGCCGCCACTGGCAACATCTTGTTTCATGGAGGCTTGAGATGGTTGCTATCGGATACATAGATTCCATAAGATGGAGATTCTTACTCACTGGGAGACGACTCTGAAGGTGCTCAGAATCCTTCTCTCAGAAGAGCTCGAAATGGAGGCTGGTTATGGTGAGGGAGAAATAGTGCAGAGCTTTCGCCTCTTGAACTGGTCTCTCTTCCTCCTTTTTTTGGAAAAGCTTGTGGACTATTTACAGGCGTCAAAAAGTTGATATCATGATGACCTGACACCTTTGCATTAAATTTCAGCCACGCTACATAGACTTTTCAGATTGTCAGCCTATTTGTTCTGCCATGATCTGATTGGGTGTTGTCCTTTTTCATAATGACATGACAGCTGTTTGAGCATGCGTCAGTTTCTACTTTTCAGATTGTCAACGCATAGTCTCGACGCATGGTCTCAACCCACTAGGCTCGACGCATGGTCTCAACGCATGGGCTCAACGCATAGGCTCGACGCATGGGTTTCCACTTGTTCTCGCAGCATCTTCATCTCTTCGTACTTCGATTGTTTGCGCTTCTTTTCTTCTTAACCCTGCGTTAGGAACATAAAAGCTCATCGTTTTTCAGGTATTTTTCTTTTGTAAGTAGTGCCAACGCATGGTGATACATTTTTCATTTTTCATCATTCAACTACCAAAATCATGCGTTTAGTTCCAAAGTTACTCTAATTAAATCAAATAGTGACTATAATAACTTGTATTTCTACAAGTTATCGACTTTCCTAAATCTTTTTGATGTAGGACAACTACACTTTTAATATTTTGCCATATGATAGCACCTAAAATGTGCTATCTTCCTCAGCTTAACTCGGGATCGTTGTGCTATTTAATGTGTCTATTGTGTTATTTTGTAGGTTTCAGGCACTTAACAGGTAGAACGGCGTGTTAGCACCAAAATCGGGCTAAATCGGGCCAAAACGGAGTTCCACGGCATCAACCGGAAGATAGAACTCCAAAAGGACAAAAATACCCTTAAAGGCACGGCGCCGCAGTGCTTTTTCCCGAGACGCTCTGCTGAAGAAATGCAGCAAGTGCCGCAGCTCTCAGGAAAGTTCACGAGAACAAATTAGCATCAATGCCGCAGCGCTACCCTATAACGTCTGGGCGCTAGTCCAATTTTGACATAAATTAGCTTTAGCCGCCAGCCATTCGGGAGAGAGAACAGCACGGGTCCCAAGTCTGTTTTTGGGGTTTTTCACTGAATTTTCATCTTGAGGAAAGTTTCTTTAAACAATTATTGGGTGAACAAGCATCTATCAAGGCTAAGGTAACGTTTTCTAGCTTGGGTATTAGGGATTTTCCATTGTAATGGATATTTTTTTTGAGGTTTTGAACTTAATTCAAGTGTATATATGATTTAATTCCGAGTTTTCAAGAATTATCATCAATTTGTAACGTTGATGTTTATTTTGATTATTGCTTTAATTGTATTCCAATTCGTGACAATTTGTTGTATGTCACTCATAGGAAGCAATAGGTTAGATTTGCTTGCAAATCTAGATGGTGATGCTTTCATACAAATTTTGGAGTGTTAAGATGCTTAGGGATAGCATTGTGGTGTATATACCCTCGAATCAGAGCGCTGTGCATAGTGCCCGGTGAGCATTGCGGTGCTTCCTTGCGTATAAAAATCACCTAAAAAGTTCTTTCTTTTACCTTTAAATTAGAGTTGCTTCCATTAGATTTGATGTTTTTTGCTAGTGGTTTTTAGGTAATTATGCAAAAATTAAGTTTTGGAAATCAAAAGAACCAAACTAAACCAAAATCGGATGAAAAAGTGAAGAAAAGATGAAAAACTAAAAAACAAGGTAACGTCGAAATGTTAAAACCCAAGAGCAATGAAATCGACACACGTTTTAGGGTAGGAAAAGATGATGGACAACATCGTGACTCCAATTTAAAGCGCCGTGATACCATGCTTTTATGACAGACGGTGACGCAGTGCCAGTTTTAGCACCGTGACGCCAGCTTTTCATATACGAAAAATCTACATGTTTGGAAAATATTTGGGCGGCCACTTCTATAAATTGAGAGGTTCTCGGCAACCCTAATCACGAAATTTAAGAGGAAAAAGAGAGCCTAAGAATGTGAGTTTGCTATAAAAAAGAGAGGAAAGTGTTGGAGAAGAGTGGAAGGTCGTTCGAGATCTAGAGGTGCCGACCAAGTAGAGATTGAAGGAATTCAATGCTGGGAAGCAATTCAAGAGTTTTTCTTTCTAAGTTTCTCTTTCACTCTTACTTTTATGCTTGAAAACTCATATAAAAGTATGTATTTGATGGTTATGCATGGCTAAACTTATACAATTCTAAGGTGCTGAATGATTCAATTATGGATTTAAGTTAATACCTTAGTGTTTTTCATAGATGTTGTTGAATGATATGTTTTTCAATGCTATTATGCTTTTAGCTTTCTATTGATTGATCATTAATACTTGTAAGATTAGATGTATGATTGGGTGATTGTATGTTTAATTGGATCTATAGTATTGAATCTATGTTAATCTTCCATGAAATAGCTAGGTTATTAGAGAAAGTTGATTATGATTATTCTTAATGCTATGCCTCTTAATTTTGCTTCAAGAAATTAGTAATCTATTAAGTTGCATAAGAAAGAGTTGTTTTCTAAAGAAAATAATTCGGATATTAGTTTCTAAACTTAAACATATTGTTTGCACACAATTCCATGAAAACCTAAAGCATGACTTAATGAATTAATTGATGACATCAATACCCTAGAACACTCTTATCCCTTGAAGTTTCACTTTTTCTTTGTTTTCAAAATAAAAAATCCAAACTCGATTTCTAATCTTTCGATAAAATCGATTCAATTTTTAAATAGATAGGTGAATATATTGAATTCAGTCCCCAATGGATATGATACTCGGACTTAAACCGTTTTATACTAAAACTTGACCAGTGCACTTTCGGATATCGCACATCAAGTTTTTGGAACCATTGTCGAGGGCTAAAGTAATGGTATTTTCACCTAATATTTACAGAATTGATAGATCTTAATCTAAGGTGTATTTTTACTTTGTTTTTCTTGTTCTAAAATTGGTTGGTCGTGCTTTGGTGTATGCATCAAAACAAATCTAATCTTCTTCCACTTGACCTTGAGATTGATAGGACTTGGAGTACTCTAGGGCTCAATCACCCCAAAACAATGAGATGATGGAAGAAGAAGTACCAAAAGCAATCCATGACTATTTCCACCCACTCTCCTAGTGAACCAAACTAGAATAGCAAGCATGACAATAAATGTCAACAATTTCGAACTCAAACTGGGGTTGATCCAAATGGCACAAGAACTTGCTTATAGAGGATGTTCCATCGACGACCCTCACAAACACTTTTGATTATTCTTGGAGATAGGGATGGTAAAGATGAATGAAGTTTCTAATAATGCCATGAAAGGTGACTCGTTAGATGCAGAAACTTCACCCCAGTATCGTTGTCTTATAGGACGATTGCTTTATCTTCATATTTCACACCCGGATATATCTTTTGGAATCCATAAGCTTAGTCAATATGTCTCGAAACCATGTCAACAACATCTTCAGGCCATTCATCATCTTTTAAGATATCTAAAAGGCATGGTTGGGCAGGGTATATTGATTCAGTCTACTTTACATTTTCAGCTTAAAGCCTTTGTGGATTCTGATTGGGGGTCTTACTTAGATACCCGTCGTTCTGTTACTGGATTTTGTGTCTTTTTAGGTGAATCTTTAATTTTATGGAAAACTTAAAAGCAAGCTACTGTTTCGAGATCTTCTGCTGAAGCTGAGTTTCTAGCCCTTGCCAGTGTTTCTGCTGAGTTGACATGGATTACTAATCTTCTTCATGATTTACATCTTAATTCTGTTGCTCCTCCTTTGGTTTATTGTGATAATCAAGCAGTTATTTCCACTGCAACCAATCCTACTTTCTACGAACGGATGAAGCATATAGAAGTTGACTGTCATTTTGTATGAGATATGATTGCTTGGGGTTCGTTGAAGCTGTTACCAATTCGTTCTTCCTCTCAGTTGGCAGATATGTTTACAAAGCCTTTACTTCTTCTGTTCTATAGTCCTTTTATGTCCAAGATGGGTATTTTAACATCTACCGTCCATCTGGGGGGGGGGATTAGGAATTAATTACTTTTGTAATTATATAAGTGACATCTGTCATTTATTTTTGTGTATATATATGAAGGGTTTTTATTAATAACATTTGAAAAGTGAGAATTACTCACATTTACCGTTCAGTTTGTTATATTTTTCTTTTTAAATGTTTTTTTTCCTTTTATAATTGAAAGGAATACATAAACTAAATGTAACAAAAAACTGCACAAAGTATTACCATTTTGTTATTAGCTTATAATAAAAATAATAAAAGAAACAACTTTTTTCTTTTTCTTCCTTCCTTCTCTTCCATATTTTTTCTCCATTTCCTCCCACCTTCTTCTTCATCTCATCCATAGTTGTCACCTCCCATCGCCGTTGACGTTGTCTTCTACCTACTTTTTTCCTCTTTTATTTGTCCTTCTTCTTCTCTTTCATCCTTCCCTTCCTTTCTCTCCTTCCCCAAATATTCCAAAAAGAGAAAGAAAGAAAGAAAGAAAGAAAGAAAGAAAAGAAAAGAAAAAAAAAAAAAGAAAAGAAAAAAAAAAAAAAGGAAAAGGAAGTCAGATTTGCTCAATTTTGGAATGAGAGGGAAAAAAAAATATATTTAAAAGTTAGAAAAATTAGAAAATTTTTTTTTAATAAAAGATAGGTGCCACATAATTTTTTCATTAGTGTAGCGGAAAAATGATGGAGTAATCAAGAATACTACTAAAAGTAAACTTAAGGGTAAACCCAAATAAATGCAATCTAAACTAAATCTTATATCGACCAAAGGTGTAATCTTTTTCTTTTTATTTGTGTGTGTTTTGGTTGTATGTCATCTTAGGTCATCTTTTTAGTCCTTGAGTTATAAGAAATAGGTATATTTGGTCTATGTAGTTTCAATTTGGTCTGTTTTGACTAATAAGCTTAAAAGTTCCCTCTTTTCTTTAATTAGATATTTTATTATTTAAAATTAAATAATAATAATAATAATAATAATAATAATAATAATAA
This sequence comes from Citrullus mucosospermus, assembly GCA_030954485.1. Lineage (NCBI taxonomy): Eukaryota > Viridiplantae > Streptophyta > Magnoliopsida > Cucurbitales > Cucurbitaceae > Citrullus > Citrullus mucosospermus. The sequence continues at coordinate 7,851,584 of CM062064.1, read as the reverse complement.
TATAGGTTTAAATACTACTTTAGTTCTTGTATTTTTAACTTTAGTTCATTTTGATGTTTGTAATTTCAAAATGTTCATTTTGGTTTTTGAACTTTATTAATTTTGGATCATTTTGGTCCTTAAACTTTCAAAAAGTGACCGTTTTGATCCCTTCAAAATGAAATAAAAATAAAAATGAAAGGACAAAAATAGTCGGTGTTTAAAAGTATAAGGACCAAATTAAACAAAATTAAAATTACAAAGACCAAACTTAACTTTTTGTAAGTATATGGACCAAAATGAACCAAAATTGAAAATATAGGTAACAAAATGAAAAGTACAGAGAAAAAAATAAACAAAAGCCAAAAGTACATAAACAAAAGTAGTATTTAAAACGAACAAAAAAAAAAAAAAACTCTCTTCCCTTTCCTTACCCAACCCCAGCCCCTTGTGGCACCTATTTCTCATATTTCACTGCATACTTCTTCAATAATCCATTTCTTCTTCTATGCCTCCCCGCTGCAACGTTCGCTCCCAAATCTGTTGAGGTTGTCGACTAAAGCAGTCAGCAAGCTACAAATATGCTTTGCGGGTGAAATTAGAGAGACAATGATGAAATTGAATTTAAAATGCACAGAGACATTGAGTTTCAAAAACAATTCGGACCACATCTAGGGCGCGGGCATCTTAAATTCTCATAGACTGGGTATTTAGATTATCGTTTTCATTTTGTAGTATTATAAGACGCTCTGACATTTGGAGATTCCCGAACATTTTAGGACACCCTTATAGAGGGCATCTCAAGAATTTTGGATGCCCTCATGAAACATGGGTTTTCCAAATTCCCGAGTTGAAGGCATCTTTGTTTCACATTTTTGTCTTTTTTTTTTATTTATTTAATTTTATATATATATCTTCACTTGCATTATATAACTAAAATAAATATTGTCAATCATTATATATTATTTTTTTTGTTATATGGTAATTCTTATTATTTTTTAGCAAGATATTCAAATTTAAATTTATATTAATATTTATTTTATAAAAAATCTTAAATTATGATATATTATTTTGTTGAGAAAAATAACATATAAAAATAATATAAATTGTATTAATTTAAAAAGAAATTTAAAATGATAAAAACAAATACATTATTTAAGTTCAAATTATGTCAAATTAATTATAAACTAATAAATAGTTATAAAGGCATTCTTGGAACATTACGTAAATCTAAGACATTCACGAGTAGAATTCCTTCGAAACAAACATTGTAATCAAAATATTCCTAAATATCTACAACAATAATCCTACAAAACAAACATGGTAATCAAAATATGTTGGACATCTATAATTCCGTATATCTATAATTTCGGGTATCTAAAATTTCGGTTATCTACATTTCCAAAAAAACAAACGGTCCTCTAAGGCTTTTGACCATTGGTGGTCTTTTTTCTTTATAATCTTTGCCGTGGTAAATGAAGGAATAAATAGATATAAAAAGATTCAACAAATTAGGAAAGAAACATAAAAGAAAAACATTAGAAAGGAAAAATTAGATAAGAAAAAAATACCTGAAAAAATAATTGGAATACACCCAAGTTAACTTTTAACACCAATTTTGACCATTTTTATCTTTCATTTTTTTTTTTTCTTAGCCATTTGAGGGATTGTATTGGTAGAGTTCTTTCTTATTAACTGTGAGACTATTTTTTCCTTGTTCTTAAACTTTCAATCCTATATGTGATTAAAATTAAAATGCTAGAATTATGTTGATAGCTCTTAAAAGAACTATATTTCTCAACATAAATCATAAATCATGTTAGTTCTCACGTATTTAACGTCACATTTAATTCTTAGACAGAGAATCAAATAAAGGTGACTACCGTGACATATTGGGTGCATATCGGGCCAAATAGGATGCTTAAAATGATGGGGAGACAAAACAAAGAAAACGGACAACACATGACATGACGCCAAACACACCTCAATCATGTTTCTTTGAATCAACCATTTTAAATGTGAGAATTTCTAAACCATAAGTTCGTGAAGCCATGGAGGTGACTTGTCCAGTTGCAGATTGTGCATATATGTAATAAATCTTATGGCAGCCCCTCATATTGTAGAGTTGTCAATCGGGAGCAGCCAGATAATTCTTTTTCCTTTTTTTGGATGTGTAGAAGATTCCCTATAAGGCACATTTATTTTATTTTATTTCATTTATTTTTCTTTTTAAGATAACAATTTTTTGTGGTTGAGTTTTGACTTAAACTATGTTAGGCTAGTTGAGTTTTCAAATTTGACATTTTATTCTACTAAAATTTGAGATAAACTGGTTTTTAGTTTTTATTATTAACACTTTTATCCTCATATTAACTTTCTCTAGAAAGAGATGTTTGGATAATTTTTTTTAAATATTTATACTGCTCACTTGTCTAAAATATAATAATTTTTTAATTTCAAGTTGCAAATGTGGTAAAAAAATATTTTTATTAAGAAAAATACTTGGGTGCAACTCACCCAAATGTCCAATCACATGTTGTCATGTGATAAAATAATTTTTAGATATTTTTTTTTTTCTTATGTTGTTTTTAGCTTATAATAAAAATAATAAAATAAACAAATATTTTCTTTTTCTTTTTCACTCTCTTCCTTCCCTCTCTTCCATCTTCTTTCTCTATCATCCTCACATCTTCTTATGCATCCCATCCATGGTTGTCATTGCCCGTTGAATTCGTCTTCAACCTATTTCTTTTCTTCTCTCTTTGTTGTCCTTCTCTTTCCCATTTCCCTTCTTTTCTCCTATCCAATTATTCCCAAATATATATATATATATATAAAGATAAAAAACACAAGAATGAGGGAAAAAGTTTGGATGGGAGAGGGAGAAAAAAGAGGGAGAAAAATATTAAAAATCGACGAATTTGCAACTACACCCTCACGCACATACAATGTTATAGGCAAGTATAGCAACAAGATAATCAACAACATAAGAGTTAGTAGGAGAAAATAGCACATAGAGATGTGGCAACCTAGTTTGGTGTAACAACACCTACGTTTAGGAGGCAGTATGCCTAAACGCGAAGACTTTCACTAGTAAAGTTGAGCAATTACAAAGGAACACTTAACTGATAGCTATACCATCTTGTTTCACCAACAACTAATTTCTAATAAATAGTTTAGGCTCTTCCTACCCTTGATAATTCGTCTCAATGCAATACCTCTTGAGTAGGCTACCCGTAAACTCAACACCTCCTAGGTTGAAGCTTCATCATTCTTCTCACCATAAGATCAATGAACTTCTCTCGCTAGAGTATCTCACTTAAATAAAACACTCATACACTCTATTTTTTAAGCAATTACAAAAGCATTCTCATAGGAATGGATATCAGTTTATTTCACGATCGTTCAACAAAAACTTGCACAACAGAATGATATAATCAACCACTTGACCTAAGGCTCAAACATACATAATATATATTTCCATAAAGGCAAAAACGGCAAGATGTTCAGGAAATCTACAACCATAATAGAAAGAATAATTTGCAGACAAAGCAACACAAGTCATGCACAAACTCAATGACACAAGGGCCAACCAAAGAGAAAAAAGAAGAAAATAGTAACAGTCAACATTTGTAGTGATAGCATTAAAATGTGCTATCTCATTTCGCTTAATTCGGGATCGTTCTTACCGTTTTACCAATTTACTTCTTGATTCATACAAGTTACGAGCATTTGGGGCCTCAAGACGGTTTGCATGCATTTCAGGTTTGAACAAGATGATTAGTGAGCAAATTGAGCAAAATGGAGGAATGAGGCAGCAAAGCAGCCTAGCACCTGCTATGCTTTTTCTAGAAGACGCGGTTTTACGATTTGAAGGCAGCACCATGGCACTGCATTATAGCGCCACGACACTACGAATTTTGAAGGACTTTCCATCGCGCTTGAATTGCAGTGCTGCGATGCTAGCACGACGCTGCCGCACTGCGCTTTTTCTAGAAGCCTTCGATATTTTGCAACGGCGCGACGCTGCCCTATAGTGCCGCAACGCCAGTCTAATTTTGGACATAAAATGCTCTAGCCGCCAGTCAGAAGGCCATCATCAATTGGCACGAATTCCCAGCACGAATATGGAGATCTTCCCTGCATTTTTTTTTTCTTTTCTATCTTTAGGAGAATTTTTTGAACATTTATTGGATTCTTTTTTCAACTTGGAGATATTGGAATCGATTCATAACAATTCGTTCATTTTTATATATCATTTTTTATATATAAATATAAAAAAGTAGAGATTCGAGTTATCATTAATCAATATAGTATTTTAGTACATAATACGTTTATCTTTCATCTTTTTTTTGGAGTTTCGATGGAAGGATTCATTCCTTTACTAACGCAATGTAGTCAACTCCATTTGTTAGAACAGCTTCCATTGAGTCTCTGCACCTACCTTTTTTTTTTTTTTTTTGTTTTCGGAAAAAGGATTTGGCTCAGGATTGCCCATTTTTAATTCCAGGGTTTCTCTAAATTTGAAAGTTATCACTTAGTAGGTTTCCATACCAAGGCTCAATCTAATTAAGTCCGTAGCGTCTACCGATTTCGCCATATCCCCCTATTTTAAGATTAGTATCGCATTATGATGTCCTTCCCCGGTTTCTTTCATTTGTATTATACTGGAACCACTGAAGTCATTAGAATACCGATTCCTCTATTGAAAAGTGTTTCCTCCTATTTGATTTCTTGTCTATCTTCTTTCATCTCTCTCTATCGGAGACCCGTATTTGGTCCGAACCAAAATGATTCTATCATTTCTGTATTTGCAATTCAATATAATTCAATATAGATAGATATATAGACATATATATTTGCACCGCTTTATATATTTTTTTTAGTAAAATTTTGAATACTTAACTGGTCGATTCGTTTTTTCGTCTTAGCTTCCACCTTTCTTTCATAATGAAAACAAAGAAATGCTTCATTATCATCTCAATTGCATTTAGTTGGTTGGATTGCACCTTTTCATTTTTTTTTAGTTATTCTTACCCTACCCTTAGGGCAAATCCTCTATAACATAACGAAAAATAACTTTATTATTCGATAAATTAATTAATATAGAATTCTAATATTAATAGAATAGCCATTAAACAATTATTCTCTAACCCATTATATAATATAAATATAAAATAAATATAAGAAATTTCAGTATCAATATAAAATATAAAAAGAGAAAATCAAAATATGGCCCAGCTACGCCAAGGAAAAGAATAAAAGAATAGAAGAAGCATCTGACTCCTTCATGTAGGCCCCACTTGGCTCGGGGATAGCTCAGTTGGTAGAGCTCCGCTCTTGCAATTGGGTCGTTGCGATTACGGGGGTTGAGTACAAGCATGTATCAAAGCTAAGGTAGTATCATCTCACTCGGGTTTTAGGGTTTAACTCTTAGTCTGTATCTCATGAGGTTACGAATAATTATTGCTTTGCAATTTCATAGTTAATTGAATTCTCCCCTTGTTTGATTTTTCAATTGAATTTGGTTGAGTTTATCTGACAAATTAGTCAAACATGTTTAATTGATAGTTATAGATCTATACTTGACATGTAATTGTTAGGTTCCTAGATTGCCAAGTAAAAAAGGTTAAGTTAGGGTTGTAAATTGATTCGTCAATTACGATCCAATTGCATTCATCTAACTAACGTAGGAGAGATTCGCATCGAACACTTAATTAGGCCTTTCCAATTATTTTGTTCGTCTTAACAATAGCTCTTGAACTTAATGCTAATAGGTTTGCATGCTTAAGATGCCTTTCATCTAAACATAATAATCCATTTGATTAATAGGACTTCCTTCTAGCCTTTCTAGAAGTGATTGGCTAAGCTTAGCTAAGGAAAAATTGCAAAGCACTTATGTATGTCATTAATCAATGATTGAGTAGCAACTAAGAATGATCCAATTTTACCCGAGCTAGGGTTTGTCAATTTGAATTTAAACCCAACAACTTTGTAACTTGATTCCTTTGCTATTGTTTTTCTTCATTGTTATTGCTTTACTTTAGAATTAAACAAACAATTTAACACCCACCCTGGTTAATCAACAACAAGTACTTCAGGAGAAGAAAATTGATCGGCTTTCTGTGGATCAACCTGTTACTGCACTAATACTGCTAAATTATAGTAGGGAATGAAATAATTATTTGGCCAAATTGAAAGCTTCGACAACTTTTGGTTTGCCATGTAGTAATAAGCTCCCCCTTTACTGAGAATTTTCTTTTATCGACAAACCCAAGACCATACAAAAAATAGAACCACCAGCCCATAAATAGAGAAAACCAACCATGACGACCAGAGTAAATAGAGCCACCAAGAATAAACCAGTCAAACCAAACAATAACAAACCAAAAGAGTCTTTACCAACCAAACCAAACCAAACCAATCTTTACAAGAACCAAACAACAAACGACCCAAACACACAACCAACTCCCCCCTTTTCCATTAAAAAAAAAATTAGTCTTTTAGCTTAGGCACCTGGGAGAAAGCAACATCATCATATTGAGGCAATGCCAGACTCAACTGATGAACAAGTGCATCTGACACATTCTAGCCATTAGTAAGTTACCAATCACAACACTCGGAGCTCGAGACTTAGTGGAGATAATGTGAAGAATACATGTACTAATTTTAGTAGGAATAAGCAGCTCAACCTCATAAACTTCTAGCTGCTTAGGCAAAGGCACAGATGTTATGAGTAATGTCAAGCACATGAGATCCTTGAAACAATTTATAACTTGATAACTTGTGAAAATACAAGTTATTATAGTCTTTTCTAAGAATATTGGAGAGAATTTAATGAATCGTGTGGCAATCTTGAGTTAAAATTATTGATAAAAAAATATTCTCTACATTTAGCTTGTTGAATTAACTTGATAACTTGTAGAAGCCTTCTAAGACAACCGAAGATAGAGAGCTCGAGAGAGTAATCTTCTCGCTGACCAACCATCTCACCACCACATGCAGTGAAGCACACGTCCATCATTAATGAGAACAAGAGATTGTGACTGCCGGCCTTATACCCTGTTTTCTTATCTTTTATGCTTTCTTCAGTTATTTACTTTGATATTTCAAGACATTGAATATCTTTATAACAATTTTACCATATCCATTATTTTCATTTATCCTTTATGAGTTCATGTATCCTTCATGAGTTTCACTTCTCTTAATCTATCCACTTTATTTGTTAAAGCCATGAATAGAAATCTATCAAGGATTGGGGTAAAGTTATCATCTTTCCAACGAACAAACCTTAAGATTACTCCGTCTTCCTTAATGTGTTTGAACTTATTACTTATTTTCATTTAGCTAGTCGAAGTAAGTAGCTACAATCAGCTGCTTGAGAGAGTAAGTGATCGTGGATCTCATTAAGCATAGTAAGAAGTGTTTCGAGAAATGGAGATAACCTTAAGTTCAATAAACCTTCAAGCATGCTTTCATACAAACATGATTCATCAACTTGTAATGTGGTTTGTACAAGTATATTGTGGACGAGTAGAAAGCTTAATATATGTATATATATATATATATATAAGTTTTGTAGTTTCTATGAGTAAAGTAAAATATATATGTTATGATCTGTTAGGATTGGCACAGATGGACAGTTTATGTCACAAAAAGGGGTGATGTTTACTGTCCTCACATCTCCTCTTGGGTTGAGCGGGATAATCTGGGAGGGGGTGTGACATAAAGGGTCCTTAACTCTAAGGCACAAAGAAAATTTTGAAAAATTGTATATTTCTGATTATCTCACTAGCAAAAATCCCATATGTTTGAGCTCTGTTATTTTTCAGGATTGTGGTTAACACCCTAAGTTAGGGGTGTTTGATGGGGATGCGGCTATCTCTCTGGATATGGATGATGAAGCCGAGTACGGCCGAACATAACGACTTTAAAAAATTGACCTACCTGAAGGCAGTTGGGATTTATATTTTTGTTGTTTCTTTTTTGTTTCTTTTTGTTTTTATCGAGCCTAATTCTTTCCATGTTTCTTGATTCTTAGGTTAGTAACCAAACGAAGGGACCAAGAGATTATTTTTGTGAGCCAGGCATCACGACCATCCTATGTGCCCAATTCAGGGAAGTTTTTTGTTACTCTTTTATTTGTCCCGTGCTTTCTTTTCTTTTCTCACATTAGGGGCAATGTTACATTTTAAGTTGAGGGTGGGTGTCACGCTCCGTCTCGGGCTACAAATGAACTTGTCACACCCCTTCCCGAGCTATCCTCTTAACCCGAAAAAAGGCGTGACGACAGCAGACATCGATCCTTTACGACATCTACTATCAACTTAACTCTCCTCAAATCTTTAACAAGCACTCGATAACATAATTATAATTTACATCTAGACCTTAAATAATACAAAATGATACTTTATAATAAATACATTAGAGTTTTTACACATATCCACCACTCCTTAGACCCTAATATGTACAATGCTAGGTCTAAGTACAAATATTTACAATGTTCAAAACTAAGAAGCAAATCCAGACGAGTTTTTCGAGTAGGCTAAGCACCCTGGTTCCGCTCGCTACCTGAAAAGTTGAAAACATTTGAAAACATGAGCTAGGTTGCCTAGTGAGTGACAAGTTTATAAAACTATATGCTTGACTTAAAAGCTCAACATAATCTTGCTTGATAATCAAATAATAAAGCTTTCAGAAGCTTATAAACATTTGCACATTTTTTAAAGATTTTTCCTTAGTTGAGGTGGAGTAAACTCAACGCTGCTCAACGTTGAAAACAACCTTATTTAGGATGGAGTAATCTCAATACGCGCAACGTCGAAAATAACCTTAGTTGGGATGGAATAATCTCATCATACCCAATGTCGAATAACCTTAGCTGTGTGGAGTAATCTCAACACAACAGCGTCAAAATTCCCTTCTATGTACACATAGGAATTATAATCCGATCACCCGTGTACCTTCTCTAGTCATTCAATACCAGGTCCCAATATTAAGGCTGCCCATATGCCTTCTTTATGTCCTTCGACATTGGGGACCATCTTTTGAAAATAAAGCATGCTAAATCATTTTATAAACATGAGTTAAACAATTTCTCAAAATTTCAGAGTATTACTCAAACAACATGCTTTTTCACAAAGCTTGATATATTATAAATTATCATGCTCAGAATCATGTAAAAGCATGCTCAAAATCATATTAAGAAACACATGTTTTATGAAATTCAACTTATGCTAGAAACCTCATATTCTGCGAATAAATCGAGCGTCCGAAAAATATCAAGAGAATAAATCATTTTAAATGAATCTAAATCACTCACAACTTGTCCTAGGCTCTTAATGGGTTTTATGCTTCCCCTAGTTCTTCCCGGCCTAGAATAAATTAATTCTTTTGTTAATATCGTTACAATTCCCTTCATGACATATTTTAAGTCATTTTAGCTCAAAAAGGCTCACCGACAAGCAAAAATTAACAAAATGTCCAAAAGTGGAAAACTGCCCCTAAGCGTGTCCAATAACCATGAATATGATTCAAATATTTAATTAAATATTATTTTTAAAAAATATTTAATTAAATATTGCCAAAGCGAGCTTAGCTCGGTGGTGATTAACTACTTTCTCTCTCTCAAAAACTCTCACTCAAATCAAATTTAACTGAGTAGAAGTTCTTTGTAGAATTAACATTCTCTTTTAAAAGTAGGTTTTTACAAATCAATCTCTTGCCAAAGGATAATAGGGAAGATCCTTTGGTGGCGTCTCCCTGTAGAGAAGAGGAGGTCATTTCCTTGGTAGAAGAATTGCTTTGGAAAGGAGAAGTGTTCTTGAAAGGTAATTTTCTTCTTCCCTTAAATTTCATGCTTAACGTGGCAGAATTTTGATTATTGTATCGTTTTTTTTTATTTAATTCAAAAATAAATTCAAATAAAAGCGATCACTCGTTTTCGCTGGAAAATTCAAACCCTTCGTTAACACCATTGACAAGTGCCAAAAATGTTATCCATTTATGAATCCAAACCCGTATAATTGGTATGTTCTTTGCACGGCTAATGGTGAATGTATTGAGAACTTATTTGTGAACGAGAACCATCGCTAAAAGTAAAACTATACTGCTTGGTAAATTTGATAAAAAAAAAACATAATTATAACAAAGGCGACCTTTCAAATTAAATACATTACATGTTACAACACAATTGGAGCATAGAAATATTGGATTTCACTAACCCTTTTAGTTGCTAAGTAGTGAAAATCACACTGGGTCAACAAGTATAGACTGGATAAGAAGTTTAGTCCTACCCTTGGAATTTGTGTATCCATCCTCATCACAATAAAGTAGGGCTATAACTCTGCTAAGATTCAATACACGCAATAAAAATGGCATTGGAACAGTCATTGGACGAAGGCAACTTTCATTTATATTCTTCCATGCATCTTCTAATTGCTTTCGAAATTCAGCATGTGTTTCTCCTTCTGAGCAGCCATAATTGTCCATGTAACATTCAGCCGCGGAAAGAACATGTTCTCTTTCTTGCTCAAACTACAAAAAAGAAAGTAAATATACATTAATTTTATTTTGACATATCGATGATGTTTTATTGCTGACTTATTTCAAGTAGTGAGTGACACATACCTTGGAGGAGACAAAATCGTCCATGAGTCTACAAATGATGCACGAAGCCTTAAGAATTTTGGGTTTGTCTGAAAGCCAATCAAATACCTCTTTTGTTGCAATGTCTCCCATGCAAACAAATGAAATAGTTGCAAGTAGTGCATAACCTGCGCTAACTAAAGCCACTTCCATGTATTCTTCAAATTTTGGTCTGTACTTTTTGTTCAGCCATTCAGCTTCTTTCAAATATGATTCGGCTAGGCTTATCACCTATTGACATAAATAAAGTTTGAAACTTATTATACATATAAGAAATATAGCAAGATTGATATCAATACGAAATTAATTATGAGAAAGAATAAAGATCTTTACTGCTTCCTTTGCAAAGTGAGCACGATATGATGTTCCATCCTTCGCCATCTCTTTGTCCATCTCTTCGTAAAGACCAAGCAGGGTTATATAATGAACTTTCATATACTCCGGGAGTTGATTAATCATGCTTATGTCCCATCTAAAAAAATTAAAACATGCTCAATTTTGTTTCAAGTATACATTAGACCATACATGTAAACTTGAAATATATTGTTTGTTTGAAATTACTATAAAATCTATGAGGATTAATTTCTTACAACCTTGCTTAGTTTGAAATTCACCTCTCGGAAGCATTTTGTTCAATTTCTTGTTAAATTTTAAAAAATAGAAGAGTTTTTTTTTTTTTTTCCTCTAATCTAAAAAGAAAATCACTGCACAAGAAGTTATATTAAAACTTAACTTTTAAAAATATAAAACTTAAAAGCAAAATCATTTTGAACCAGGTCAGAGGCCAAAGCAAAGTAACCTTTTGATTGCTAAAGTGTAAAGTTGGAGTTCTTCAATTGTTCCATAAGCATCATATATATCATCCAAAATTGAGAACACGCCAAGCAATTTGGTAAATATTATCCTCCCAATCTTGAATTGAGGTTCAAAATATACACCAAATATCCAAAAATAACACTCCACAATTCGATCTCTCGCAAATGGAAAGTTCTTTGGGACGTTCAAATCCTTCCACCACCTAGTAATTATTGCATTAAGACAATGTGAATTGTTAGATTTCAATTTTCCAAAGTAATCAAAATTAAATTATAACAAAAAGGAAAAAAAGAAAGAAAAAAAAAAAAAGGTCAATTGATAAATATCATAAACATAGGCAATTAACATCAAGTTTAATAAGTGAATTACGTGAATGGGAATCGACCTTTTCTTTTAATTCCCACTTTTTAGGTATGTTTTTATATAGTAAACATTACCTTTTAGCCAAATTATATCCTTCATTTACAAATATGATAATTTCTAAGAGATTGACAAAAGTTAAAAGGGAGGCTTGAAAACCTAATTGAATTACTTTTGTGGTGGTTTGGATAAAATAGTTGAACCAAGAAATAAGTCAACAATGATATCATATTTTTAATGACCACTCTAAGTAGTAATTAAAATGTATTATCTAACGTCAAAATGAGCCTAACTCAATTCATATAAAACTTGTATACCATTATCGCAACTTCAGTTTAGAGCTTTCAATTCCTCTACCCCATTTATTGTCAAAAATAAAATAAAAAAATGTATAATTTGATGCACCAAATCGAAATCTATGTTTAAAAAGTTATCTAAATAAATACTGTATTTTTTTTTTTATAATAATTTTGGAGTTTTCAAATTCATTTTCAACTATGATTTAATCCCGCCAAATACTCAAAGAAAGGCAACCACACTAACATGTTTGACATAGGCAAAGGCAATGTTGATATATATACCTTGTGATTTCCTTCAACTCACTTTGATGAAGCTTTTGTAGTACGTTGAAATCTAATTTTGAGAAGGCAAGCAATGCATCATTATGTGAAGGATCTTGTTGATAGATTTCAATATACTCTCTTGCTTTTACTCTTGGGAGAGCCCTTCTTATTGGCAATTTTAAAGCATTGCTAATTTCGGTGGTGAAAGGAGAGCTTGAGTTTTCTAAAATTTGTTTAAGATGTTTGGTTGAAAAATCAAGTGCTTCTTCAAGCAGCTCTTCTCCATGAACCCTCATGTGTGTTGCTTCATATAAACTCAAAATTCCTCTTGCATCACTCCTTAATGTTTCTTTGAATTTTCCATTGTCTTCCACAAACTTTGAGAATATATCTGCGTCAATTTTAGAGAAACAATAATAGTTGATGGTAGTTAAAGGTCGTGTTTGAAAACTATTTGGTCTTTTAAAATTTAAGTTGCAAAAAGTATTTCCACCTATTGATTTATTTTTTGTTCCCTTGCTAGTTTTTTTAAAACTAAAAAAAGTACGGCCCATTTGATAACCATTTGGATTTGGGTTTTGAGTTTTGAAAAATAAATTTATCTAGTTTTTGTTATTGATTTCTTTGTTTTGTTAGTTATATTTTGTATGAGTTTTTTTTTTCTTTTTTCTTTTTTTTAAAAAAACAGAGCCATGCATGTTTTGAAGACTAAAAAAGTAATCTTTAAAAGCTGGTTATTGTTTATAGAATTTGGTTAAGAATTCAAGTGCTTAGTTCAGGGTGATGAAAACTATGGTGAAGTAAAGAAGTTGTAAACCAGCATAATTTTCAAAAACTAAAAATAAAAAATGAAATAGTTATCAAGCAAACATGTAATTTTAAAGACTTGTTTTTGTTTCTTGAATTTGGCTAAGAATTCAAGTCTTTAATTAGGAATGATAAAAAAATATATACATTAAATAAGTTGTAAGAAAAACAAGTACAAATTTTCAAATAAAAAACAAAAAAAATTAAGGTCTCATTTGGTGACCATTTGGTTTTGGGCTTTTTAAATAGGGCTTGTTTTTCGTCTCAATTTCTTAGGATAATTTTTATCTTTTTGAGGTAAATTAGGTAAATTAGTTAAATTTAGCCAAGTTCTAAACACAAAAACATATTTAATTAATTTTTTTTTTTTAAGTTTTCGAAAAGGAATTTGCAATGGGCGACAAATCTAAAATGTTTAATTAGGGGTGTGTCTTGGTGTGTCTTTAACATATGAAAAATTGCATATATGACAAAATTCTCAAATTTAAATTTTTGTTTATTTCGTATTCCAATTTTGCCCTACGTCTTTACATGAGCCAACTAATATACCACATTTAAAGTATATCTAAAATGTTTAATTAGGGGTGTGTCTTGGTGTGTCTTTAACATATGAAAAATTGCATATATGACAAAATTCTCAAATTTAAATTTTTGTTTATTCCGTATTCCAATTTTGCCCTACGTCTTTACATGAGTCAACTAATATACCACATTTAAAGTATATTAGTTGTGTATTTTTTTCATTGACTTGTATACTTTTTGTATTTTTTGTTTTCAACAATATGAGTTATTACTCACTTTAATTTTTGTATTTGCTACATTTTTTTTATCCCTTTTGTAGTTTTTTTTTTCATTTTTAAATGAGTTTGTTTTTTTCATTTTTAAGTACAAATGTACAATAAGTTGGGGAGATTCAACCTAAAACTCACTAACACTCAGTTTAGTACTAGTATACTCACATTGACAATTTGGTTGTGTTTGAAAGAACTAGGGAAAAAAGTATTTTTCAAAAAGTTTATTTTTATGATTTTTTTAAAACACTTAAATAACTAGTCATTTTCAACTGTATATCAATAATATATCAAGTGTATCAAATGTATCAAGTATCTATCAATAGTGTATTAAGTGTGTATCAAATGTCTATCAATAGTGTAGTATGTGTGTGTATAAGCAGTGTGTATCAAACGTATACTAGTAGTGTATCAAATGCATCAATGATACACGTGTATCAAACATATCAAATATATATCGATAGTGTATCAAGTGTATATCAATAGTGTATCAGGGGGTATTAAGTGTATTAAGTATCAAGTGTATCAGGTGTATCATGTGGGTTGAGTTTTTTTTTTTTTTTTTTTTTGCTATTTTTGCAAAAGTAATAAGTTTGGGTTATGTGCCTAATTTTTTTAACTTATTTTGTCAAATTTGCAAGAAGCCCTTTTCAAAACTTGATTTCATATTTAAAAATATTACTAAAAAGTAGATTACAAAGCAAAGAAACCTAAAGGTGGAATAACTATTTATAGGCTTAATTTTCCAAAAAAAAAAAATAAATCAAAATCAAAATCAAAAGGTTACCAAACAAGGCCTAAGACTTCTTTTGATAACAGTTTCAGTGATTGTTTTTAGTTTTTGAAATTTATGCTTATTTCTTCCTCATTTTTCAATTATGAATTTCACTTTTCCTACATAAACCGTTAAAGTCCTAGTCAAATTCTAAAACCAAAACAAGTTTGAAAAAAACTTTTTTTTTTTTTTTTTCAGTCTACTCAGTTGTTAAAAACACGAGTGTAAAAGTGGATAACAAAATATGTAAAAACTTATGGGTGAAAGTAGTGTTTTTCACAAAGTAGTGTTTTTCACTTTTTAAAAACCAAGAACAAAAAACAAAATGCTCATCACATAAGGCGTAATTAAATAGTCATCAAATGGGGCCTCAAATAGTACATCTAACTTGTATAGTTATGAGGATGTAGGTAATGAGAAAAAGAGGGAGAGAGGGAGAAAGTCATCTCCTTTTTAATTCTACTTGTAGATTTTCTATTAGATAAAAGTTCTGCACCAACTGATTAGAAACCAATGCATCAGTGGTCGTCGATGGTTCTCATCCAAAACCGACATCACCCGACCGATGATCATCCTTAGATAAAATAGTGAAAAATATTTGCACTAAAATTTAATAAAGTATAAATTTATAAGATTAATGCAAGAGTTCTCTCTTTATGCTTCTCAAAGAAAGGAAAAAAGTACCCTTTATGTGTAGTTTCTTTGAACTTACCACATGGAATTTTATAACCTTGTTGTCTGAGTAGACGAAATAGAAGAGCAACGGTATTAAGATCTTCATCGCTACTTTGATTATTCAATGAACTCTTAAACGCCACATATATTTCTTCCAAAACTTGATCAATCTCCTTTTCAAAATGGTAAAAAACACCTAACTTTTGGATTGAATCAACCAACTTTAGCTTATCTATAGGGTTTTCAACCACAGCAACTAGCATCTTCCTCACTTCTTCTTTCAACTGTTGGACTTCTTCTATCATGTCGTCCTCCATTTTCTTAATATATACAAGGTCCAAAAACAAAATAAAATTTTAAACATTAAAGAACATCATAAATAATGATCATTATGATATAATTCAACAATAAGCCAAGATAATTTAATTATACCAATGCATCACAACTTGATACAAGAAAATAATCCTTCCAAATACTGGGATGATAATTGGCAGTAGGTCGAAGTTTGATGTCAGAGATTTTTTGGGCCGTCATATTTGAAGTAGAAACGATGGGAACTTGAAAAGACATTAAGTATGATAACTTCAATGCCTATTTCGATTTCTTCTGTAAATTGATGAGATAAAAACGATGGTGTTAACATTTATATAGTGATTAACAAGACCATAAGGGCTGTATGGATTGACAGGTAAAAAATGTATTTTTCAAAAAATTTATTTTCATTTAAACACTTTTGATAAAAACGGTTTAAAATAAAAATACTCGTGTGTTTGGTTACACTTTTTCAAAAGTGTTTTTATATATAAGTTTGTTTGGTTTTCCATATAAATGTCAAATTATTATAAATGACTACCTATTAAGCACTAAGAACTAATAATTTAAAAATAATACACATTCAATGGGCAAGTTTTTTAAGCATATAATAATCGAACTAATTGGTCATTAGAGTTAGTTGTTAGGAGTTGGTCATTGGAGTTAATCAATGAAGTTGGTTGCAAGAGTTGGCCGTCAAAGGTGGTCGTTGTTGGAGTTGGTTGTCGAACGGGGGTGTTGTAGTTGGCCACTAGGGTTGATCACTAGAGGTGGCTGTTGGAGATAGTCACGAACTTGGTCGTCGAAGGTGGTCACTAGATTTGGAAGCCGAAGATGGTCATCGGTGATGATTGCAGCAGAGTTATATATGGTGGTGGTTTCTAGAGGTGGTCACTAGAGTTGGTTGGCTGGAGTGATTTTTGGAGTTGGTTGATGGTGGTAGTCATCAGAGTTGGTCGATACTGGAGGTGGGCGTAGAGTTAGTAGCTTGAGATGCTCATCTTAGTTGGCCACTAGAGATGGTCATTAGGGGTTAGTTGTCGAAGGTGCTATCGGAGTTTGTGGTGGGGTGGTCACCGGAGGTAGCCGCTAAAATTGATGGCCACCTTGGTGGATGTGAGGTAGAGGACTAGTGATGGTATTTTGTTAATTTTTTGCATTATACAAAATTACGGAGAGATTAACTATTAAACACTCCAAAATAAATTTTCCAAAACTTGATTCCAAGTATTTCTCTCAAACCAACTAATTTCATAAACTCGTTTTTTAAAAAACCTATTTTGAGTGTGGTCAAGCAGACCAACTTTTTCAAAAATGACCTCCTTTTTTTTTAAAAAAAAAAATTAAACTAAACACACCCTAACTCAATTGTGATTGAAGCATTATAAACCTCGACCAAAAGTTTAAAAGTTTGAATCTTAGTCAATACACATATCATTGAACTCACACACACAACAACGATAATAATAATTATAATAATAGAATGCAACAGGAGTGAAGGTATCATATCAAATTCATGACCAAACAAGAAAATTTCATCCCTTAGATCAGAGAACACGCTCGAGAACACAAAAGTTCTATATAAAATGATAATAAAAAGTTTCCTATTTCAACTCAAGGGGCTAATTAATTAAACACTAATTAATCTAAATTAACAACTAAAATAAATATGAACTAAAATATACTAATTATCTAATAATTCTAAATTATTCTAAATTCACAGTGAATGATAAAAAAAATTTAATATATGGCTACCAATTAATTAAGAATGATCACGGTGCATGTGTTATAGTATTTGGTTGTATTTACAACTTTTTTTTTATTTTTTTATTTTTATTTTTTTTAAATTACCAGCGTACAACAAAAGCCAAAAAACAAGAGTAAAAAAAGTTACATCGTAGCTACACCGGTCCTATGTATCTTGAATGGAATGAACAAACACTTGGATCTCATTTAAACAGCAAAGCATTACTGTAATTTCTTTACATTATTTTGTCTTTGAAATATTATAGGTAAATTATGCAAAATTGACTTTACTCCTTTCTTTGTGGTTCGAGGTTCTAATCTTTATATTGCTACTTGTTATATATAAAAAAAATAAAATGAGAACGAAGAAAGAGAAGCAAGAATTAAATTAAATGCCTAAGATCGTTTGTAACAAAAATATGAACAAATCAATAATCTCAAACCCACCTCCTACAGTCAAACACATAAATATAAGGTAAGTTACAAAAACCACCCCTAAAATATGGTGGTAGTTACAATTAGATCCCTCGAACTTTCAATTGTAAAAATTGGGTCCACAAATGATAAAGATTGAACTCCCAAATTTATTCAAATATTGCAATTTATACAATTATGTAAGTTTGAATGTCCAATTTAACCAAATTTTAACATTTATATAAGTTTGAAGGCATAATTATTTTTAAAATTAAAAGTTTAAAGATATAATTGCAATTATCAACGTATAACAAACGATTGCCAAAACATTTTATCCCCTCACTAACCACTTAATGAAAGCAGTCTTATTCATCATTAAAACCAAATTTTTTAACACGGAACCACCACCTACAGAGAAAGTAATCTTATTCGTTTTTGTTTAAATTTCAATTTCCATCTATTTTCCATTTTGAAACTCGACTTAATTTTCTACAAAGTTTGACAAACATAATTGAAATTTGATTTGGTTTATATTAATATTTTTAGAATTTATTTTTTATTATTTAATACAGCGTAAATGGGTGTATGCACAATTATTTTTCTTATTTTTTTTATTTTTACTAGACGGAAGGGAAGGTTTAGAGAAGAATAAAAGAAGAGACATACATTAACTTTTTGCTTAGTTTTAAAATTTTAAATTTGAAAATATTCATAAATGTAGTGAAATGTTATTATTTATTAGTGATAAACAACGTTAGCCTTATATATACTATTCTATCAAAGTCACCAATTTTGAGATATCAATGATAGACAAATGATAGAATAATATTCCCAATTCCTAGCAAAATACAAAAACTAAAGTACTCTATTCCTAACAAAACAACATCAAACAATACTATGCAAACTCGAAAGTTCCAATATGACACTGTTTCTTTATAATTGAAGTAACTAAGTACATCGAGAGAGGTCGAATGTCTACGAATATAAGTGCAGAAATGAAACAGAATAGAGTTAAAATATCATTGTTCTGTTAGCGCTTTTGATTTCCTAATCCATGGAATTCATGGAGACACTGAGTACTTCATACTGATCTTAATGGTGCAACACGATGGCCACTTCTTGCTTCTCAGATTTGGATTTGTGGGTTGGCATCCTTCAAAACAAAACTCTATGGCCAATGGTATACTTCTAAGATTTTCCTTAGAACTTTTATAACGACTCGAATTTAGAAGGGGACATGAATGTACCAAAACCACATCCGAATGAGTGGAATTATGACGATATCAAAGTATGGATAAGAAAGGCTTACAAGAACTAAAAGTTATTACCTATATTAACAAGATGCACCTTCTTTTCAGTGGTTAATCATAGGAATTTCATAATTAAGTGTGCTTAGATTTGAGCAATTCTATGTTGGATAACATGATGAGGATTTTTTTTTAAAAAAACATGTGAGTGAGGACAAAGCATGCTAAAAGAACCCATGTTGTTTTGTGTGAATACTTTTCACTCTTGGCTCAACACAAGCAAAGATGACGAGAGAAAATATCGGGGCCATCAAGTTGTCCAAATCTTAGGCGTAGAGCATTACAACTTCTTTAAAACAAAATCTAACTTGCTTCTCAGATTTGGCCGGACTAAAGTTGAGATTTCTTTTCAACTAAAACTTGAGCTTGCAACTACATTTTGGCCATGGAATCTGCTCTTGACCAACCCAAAGAACATTTGGTACTAACAATCCTTCCTCTACAATTTTTTTTTTTTTTTTTTAAAAAAAGAAAAAGAAAAAAGTGAGAAAAACAAGAAAGAAAAGTACCCTTTCCTGTCCCATAATTAGAAAACCCTCAGAAACCAAACTTATGACCAATGTATTAAACATCGATGTCGAAAGAATTGTATTAAAAATATTTAATCTAATAAATAATCCTTTCACTATTTTTTTTTTAAAAAAAAAAAAGTTGAAAAATAATTAATTTTTATCATTAAATTTATCAAATCGTTGTATCAAATTTCATAAAAAGAATCAATTTCACATACATAAAATCATGAAATCAGAGAAGAATGAGATAACCAAATAGAGAATAAATTTTTCAGTTGCACGTCTTCTTCCATTTATAGAGAATTATGTGATAATGTGTTTTTGCTACTTTGTTGAAATTTTTGTTAAAGTAGAATTTTAGCAAAAATCGATTTGGATTTGGATTTCTAGAAATCCCTACCCTTTGGAAATTGAGGATTAAAAGGTAGTTTTTTCATAATTTTATGACATAATATCAATTCATATCAATTTGAATCCTAAATTTTAAATTTTAACAATTTTTCCCTTAAACTTACATGAGTGTTACAATTTTAACCATTGATTTAATTTCAACTAATTTAACTACTTAATTTTAACAAAAAAAAAAAAAAAAACCATGTAAAATCTTTCACAAACTCATTAATTTCAATAAAGTCAAGTTTTCACAAAAATAAAAATAAGTTTGACCTAGGAACAAATTAGCCATTAAATAATATTCCCAAAAGTCATAAATCTCATTAAAAAAAAATAGCACTAATATTGTTTTCTTTAAAAAAAAAAAAAAGCATCAATTTCATATAAATATTTGTTATATAATTCAATAAATGCATAAGAGAATCTAATATTAGCTCTAATATTGTATACACAATGGAAGAGTTTTCATATTATAAATAGGGTAATTTCGAAGTAGTTGAGGAAAGTAAAAAAGGAGGCTTGAAAACGGTTGAATCAAGAAAATAATTTCATAAAGTCGATAATAGTATGGTGTTTTCAACTACAACGGAAAAATATAATGTATTACCTAATGTTCAAATGAACATATCTTAATTCATATTATGCTTGTACAATGATCGAATTCAGAGTTTGAAGTTTGATTCTCCCTCTCACATATTGTTAAAAAAAGATGAATAAACTAACAACACAAAATCAATGTTTTGGAACATTATCTTAAGAAATATTATTATTATTATTATTATTATTTTTTTTTTTTTTTGAAGAATTTCAAGTGTAAAATTGTTTCAAATTCAATTACAAATATAATTTAATCTCGTCAGGCATTCAATCGCAGGGAACCAAACTAACAAGTACTACAAGAAAGATGGTCATTTTTTTAAGACTACAACCTTCCAAGGAATGAACCTTCGATATACCCTTTCTTTGAAGGTTAAACTCAACCTTTGAATATGTTAGATATACATCCTGTATCAGAAAAAGATAAAAAAAAAAAAAAAAAAACATTTTCAAAGGTTCATTAACCTGTGAAAAGTAATACTTTCTAAAGGTTACATGTTGTCGATAATTGTATACACTACTACAAAAAGAAAGAAAAAATAGCAAATCTTTTCTTACAAATTTTCTGGCGTTTTAATCCGACATTAAAGATATCATTAATGATGCTCAATGTTAGTTTAAAAAAAAAAAAAAAAAAAAAAAAAAAAAAAAATGTGTGACGACTTAAACAATTAGAGTGTCAAATCAGTAGTGTTGACAACTAATTTAACATCACACAAATAATGCAACGTAAAGTTGAGACACAGAGATTGATAACCCAGTTCGATGATACACACCTACGTCTGGGGGGCTATATGCCCAAAAAAGATAATTCACTAATATTGAAAAGTTAAGCAAGTACAATAAGATACTTATTTGTAAAGTGACAGCTTCTACAATAACACTAGTCATGCTTAACTTGATTAACACTTAGGCTCCCCCTAGATGAGAGACTCCCTCTTTTTATGCTTAGGCTCCCCCTAAGTTTGACAATATTAGTGTAACGACACTTCATATTTTGACCGTGCCAGTGTAGAACTTCTCCGGTCAATTATCTCTCTCAAATCACAGTGAACTTCCTTCACTAGAATGAGGTTTAAGGCTTCCCTTGACTTCACGAGTATTTCTTCAGAGAACGTGTTATGAATATATGCGCTTTCTCAACTTATCACAAATGCATAGCGGAAAGATGTAGAACACGAACACTTATCACAGTGACGAGGTTGGCCAGTCTAACACACAATCTTTTCTTTATACAATCAAAACGACAACCGTAGAAAGAAACGCCCCACTCCTTTTATACAGGTAGAATAAGTAAGGAAAATAATCTAGAGCGAATCCAAGATGGAAATAAATCGACTTGAATAAATCTGCGTACAGGCATCCCATAAGGAAATAAAATATTCGCAGATAACACCCAACGGTAAACATAAATGTTAAGACTAGCTATGCGACAATGAGCGGACCATTTGC
Organism: Citrullus mucosospermus; assembly: GCA_030954485.1. Lineage (NCBI taxonomy): Eukaryota > Viridiplantae > Streptophyta > Magnoliopsida > Cucurbitales > Cucurbitaceae > Citrullus > Citrullus mucosospermus. The sequence goes on along the minus strand of CM062064.1, from coordinate 7,829,438 downwards.
AATCACCTTAAAACTAATACGAGAGCCAACATCTTAACTCTCCAACAAGCTCCCCTTTTGGCCAAGGATTTTTTAAGGCATAAGCAAGAACTTCAGAGAAAATGAATGTATTGAACACAAGATTACAATAGAAAAGTCTTAACATCAGACAGAACATCCATACAATCAGAGATACAAACAAAAGCAGACAACACATAACAAACCACCAAACCACCACACAAGATAAAATACAAAATCAACAAAAGTAGCAGAAACCAGGACAGAGTTCAGCCAACCAACACAGCACAAGACAAGCAGAGACTCAGAATAATCCTTCTCAGACACCACTCACCCTTTTGTTGGGTTGTATGTCCTAAAACTCGTAGTTTTTGTAAATAGGTGATTTTTAGTACATATGAAGTTATTTAAGTGAATTAATTATTTATCAACTCTAAATCCAATTAAACTACGAACTCTTGGCTACTATCATGAGTACTTGGACTTTATGTGGAGACATAAACAGGATCAAGTTCGAGTAAGTAGCCTCAATAGTCTATAGTACATGGATCAGGTTGGGTACCTCTTCCTGGAGACACTATTGAATACGACCCACTTCATGATTATTACAAATAATGTAAAGTGTCATAAATGAAGTGATTCTGATTTGCTCATGTAGAGACATGTGAGCGGGGGTATTCTACATAATGAGATTGTGTAAGACTGACCCTGAAATAATTACTGTTACGTATTAACACCGTTTACAATTAACACTGATTAATTTCACTTATCGATGACCTAGATAACTTGATCTGAATCTTGAGCTATCTATGAACTCCTGTTTATTTAGAATTATCCCTTGATCTACATAGGTAAGAGTAAGCTCAATAGCGCTGCTCAACATTCCTCCCATTTCAGGGATAAGACCGGGTAGATAGTTGGGAACATAGAATTTGCAAGACGAAATTCACTCCTACCCAATTTAGGGATAGAAGAGAGGTTGTTCTCTTAAGTGTTGTTCCCAGGACTTGAACAAGGGGCCCCATCCTCTCACTGGCCCGAGAGGGAATGGATTTAGTGATTAGATCCTAAATCAATTGTTCATTAGAGGGACAATGGTACTTAAGGAGAAAAGATGTAACTGAGAGGTAAATTGGTATTTGACCTAGCTGAAGTTATGAACAACCTGTGAAGGATTGACTTATCGATGACGGTTATATCAAATGGACACAAATATATCTACAGTGAGGAGAGTGCAGCTACGGGCTTTAGTGGAGTGTCCTGTTAGTTAGCGAATGTTGGTTAACTACGTTAAAGAGTTTGGCCGGTTAATCTCGGATCGTTGGAGCTCATGATCTGTAGGTTCATTAGGTCCCTCTACTAGCTCATAAATGGACTAAAATCTTAGATAATGTGGTGAATAAGTTTGAATCGTTCAAATCTTGGCTTAAGGAATGAAAGTCAGATATATACAATATATCGACGTTTAATTACGAATTAAACGTACAAATAGAGTTAATTATAATATTTAAATATAATTTAAATATTAATTATATGAATAAGGATTTATATCGGTTTTTTTCTTAGAAAAATCGAGACAAGTGGGAAAAATAATATTATTTTATTATTTAATATTAAAATAATATTAAAATAACATTTAATTAATTAAATATTAAATTATTTTTTATTTAATTATTTAATTATCTTTTTGAAATTAAAAATCAATTTTAATTCAATTTTGGAAATTCATCGTTGAGACCATACGTCGAGAAAAAGTAGATACAGCTGCCTGGGCAAAAGCTGTCATGTCAATATGCAAAAGTATAATACGCTATCAGAATATGCCTGAACAAATGGGCCGATGATGTGAAAAGTCTACGCAGCAGGGCATGGAATTTAATGTAAAGGTATCAGGTCATCATGCGTTTCAACTTTTCGACGCCTATAAATAGTCCAAAGCTTCTCCATTGAGAAGAATAAAGAAACGAGTTCAAAAGGTGAAAGCTTTGCACAATTTTCTCCCTCACCATAACCAGCCTCCATTTCGAGCTCTTCTGAGAAAAGGATTCTGAGAACTTTCAGAGTCGTCTCCCAGTGAGTGAGAACGTTCACCCTATGAAATTTATGTATCAGATAGCAACCATCTCAAGCCTCCATGAAGCAAGACGTTGCTAGTGGCGGCTTGACGCCTTCCATTTCTGTTTTATCTCCATTTCCCTACTTCTTACTTATGTTTTGTTAATGACATTCGAGAGAATGGTTTATTTTCTTAATATGAGTTTGATTGATGATTATCTTCCATCTATTTCCATATTAAATACCTAACACCATGTTGATTGAATGCTAAATGAGTTAGATGTTAGAAATTAGTTTTTCTTAAGCAATATTAAGTATGTTACATCTTGATTAATGCATATCATTAGCTTACATAACTTTGTCTGACAAACAAAAGTAGTAAGCACGACTGTCTAGCTTGAGAGAGTAGATGGTTAATCTTTAGCATTTATCGAGACTAGATGAGGTGCAGAGATGTAGTTCACCTTTTGCCAACGCAAACTTACCATGCATCTTAGAGATAAGATTAATGTGGCGTCGAAACATCGAGAGATGGATTCACAAACGCAGTTTGTAGGTATGTAATTATACTTAGATATGCTTAGGTAACAACTAGCTCCTGCGTTAACTCTACTTTTATCGCATGGTTCCATTCATTCTCAACGCATGCTATTTGACACTAAATGAAATTTGACTAACCATCACCGCGTCCACCTCATTGTTAGTTGTAGGAAATTTTATTCATTCTTTATGTATAGTTTTAGACACATACAACTAACACATGCACATATTACATGTACAGTTCACCGCATAGTCATGCATCTATTCTCAACGCCTAGTTATTACAAATCCCTGCGTTCGACCCTGGACTCACCAGGAAACCTATAAGAGCGTATACTTGGGCTTTTTTTATAGGAAAACTTGCTTAATCATGATCATACTTGAGTAGTTCTCGACGCATCCTTGTACTGAAATTATAATATCTATTTTTGTGCAACAAGCTATGAAAATTTAATTCAAATAGAAATCTCACAACAATAGTCCAGGCCTAACCAAATCTTGAAATGAAATTACAATAAAACCCAACAATACTTACCAAAATAGTCCAAGCCTAAACAAATCTTGAAATTCTAGCGTAACTCATGAAGAACGGATGATGCCAATGGCAGACAAAATTCGTCACCCATAGTAGTAGTGGCAAGCCAGGTCGAACACAGGGAGCCCTTGAATTTCACAATTGGATAGTTTACAATTAGAGTAACCGAAGGGGGTTTTGGATAGTTGTTTGCAAAGAAATTTAAATTGCATAAAATAAAATGCACAAATTAAAAGAGTAAAATTCAACGGGAGAAAGCTCTAGCTTAGGTTACAAGGTATTTTCTTTGTTCGATGTTCTTGTTCTTGTTCATTGGTTTGTCATTACTAAATTCGTTATATTTGGCACCTAATCAATTTAATTAGAAAAGCCAAAATTAAATTGTCCTAATCGACAAATTAGAATTAACAAAAACCAATGAAAGGCGTGCAAAATTTGTTTTAAATCTAATCGCATTAAGTTTAAGGAAAAATTAGGTGGAACATTCAACTAGAAAGGCCTAGATTAAATGTCCTATTGATTTAATCATAGGTTAATTAGAACAATGCTTACCAACAAATTGGGTTTGCAAGTTAACTTAACCTATTGCTTCTATGATCGACATACAACCAAGTGTCACGAGTCATAATTCAATCAAAGCAACAATCAAAACGAACACCAGCGTCACAATTTGATCATAACAAAATGAATTTCAGACTTAAATCATACGTACAAAGAATTTAGTTCGAAAACTCCTGAGAACATCGGTTACAAAGAAGAATCCCTAATACCCAAGCTAGAAAATAGTTAACTTAGCCTTGATATATTGAGACAAGCATCCAAGGATCGGATTTGTACATGAAACAATGAAAAAGAGAAGAAAAGCAGAGAGAAAAAGGGGAGAATTCAGCTGGTGGCTGATGGCTTAACCTAAAAATCGAGGTTACTATTTAAAGAAGTGTCAGGGCGTTGAGCCGCTTGGGACAGCGTCGCGACGCTGTTACTCTACGTCAGCTGAATTATTCTTGGGAAAAAGCACTGCAACGCCATGACTTCAGGGGCATTTTGGTCATTTTGGAGTTCTCTTTCCTGGTTGATGCCATGGAACTTCGTTTCGATCCGTTTTATCTCCAATTTATTGCTAACGTTCCATTCTACCTATTAAGTGCTCGAAACCTACAAAATAACATAATTGAAAAATTAAATAGCACAAAGATTCCAAGTTAAGCTGAGGAAGGATAACACATTTTAAGTGTTATTAGCCCGTGAAGCAAAATGGGGAGAGAGAGCGGCTGGGTGATGGCTTGCAAACGGTAAACTAAAACCCATTCAAATCCAAGATTGACTTAAATATATATATATACACTTCTTTAAATTCTATTTTTCTTTTCGTTTTCCAAAACCCTAATTATATATATATATATATATATATATATATATATATATATATATATATTTAAATTTCCATTTTCCTTTTTCTTTTCCCAAAACAAAACATAACCTATTTACTATAATTTTCCTCAACCCATCAAATCAAATCTTTTCCAACCACCACTTAACAATTTATTTATTCAAAGTATCTCCTAACAAATCAATTCCCCAACTTAAATTCAATCCCAACTTATCTTCATTTCTTTTAAATTAACCAAATTCTTAAATCTCACCAAATTTCAAATCTTCAAGTTAAATCCAATTTTTAAATCTCCCACAAATAAATTCAATTTTCCACTAATTGAATGAAATTCAAACTTTTATCACGATTACTTTAAATTGAATTATTTTATTAAAATAATCCAATTAAGCCTCAAAATTCAAACAACTAACCAAATAATTCAAGATAATTAAGTTTTTAAAGAAAAATTACCTAAAAATTTAGGATGTCACATTTATTGTTTGTGCTTGCATGAATTTGGGATGAAAAAACATTCATGATTTTTTAGCCCATTTTTAAAACTTCTTGGCATTTCATGCATATTTAAGTGCTTTGTCTTTTGAATCTTGAATGCCTAGAATTGGATTATCTTGCTCAGATATCTTTTGTCACCCCGAAAGGTCCACCTTTGGTTGGAGAATAACCTTTCTTGATTGAGTGCAATGCTAGACTAGGAGGAAAAAAAAGTAATAAGCCTATGTGTCAAATAAATAATAAAAAAAAAAAAAAAAAAAAAAAAGAGGAAGGAGAAAAATCCAAAAAGAGTGAGAAGAAAAGTGTTTGAAAAAAAAGTAGAAAAAGAAGAAAAGAAAAAAAAAAAAAAAAGTGTGTGTGGGGGCATGGATAGGGGCGAAAAGAGATACCCCCATTGTGATCAATTAGGATGCCCGTGAGAAGAGTGAGTATGAGTCTCTACAATAGGTGTGTGAAAGCTAGTGTCTCTAGGTAAAATCGGTGCCCTTTACTTTTTAGTTGTGCGTGAGTTAGGCACCCTAGTCAAAGTATTGCCCTTTTAATGAGTTTAGGAAGCTCAAAGTTCGATAACCGAGCCAGAGTAGGAAAAACAAATTGGGAGCTTGATAAAACCTTTTTGAACATGTTAGAGTTAAAATAATGAAGATTTCCACTCATTCATGCATGATTGGACTTGAAAAGTGTTTTAAAAATGCATCTCAATTGATTGTCTATAGTCGGATTGCCTAAGTGATTGCAAGCATGCCTCGAGAATTGTTAAGACTTGAGTCACGAGTCGTGTAACTAAGCAAATAAATTATTGCATGAATATTTGTATTTCTACCTTGCTCGGATCAATCAAGAATTAAGTTGGGGGTGTTTTGATAGCACCAAAAAATTGTTATTTTTCCTAGGTTAATTCAAGCTCGTTCATGAATTTTATGTGTTTATTATGCTATTTTATAGGAATTCAATCAAATCATGCACTTCGATGCGTTATAGGCAGTTCGAGGCTGATTTGGAGCTATCAGAAGTGAAATCGGGCACCCAAAGTTCAAGGACGTGAAAATTACCAAAATACCCATAAAACAAGTGTAAAGCATAGCGCAACTACGCTCAAAGGCAGAGAACAAAAATGGCGAGAGCGTAGCAATGCTTCGGATTTTGACGGTAACATAACACGTGCGAGCGCAGCTTCGCTATGCTCAGGGTTGGCGCTACAACTTCTACCTGTAGCGTAGTGACGCTCTAATAGAGTGCAGCAACACTATACCCTTTTTATAAAAGAAATTTTTGCCGAATTAGGGTAGGACAGCTCGAGCTTTCAGCCTCCAATCCTAAATTCTCTTCCCCTCTTCTCCTTTCCTTTGTAATTCTTGCTTTTTGGGAGTATTTTATGGTTGGAAAGTTTATCTTGGACCAAATTTAAGGCTAAGGTAAGTATGCTAGCTTAAGGCCAGCTAGGTGAAACCCATTGTTTGATTTTTAGGATTAATATTTAATTTCAAGTTTCTCATGAAATTTCTGTGGCTCTTGGATTTGTTTTATGATCTATGCTTAAAATTATTCTTGATCTAGCCAATCTTCATTTATTCTTTGATTTCTAGAGATTAGGGATGCTCTAATTTGTTTTTAGTCTCAAAGAGGAAAGGGTTAAAGCATGCTTTGGGTGTGGAATTAGGTTTCTTAGAATAATCTTTTCACAAACATTACATGATTAACTAATTTCAAGAACACAATCGGTTAGTAACTTAGGCTATTTGGGTTATTACTCATGATTAACTAATTTCAAGAACGCGAGCAGTATTTACTTGTTATGGAAGCTACTGAACCCAAGCAATTGGGCAACTTGTCTAATTAAGAATCAATTAAGGTAGATGTAAGATTTCCATGGACATTATCGAACCCAGTTAATTGAGCATCTAGTTTAACTGAGTGATTAATTGATAATTAGGGCACTTGCCTTGGTCTTTTTGGGCGAGTTGGTTAAGTACATTAATTCATGAGAACTCTTTTATGAAAATCCGATGATCAAATCAAACAATTGGGTGAATCCTATTTTCTAAGCTAGGCTCGTTTTATTTTCTTGCACTTTAATTTTCTGAAATTATTTTCCTCGCTTTAAATTCTCATCCACTCCAAAACCCTCAAGTTATCACTTTAGCAAGAAATTCTAATAAGTTTGAAACTGCATTCAAGCTTCCCAAAGATTTAACCCCTTCAAATGTATCTACTATAAACATCCATAAACTTATGTAGCAACTAAAACCATTACGAGACAAAATATGTGTAGGTCCCCATAACAAGTCACAGACAACAAGTTGTAATGAGGTAGACTAAACATTATTGAATCTAGGGAAAGGTAGAGCATGATGTTTTCCAAGAGCATAGACTACATAAAATTTCAATTTATTTATATGCAATGAGGGATGTTTGAACTTTTGAACAACAAATTTGACAATATAAAAATGTGGATGGCCTAGATGCCTATGCCAAAGATCCATATCAACATTCACAGAACAAGAAAAATTAAACATAGTATAAAAGACTTTGGGCTGAACTAAAAGGAATTGAATCCCCACGGAAGTGTATGTTCGCGTTCTTTGATTTCTTGAAAGAATTTAAAATACAAATAATTAAGAAAAGGTTAAGCAACATACCTCAAAATCTTCCCTTGAACGTATAGCCTTCTCCCTATAGTCTTCTTTTTCCAAGAGATCTTCTTTGCTATGACTTTGGCAAGGATCCAGTTTGTGGGAACCGCTTCTTGAAAGAATAGGAAAATTTTCTTAGAACTTTTCTAAGAAAATTGGGAGAATTTCTAGAGGGAGGGTTTTAGAATAATTGTAGAGATTATTCTTGTAGAGAGTGTGTTTTATGAGGGGCTCCCAAGGGCCCTATTTATAGGACTCTATGCGTTACTCCTAATCATATTAGGATAACCGCTCTGCATAGATTTTAAGTTAAATATTTAATAATATCTAATATTAATAAATATCTATCCAAATAATATCTCATATTAAATGGTTTAAAATATTTAAATCTCATTTAATTTTTTTTTTTTTTTTTTTTGCAGAATTTTTAATTTGGATCCCATCCAAATTAAATAATTAATTATTTGAATCCAATTCAAATTAATTAATTATTTCTCCATCTATCTATTTATATGGATCTTATCCAAATAAATAATTATTTATTTGAATCATATTCAAATAAATTAATTCTCCATAATATAAAGTTATAATTTGAATCTTATTCAAATAAACTTTATAATAAATCATATAATTAACTGTATCCAATACAATTAATATTTTTCCTTATAAATTTGAACATTTCAAATTTTTCTTTCAACATAGTTAATCCTTGTTGGTCCATGGTGAGCTAGCAAGGGGACCTTATGAACCTATAGATTATAAGCTACAATGATCCAAAATTAATTAATTAAACTCTTTAATTTCATCAACTACAGAGCAAACCATTATAGACCTGTAGTTGAACTCTTATACACTGTAGGACAAATTGTGTCCATGTATATAATCAATATAAGCAAGTCAATCCTTCACGAGTTGTTCATAATTATAGTTGGGTCAAATGTCCGTTCTACCCCTATAATTACCTATTATTCTTAAGTACCACTGATTTCTCTAATGAACAATTTGTTTATGATCCAACCATAAACTAAGTCCCTCTCGGACCAATGAGAGGGCGGGAGCTACTCATCTACTTACCCTATTTGGGAGGGAGTAAATTCTATCTTGTTATCTTTCCAGCTCCCCATTTAGTCAAATCCCCAAAATGGTAAGCTTATTAAGTCGGCAACTAAAGCCAGTCTTATCCATGCAAATCAAAGGACCTACTTCACAGACGGAAGTTCATAAGTCACTCAGGATTAAGATCGAGTCGCACATGATCATCCTATGAAATATTAATCTCATCAATTAACGGATTTACAAAGAGAGATTAAATATTTCGCGATCCGGTCTTATACAAACTTTTTGTATAGGATACCCCCACTCACATGTCTCTACATGAACGATTTGGATCAAACCATTTGTAACTGTTCGTTGGATTTTGTTCGTTTAATTTCTAATTAAATTGAATTGTTTCTTAGCTCGTTGCACAAAAACAGATTTGTCATTTTCGTACAAGTATGCGTTGAGAATTACTCTAAATGTGATCATGACTAAGCAAGTTTTCCTATAAAGACCCAAGTATAAGCATTTATAGGTTTTCCTGGTGAGTCCAGGGTCGAACGCAGGGATTTGTAATAATTAGGCGTTGAGACTAAATGTATGATTATGCGGTGACTGTACATGTAAATATATATGCATTTGTTTGTGTATCTAAGCTATACAAAAAGAATGAAAAGAATTTCCTACTATTAATGAGATGGACGCGGCGTTGGGTAGTCATATGAAATAATGCGTCAGATAGCATGCGTTGGGAATGGATGGGACCATGCGGTGAAAGTAGAGTTGAATGCAATAGCTAGTTGTTACCTAAACTTTCCAAGTACAATTACATACCTACAAACTGCGTGTGTGAATCCATCTCTCGATGTTTCGACGCCACATTTATCTTATCTCTAAGACGCATGGTAAGTTTGTTTTGGCAAAAGATGAACTACATCTCTGCAACTCATCTAGTCTTAATTAATGCTAAAGATTAACTATCCACTCTCTCAAGCTCGACAGTCATGCTTACTACGTTTGTTTGTCAGACAACATAATGCAAGCTAAAAATATGCATTAACCAGGATGTAACATACCCAGAACTGCTCAAGAAAAACTAGCTTTTAACATTTAACTCATTTAGCATTTATATAACATGGTGTAAAGTATTTAATATGGAAACGGATGGAAGATGATAGTCAATCAAACTTATATTAATGAAATAAATCATTCTCTCGAATGTCATTAACAAAATATAAGCAAGAAGGAGAGAAATGGAAATAACATAAAGATGAAAAGCGTCAAGCCGCCACTGGCAACGTCTTGCTTCATGGAGGCTTGAGATGGTTGCTATCTGATACATATATTCCATAGGGTGGAGATTCTCACTCACTGGGAGATGACTCTGATGATGCTCAGAATCCTTCTCTCAGAAGAGCTGGAAATGGAGGCTGGTTATGGTGAAGGAGAAAAAGTGCTGAGCTTTCGCCTCTTGAACTGGTCTCTCTCCCCTTTCAATGGGGAAGCTTTGGGCTATTTATAGGCATCTAAAAGTTGAAACTCATGATGACCTGACACCTTTACATTAAATTCCATGCCCTGCTGCGCAGACTTTTTATGTCGTCGGCCCATTTGTTCTGCCATATTCTGATAGCGTGTTATCCTTTTGCATATTGATATAACAGTTTTTAGCCATGCGTCTGTATCTACTTTTTCTCAACGAATGGTCTCAACGCCTAGGCTCGACACAGGTTTCCACTTGTTCTCGCAGCAACTTCTTTTCTTCGTGCTTTGTGCTTCTTTTCTTCTTAACCCTGCGTCAGGAACAAAAAAGCTCATCGTTTTTCAGGTATTTTCCTTTGTAAGTAGTGCCAACACATGGTGATACATTTTTCATCATTTAACTACCAAAATCATGCGTTTAGCTCCAAAGTTACTCTAATTAAATCAAATAGTGACTACAATAACTTGTATTTCTACAAGTTATCAGTAACTATTACAAAGTGAGTCCAAATCTATAGTGTCACTAGGATAAGGAACACAACCTTATCTATATACTATAGACCTTTAGGTTATTTCTTGAACATGATCCACTCGTATGTCAACTACATACATGTTCAAGACTTCAAGCAATAACCTTGGATTTTTTCGTTAATGGATAAATTAATATTGCATAATTAATAATTAAATTAACTAATCAATTACGAGGCTCTAGGGCACAAATGCCAACAATCTCCCACTTGCACTAAAGCCGATGAGACATGTATCCTAGGGCATACTCCATACCTAACATGATCTCCCACTTGCCCTAACGAAGAATAGACATGTCTCGTAATCCTAGACATTCTAGGTGACTCTCATACACTTTAGTCTAGAGAGTTCTTTTTATATAAATCAAACCATATGTCATTCAATATCATATTGGTCAACCATGATACTTTCTTTCAATATGCCTTATCTTAGAAGTTGGTGTCTTCTAATATCCTTAGTCTTAGCCTTTGCACCACTATTATCACATAAAAAGTGATATACTAACTTAGAACTGAAACACTTTCAGAACTATGAGGATATTTGTATGGCTACACGAAGTTTTGCTTCACAAGCAAAAACAAATGTATTGTATACCAATCTCCACCACATAGGATAGTGTTTTATCTTACCATAGATTTCTCTAAATCTTTGTAAGACCTAATGTATGTTATGAAATATCGAATTTTAACACCATACACAAAATTTCTCATTATCCATAGATACTTTGAGCAAACTTTTAATTTTCTACTCAATGGTCACACCATTGATATAACCAATATAACTAATAAATTGCATGTTAAGTCTCATTTATGCATTAATTATCTCATACTGAGGGAAGATAATTAATCATATGTCCTCAACACTTGAGGTATCTTAGGATACACTTACTTAGACTTAACTTCACTTTTGAATGATACATCATCATTCTTTTGAAGTTGTGCATCAAATATTTGACAAACATTTTGTAAATGTAAGATGCTTGAGACAAACTTAACAGTATGTCCTTAATTGGTTAGGTAGTCAAATTTTTATGTTATATTACATCATTCATAATGAGTAATACACCGTTAACATAAAACATGAGAAATATCCAGTTGTCAATTAATGATTATCTTGTATAAACAAGATTGTTAATATTTGTTCAAATTCATAGGTTATGACAAATCTTATCAAACTTTAATATTCAAAGATCTAATTGTCTGATTCATCTCTCAAATGAACCTATACAATTTTGCAAACTCTTTGCATTTGATCTTTAAAAGTTGAACTCCTCAGTTTGTTTGAGTAGATGCATTCTTTAAATTCTTTTGATAAAAGAATCTAAACGTTCATTTTAACATATCTCATATGCAAGAATGAACAATGCTCAAAAGACTCAATTATGGCAGCGAGTGAGAAAATTAACCCATAGTCTAATTTCTTTCATAGGTTTTATGTAAGCCCCGCATCTATTTTTATGAGAACGCAAAGAAGAAGGGGCCGAGAGATGGGTGAATGTGCAAAAGTAGTTGGTTGGCTTGCATTTGGAGTGGAAAAATAGCTAAGTGTAAGCTATGGGTTGATGGCAAACTGTTGTGGAGGAAGTAATTTTGGTGTAAACGCAAAGGTGAGGGAAGCTTATCATGCGCTGAAGTTGAGACGCGCTGAGGATATAAGGCGTGGAGGATCACTTGGCATCGAGGATCGTTATGCGTCAAACGCATTGAGGGCAGTGTGCCGTTGGAAGTAAAGGCCACGGGGAGTTTGGGGAGCTGGCCTGTGGCGAGGCTGTTATGCGGTGAGGTTGTTATGCGGTGAGGCTGTTATGCGGTGAATGCTACCATGCGTCAAAGACGGGTATGCTTTGGACAAGGAGTGTTGGCTGAGGGAAGGTAGTGCGTATGTTAACTATTTGGAGGGAGAGTTTAAAATGAGATATCATTAGAGGCCGTGTGCGTTGCTGAAGCTGAGCATAGGAGGTATGCGTTGAACGGATTATAGTATAAAGTTGGAATGGAGAACAAGTCGGTGATATAAATATAAGTGGACTGAGAATTCAATTGTTCTGTTTGCATTTCAGAGCTTGAGTTGGGTCCATATTAAGGCGAAACATCGGAGGGAGGTAGAAGAAGATGTTCATACTGATCTGAAGCAGAAATCTTATCGAATTCGTGGGAGAAACTTGGATTTGACAGAGGTTTCGGCTGCTGTGGTCTCTTCAGAGTGATGCTTAGTTTTGGAGGAAGAACAAATTGAAGAGACGAAGATTAGAGCTGAAACTTTGAGGTTAGTAAGTTAACTCGATTTCTAGCAGGTTTCATCAAGGATGCTTGAGCTGAAATTGTTTAATTGTGTGTCAAAACTCAGGAAGAAGAGACGGGAGTTGAACTGTTGAATGATTAGAGGTAACTCGGAGTTGTCGGAGGATATGTTTCAAACGGGGAAGATGTGTTTCATGAAATTTTGAGGTAAGATGAAGGACCTATGTTTTAACAAGTTTGTAGAAGGAAGAAAGTACTGAAATTGATTGGAACGAAATGTTTAGCAGGTTGAAGAAGGAAGAAGAAAGGAAGAAGGAAATGGTTCTGTCACAGCGAAAGTATCGCTGAGTGAGCGAGAGACTGAGCAGCAGAGGAAGTAACGCTGCAACGCAAAGATAGGCTTGCGTCTCACAACTCTCTCTAGAGTATCGCTGGGTATCGCTCCTCAAGGTAGTTTCGCTGGTTTTAATCAACGCAGTGTCGCTAGTACAGTTTGAATATCTTTTGAGTAACGCTGGTAGCTTACTAATTCCTATAGAGTAACGATGCTGTTGTATGCTTACAGTAAAGGGAGAATATGGAAACTAAATTTGACGATTATGTGTTTTCAGGCCAAGAAGAGCTCGGGGAGGCTTATAACCCACTTAGAGCCGGGACCAATTGTGAGTGACTGTATGTTATACCTTGTGTTAAACTTAGTATGCATATTGATGAGGAATCATGATCCATGGTTGTATACCCCTGTATGTGAGGTGTTAGTTACAAATGTCTAAACACATAAGTGGCTGAGGGACCTTATGGTGAACGCTACTTGTAAGAAAGCGTGTAATTAAGTGCCGAGGGATTCGAGAAAGCACTTGAATAACAGTAGAAAATGGACTACAATGCTCAGGGACTGTAAGTGAAGGCATGTAGTAACCTATTACAACTAGCTCGTGCCGAGGGATTTTGTGTGAAGGCACTTGAGCATAGATAGAGTTTGATACTTGTGCCGAGGGATTTCATGTGAAGGCACATGGTATTGTAGTTATACATGAATAAGTGCTGAGGGACGGAAAGTGAAGGCACTAAATAGATAGGAAACTTGTGAAACATGGGAATTGATAGATATACATGCATAGTGGAAAGTGAATCATGATAATTCGATGGGATGGGTTGTGCGTTGGTTACTATCTTACAAACTGGATTAAAGTTAATATGATTAGTTTTAGTAGATTTAGTCACTCACTGAGCCTTTTGCTCATCCAGTTTGTTGTGGTTTGCTGTTTCAGGTAGCGAGCGTGTCCGGGACGCCTAGCCTACTGAAGAATCTCGTCTGGGCCTATCTGGAAGCGAACCTCTGGGATAGTTGTAAATATTTAGAATGCTCATATGTCATGTAATAAACATCTTTATTGAGAATGTAGTGAAAGAGGGACGTGTTGTACCTACTATGAGTATATTCTGACATATTAGTTTAAAGTTTACACGTTCTTCTGATCTGATAAAGAGATTGTTGTATGACTTCCTATTCTTTTATGGTTTATATAATACTGAGTCTTATGTGAGGGTATAGTATCATGCTCCTTCCTAGGTTTAGAGTAAATCTGGGTTGGGGTGTGACAAACCCTTTTGCCATAAGTCTTACTTTGAAGATCTATATTTTCGTATCTACACATGTACATCTCTACTGTAGATCGATTCATATCCTATGGGTTTTATCCCATAAAAAAAATCCACAAATCCATATTGAGATGAAGTACGAAAACTTTATCTTGAGTTCATGACTTTGACCTAACAATCCTCGTCAATATCCCTCAACACGACTTTGAGGATGATTAGTCTTGAATTTGTCAACTAATATGACAATTTTGACTTCAACTAAGTCATAGTAAAGGTTGAGTTATCCAACAACTCTCCCACTACGATGAAGGCTCATCATGTTTAACTAGGATTCATTTGACATTCAAATGTAATTAAATGGTTAATAACACTTATTAACTCTTAATGAATTTACCTGAAACCAAAATATCAACTCTATTTAACTTTAGAAAAGGTTATAGTCTTTGATTTGACATTCCTTATAAAATTAATATTTGTCATACAAATATTTTATTTTAATTTAGGATTGCATAAAAGATCATTCTTTTCCTCCATGAGGGCAACCTACTCTTAAGCATATCCGTGAATATATATAATCCTTTAGGTATGTTTTAGCATGTGCATCTTAACATACTCATATCTGAAATATTGTAAACTAGTTTGCTACATTTCCATTATCCAAAATTTTCTCCCAGACAGTTTGGGAGGGAATAATGTTCACAGTACAATCTCTATTGCATGCCCTAACCAGAGTATGGCAATGATGTGTAATTTATTAATGATGTGATCATGTCTAACAAAGTACTCATCATCAACATGACCAAGTCCAAAAAGGTCAACTTTCTCCTTTTGAAGCATAATTTCATTCAAATTGTATCTAATGCTTAAAGTTGAGATATAATCTTATTTCCTATCAATTAGGCATAGTACTGAAGTTTCTGTATTTTTATGATCTGATCATATTATATCTTGATAGACTTGCCTAATTGATTTAAACTTTAGTATAACTTCTTTGAACTTCTTCAAAGAAAAGACTTAAAATGCATTAGATAAAGATATTGATACGCTAAATATTCATCAATCCAATTGATGAAATATTTACAATGATTGTTGAACTTTTACATTCACCAGATCTCTCGGGTCAAAATGTGTAACTTAAACATGCAATAAGGTTCAATGACTATTTGGCATAAAAGGCAAGATCTTCAGACAGGTAAATTAATTTAACTCTAACTCTTAGAGAATTATCTGTACTAGTCATTTTATAAATTGATGATAAGCAACTTTAATTGCCAAAGCCAAGTATCTTTTAGGAGAAAATAATTTGTCTTTCCATTCTGGAATAAATAATCATGAATTTCTCGGTGTTGTATTTGTATATGTTAAAGATTTTAACACATACTAATTGTACCTATTTAGGTTAAACATATTTTCAAACAACTTTTGCAAATATGCTTTATTACATAAAACATTCATACCTTATGAATTAATTAGTAATAAAGTTTTGAGAAATTGAATTTCTCTTATGGTGATGAAACCACCACATTCAGCATAAGTATTAAATATAACATCTCATGTCACCCACTACACTTACTAAGATGGACTTCCTAGTGCCAAACATGTAGAAACCATTCTACTTCATTAAGTAGTTTACAAGAATTATAATCTAATTGTAATGAAGAAAAATATGATAGTGAATTCTTATTCAACTATCTAGGTGTGAATCTTAATTTTCCACCAAGAATCAAGTAAATCAAATTTACTTTCATTCTTATTTTTCTTCTATTGATGTATTTCCGAAATTCCCCATTGTGTGACTCCTCAAGCTAATTTGGAAACAGTTTCCTTACAGCTCTAGTCATATAATTTATTTTCTTGGAACATAATACTTATTCTTGAGATTATTTTGATAATTATCTACATTAGGCTTATATTGCCTGCAACATGTCATATATTGTTGTCTTGTGCTCTATCTTCCACGCATGGCATCAAATATGTCACTTAGAAGATAAATATAAGCTATCTCTCCAATCGTGATTCATCAATCACATGGTTCATGAACAATTCATGAAGTGGCAATAGAACTATGAAAATGTTTCTCAATTAAAGACAAATTTTGAAAATTACACTATCATTAAAATAGTGTCAATTGTACTTTTCCAAGTAATATTTTTTTCTCAAATTTTGACTTATATTGGTAATTCAAAATTAAAATTATGAGAGAAAATGACACAACATTTAAGTATATAAAATATATTAGTTAATAGCATGTAATCAAATATCCATTCAAATTTAACATTAAATTTTATGAACCCTACAAATCATGTCTAATGCAATGATACTCTAGTGATTTAGAACAAGTACCGCTTAAGGGTAGGTCAAATGCTCCTTCACTGGATTGAGGCATTCTCAACCAAACATTATACCAGAATAACTATTACTCCTATAAGGTTTAATTACCATTATTTGGTCAGAACACCATTAACAACTTTAATATGCTCTTGTAAGTGTAACCCATCATTTTAGATTTTTGTAGTTCTACCTCAACAAGCCTATCGAAGGGAATGCCAATATTGGAAACAAAAGACTAATACAATTTTTTCCTTTCTTGACGCACGGGTTTTTTGTTTTCTTGATGGTCATGGAAAGATACCAAAAAAAACCTTAATTTAGAGTTTTAAAATTATTATTAATTTAAATTTACATTTCTTGATGGTCGTAGAACATCAAGAAGGATTTATATTTAACTTGATGTGCATGTACATCAAGAAAATGATTGAAAAGTATGTAAGTTGCGCCAAAATAGTGAATTCCCAGTTTTTGGATTTGTTGATGTTAAAAACCATCAAGAAAACCCTTTCTCAATGGTCATCGCCCATAAAGAAAAAAGAAAGCATGTAGATTGACATTCATTGGCCATCATGAAAAGGCCCAAATTTGGGCCTCAGCCAAGAAATGACAAAACGACGTCGTTTTGAGCCAGCTTTCTTTGATGGGCATTGCCCATCAAGGAAACCTTCGTATTAAAACCCTTTTCTTCGTAGGTTTTGAAACCCTCATTGTTCACCTAAGACTACTTCACATTTGCTCTGCCTTTTTCCTTCGTACTGTCGTCCTGAGAAATTCATTTGTTCCT
Source organism: Citrullus mucosospermus (assembly GCA_030954485.1). Classification (NCBI taxonomy): domain Eukaryota; kingdom Viridiplantae; phylum Streptophyta; class Magnoliopsida; order Cucurbitales; family Cucurbitaceae; genus Citrullus; species Citrullus mucosospermus. The sequence goes on along the minus strand of CM062064.1, from coordinate 7,811,788 downwards.
TCACCATTAATGGCGTCCTTGATGATAATGAACCTAACCATGTTCGCGCCTCATTTTCCATTGTTGTAACTCTCTTCATTTTGCCATCACTCGCTTCTCCATGGCTGCCTCTCTGCTTCCGCTTCCACTTCAATTTGCAGGTCCTCATTTCGGAGAGTAAACGGTGACCCTCAGCTTCTCTCACCTTCGTCTTCCTCGAGATACCACAATTCGACTTGAAATGTGAAGGTTAAGTCGCAACTGAGGCATCCAATTATTGCGTCAGACGATTCTTGGGACACATGGGCTGCTTTTTTTTTATATTGGCACATTGGGGCTCTGGTACTTCCTCTCCAACCTTAATTTACATTGTTCAAAATGGATATCAGTTGTGGCTCACATTTTTTGCTAGTGAAAGCCACGAAAATTTCAGAACCCACGGAAATTTGGGCAAATCTGAGCAACTTGTGGTGTATAGAAGATTTCAGGTAGTAGATTTCGAGTTTGAAGCTGAAATTTTGCAGTTAGTAAGTTAAGACACTTCTTAACATTTCTTAAGAAGGATATTTATGCTAATTATGAGTGGATAGATTGTTGAAATTATTTTTCAAATAATTTGTAGCTCCAGAGTCAGGGTACCAATTATTGTCAATATTCAAATCCGAGGAAGGCACTATAGCAGTCATCTGGGAAATACCAGATTGATTAGATGATTCAGGGATGTGAGAAGGAGAAAAACCTGATTGTTGATGATTGTTTTGTAATGGAGCATATTGAAAGAAACATTTGGAACCTGTATGTCGAACCGATAGTCTTCTTCTTGTAGTCTTCCTTTTCCTTTTCCAAGAGATCTTCCTTGCGATGAATCTGACAAGGATCCAGCTTGTGGGAGCCGCTTCTTGAATGAATGAGAAGAAGAATTTTCTTAGAACTGCTTCTTGAAAGAATGGGAAGAAGAATTTTCTTAGAACTTTTCTAAGAAAATTGGGAGAATTTCTAGAGGGAGAGTTTTAGAGTAATCGTAGATATTATTCTTGTAGAGAGTGTGTGTTTTATGAGGACTCCCAAGGGTCCTATTTATAGAACTCTATGAGTTACTCCTAATTCTATTAGGATAACCCCTCTGCAGAGATATTAAATTAAATATTTAATAATATATAAAATTAATAAATATCTACCCAAAGGTATGTTGCTTATGTTTGATTTAGGGAATAACCTAGAGCTTGTTAACCCTTATTTTAGGTTGAATTGGTTGAAACTTAGAAGAAGTGGGGCATGATCGGATTAATAAAGTTTGGTTTTAAAGAATTAAATTCTTCCCTATGTTTAATATGATTTATGCAAGATTGGATATATTTTAACCAAAAGATTATGTTTTAAGTATGAATCAAGATATTTTAAGGGTTACATTGTGTTTATTGTTAACTTGGCTGAATTTATGGGAATATTAGAACTCTTTGGACTTGGAAGAGGTTAGATGGGAAGTAACCCTAGATTATATTTGAATTTCAGGCCAAACAACATTAGGTGAAGCTTATTAGCCCGAGGGAATGAGGCAATAGCTATGAGTGGATTTGTTTTAAATACTTAATACTAAAGTATTTGAGTATATTATGTATATTCATTATGTTAACACTCCAATATCTTTGTGTGTTTGTTTTGTTTAGGGACATAAGAATGTTTTATGCTTGAACAAGTACACGAGCTCGACCTGTTACTTGGGTCCCCGTTAAGGTAACCATTTCAATTTTGATGTAATGATATTATACTTTTGATTAAAAGATTTGGTTTCTTCTAATATTGGTTGAAATATATGTGTACATATATAGTGTGCTAAACAACCGGGTAGTACGGAGTGTGGGTACTATACTATGAAGTTCATACACAACGTAGTAACTCATAGGAGCACAATAATTATATATGTGGTATGTAGTTGCTTAAACATCTTCTTTAACTATAGTTTTTACACTCAATATAATTGTTTTTAATCAATATAATATGGTTTGTTTACTTGTAGTTAACAAGACAAACACCTTACAGTCAATTGGAATTTAGACACGATGAGAGTTGGCTATTGTCACTTCACAATTTATTGTTAGGTTTAAGGACAAAGTTTCCGTTTTTTTTTAGTTTAATGACAAACAATATGATGTCAAGTTTGGTAGGATTAGGCCTTATATGTTTCGGTTTCAAGATACTAACATTTTGTAGAAAAGGTACTTTACTAGTTGATTAATGAAAATTACTTGATTCATGTAACATGCACAAGTTGTTTGGAGTGAATGCAAATTGTGTTGGGTTGTATGTTCTAAAAACTCGTAGTTTTTGTAAACAAATGAATTTTAGTACATATGAAGTTATTTAAGTGAATTAATTATTTATTAACTCTAAATCCAATTAAATTACGAACCCTTGGCTATTATCATGAGTACTTGGACTTTATGTGGAGACATAAACAGGATCAAGTTCTAGTAAGTAGCCTAAATAGTCTATAGTACATGGATCAGGTTGGGTACCTCTTTTTCTAGAGACACTATTGAATACAGCCCGCTTCATGATTGTTACAAATGTTGTAAGATGTCATAAATGAAGTGATCCTGATTTGTTCATGTAGAGACATGTGAACGGGGGTATTCTACATAATAAGATTGTATAAGACTGACCCTGAAATAATCACCGTTACGTATTAACATCATTTATGATTAACATTGATTAATTTCACTTATCGATGACCTAGATAACTTGATCTGAATCTTGAGCTAATTCCTATTTATTCATAATTATCCCTTGATCTGCATAAGTGAGAGTAAGCTCAATAGCACTGCTCAACATTCCTCCCATTTCAGGGATAAGACTGGGTAGATAGCTGGGGACATAAAATTTGTAGACAGAATTCACTCCTACCCAACTTAGGGATAGTAGAGAGGTTGTTCTCTTAAGTGTTTTTCCTAGGATTTGAACAAGAGGCCCCATCCTCTCACTGACCCGAGAGGGAATAGATTTAGTGATTAGATCCTAAATCAATTGTTCATTAGAGGGACAGTGGTACTTAAGGAGAAAAGATGTAACTCAGAGGTAAATCGGTAATTGACCTACCTGAAGTTATGAACGACTTGTGAAAGATTGACTTATCGATGATGGTTATATCAAATGGACACAAATATATCTACAGTGAGGAGAGTGCAGCTACGAGCTTCCCGTTAGTTAACGAATGTTGGTCTAGGTTAAAGAGTTTGGCTAGTTAATCTCGGATCGTTGAAGCTCATAATCTGTAAGTCCAGTAAGTCCCTCTACTAGCTCATAAATGGACTAAAATCTTAGATAGTGTGGTGAATGAGTTTGAAACTGTTCAAATCTTGGCTTAAGGAATGAAAGTTAGATATATACGATATATCGACGTTTAATTACGAATTAAACGAACAAATAGAGTTAATTATAATATTTAAATATGATTTAAATATTAATCATATGAATAGAGAAATCGGGACAAATAGAGTTAGTTTAAATATGATTTAAAAAAACAAATAGAGTTAGTTTGTTTAGAAAAATCGGGACAAGTGGGAAAAATAATATTATTTTATTATTTAATATTAAAATAATATTTAATTAATTAAATATTAAATTATTATTTTTTAAAAATTAAAAATCAATTTTAATTCAATTTTTGGAAATTCATTGAAAATTGATTTTAAAATTGATTTTTGAAGATTGGATTTTCCCACTAATTAAACTAGAAGCTTGGTTGTTTTCTTCACAATTAACCAACAAATTAACCATTTTGTGTTGTCAAAATTTTGATGCAATTGGACTGCATGTTATTTTTTAATAAATAGAGATGATTTTGACATAAAAATCGTTAACAATTTTGTGAAATTAAGGGTTAATTTTTCAAAATTCCATCAATTGTTCATTTTCTTCCCAACCTTCATTCTTTCTCAAATTCACCACAAATTTGGATCCCACTATCCAATCTAAGCCTAGAGAATAGTAGAGAAGACTCTTATAGTGATCTACAACCAAGTGGTGCTGAAATTCATCAAGAGTTGAAGGAGAATTTGGAGCTTCAAGGGTAAGTGTTCTTGAAACTTTGGTTTTTCTTTTTAATTGCATGTTTAATCCTCTAAATTGAGCATCTTAGAGTGAAAATTGATCAAATTAACTTCCGCTACATGCTCATGTATCCATCAAATTGCAGCTATAAAACATGCTTGGGGTCGATTACAGGTTACTTGTGGGGGGTCACAATGACCCAAAAAAATTTTTTTTCCTAAAATTGTTATAGTTGATGGCCAAAAATTGTCAATGAAAATATACCGTGATACATTTGTCTTGATGGCAAAAAAACGTCAATAAAAAGGGCTTTCTTGATGGTTATTTACAGATACCTTATGGAAAAAAAATATCAATAATAATCTACTTTGACGTTCAAAAAGTATCAACAAAAGTATCTATCTTGATGGTCAGGCTTCAATACTTTATGGGCAAAAAACATCAACCTAACCTATCTTGATGGCCAAAACCATCAAGATAGGGTTTGTGTTGACGTTTTTTGGCCATCAAGAAAACTATCGTCAGGCTTCAATACTTGATGGACAAAAAATATCAACCTAACCTATCTTGATGGCCGCCATCAAGATAAGGTTTGTGTTAACGTTTTTGGCCATCAAGAAAACTATCTATCTTGATGGCCAGACTTTCTTGTTATGGGCTTTATTGATGTTTTTTGGCCATCAAAATATGTCTTTCTTGATTTTTTTTTTGCCATCAACAAAAGCAAAATTTGTAGTAGTCATATCCACTACTGTAGTTTACCTTGATATTGACCCTCCAAACACCTTCCGAAGGGGGACGAAAACAGTGCCGAATAAAAGCCGCCACAAGGCCAAGCATGAGTCTCACGGTGTAAAACAATGATGGAGACCTTAGGATACATTAACCACATGTCCTTCTCCCACTTACTATAAATACTTTCTCTAATTCACCTTGATCTTAACTCATGCAAACACCTTCCAAAGGGGGACAAAAGCAGTGTCGAAGCAAAGCCGCCACGAGGCCAAGCATAAATCTCACGGTGTGAATCTTACCAAAGAACGTAAGAGAGATGACATATCATATACATCTATTCTCCCACTAAGTATTTTAAAATAGGGGTTTCATTACTTAGATAAACTTAGGTTAAATCATTTATCCAAGTCTTAAAATTAAATTAAGAGATCTATTTTATCTAATCTCATTAGATAAGCATGCAATTTACTTTATTCTAATCTAATTAGAATTTTAATAAAGATAAATCAAAATTTTAAATTGTATAAAAAATTGAATCCATTTTATCTTTATCCAGTAAGATCCTAATCTTATTAGGTAAGCATGCATTATTTCTAATCTCATTAGAAAAATAAAAAGATAGACTAAAATTAATTAATTGTATCTTTATTTAAGCAAGATCCTAATCCTATTAGGCAAGCATGCAATATTTCTAATCTCATTAGAAAAATATAAAGATAAACTAGAATTTTAAACAATTTAAAATTAAACTAAATTTATCTTTATCTAAGCATGCAATCTTACTTAATTCTTCATTTAATTATCTAATATAACATTTATATTTAAATAAAAGAGAATCTCTACATGCAACTCTACAACAATTTAAATATAACACTTAAATAAAAGAGAAGCTCTACATTCATGCAATTTTAAATTAGGAATTACCCTAATAAATTAAATATAACAATTATATTTAAAATACGCATGATATGCTTAACCTATGGTGGGATTTTATGCAACATTCAATTTAATTAAACATACATCACATGCATCAAATGCATAATTAAATGAAACAAAACAAAATTGACCGGCATATTTGGCATATCCCAGAAATTAAAGATAAAAAATCAAAATTACAATAATTTGAATTTCCAAGACATATCTTTGTCTTCAATTTCTTCTTTGGCCATCAAAATTTAGGGTTTGAAACACCTAAATTTAATCCTTTGAAATTTCAGCCGCACATACTTCAATCAAATCTGCCAGATGCTTTGATGACATATAAAAGATGACGCACAGCAAAATTTCTAGATTTGAAAAATTCTAGATTTTCCAAATTTGAAAAATTCTAGATTTTCCAGATTTCAATATTTCGAGAAAACCAACATTTTTTCAAGAATTTACAACACTTTTACATCAAGAAGATTACATGAAAATCCTAACCCTTGAGGGTTTTACAATTGATCTAATCAAAACTTTAAAATCCAATACCCAATATGCCTAAACAATCAATTTTGCAAACCTTCACATATTCATACATGAACAATTAAAATACCCACCATACAAGATTTTTAATTCAAATCAAGAATTAAATATTGGCTTTGATACCAATTGAAGGGAATTGAATCCCCAGAAGCGTGTGATCGCGTTCTTTGATTTCTTGAAAGAATTAAAAATACAAATAATTAAGAAAAGGTTAAGAAACATACCTCAATATCTTCCCTTGAATCGATAGCATTCTCCTTGTAGTCTTCTTTTTCCAAGTGATCTTCCTTGCTATGACTCTGGCAAGGATCCAGTTTGTGGAAACCGCTTCTTGAAAGAATAAAGGAAAAATTTTCTTAGAACTTCTCTTAGAAAATTGGGAGAACTTCTAGAGGGAGAGTTTTAGAATAATCGTAGAGATTATTCTTGTAGAGAGTGTGTTCTATGAGGATTCCCAAGAGCCTTATTTATAGTATAAAAGACTTTGAGCTGACCATTGTTTGAAATTTTGGAATTGTAGGTAGCCTCTTGTAATGGCTTAACATTGAAAAGGTAGAGGCCTTAATGGAGTGTCCCTTGGAGTAGATTTTGGCCAGTAATCTGATCATTCATATAATAGGAATTTGGATGAAATTAAAAAATACACAGTTATCTCGAGCAACTTGAGACACACTTATAAGACTCTTTGTAATGGATAGGACATGAAGTAACTTTTTAAGAATAAGAGAATGATCATTATTCATGGATGGAAAGGAAGTAGAACCGTAATGTAAAATAGGCAAACTTAACCCATTTGATGCATATATTTGATTTCCTCTTCCTTAGATCTAGTTGATAGATTGTTGAGATTATTTTTTAAATGATTTGTAGCTCTAGAGTTAGGGTACTAATTATTGTCAATATTCAAATCCAGGGAAGCCAACATAGTAGTCATCTGGGAAATACCAAATTGATTAGATGATTCAGGAAAATGAGAAGGAGAAATACCTAATTGTTGCTAATTGTTTTAAGATGGAGCATATTCAAAAAAACATTTGGAACCTGTATGTCCAAATTTAGTGCATATTTGACACTGTGGTTGGTTCCGATTCATCAAATTATTGTTTCCACTTAAGGAAATTGAATCTCGGCGGAAGCATGTGATTGTTATCTTTGATTTCTTGAAAGAATTAAAAATAAGAAAAGGTTAAACAACATACCTTTGTCGATCTATAATTTCAGCAAAATCTTCTCATCGAACTGATAGTCTTCTCCTTGTAGTCTTCCTTTTCCTTTTCCAAGAGATCTTCCTTGCTATGAGTCTGACAAGGATCCGGTTTGTGGGAGCCGTTTCTTGAAAAAATGAGAAGAAGAATTTTCTTAGAACCGCTTCTTGAAAGAATGGGAAGAAGAATTTTCTTAGAACTTTTCTATGAAAATTGAGAGAATTTCTAAAGGGAGAGTTTTAGAGTAATCATAGATATTATTCTTGTAGAGAGTGTCTATTCTATGAGGACTCCCAAGGGTCCTATTTATATAACTCTATGAGTGATTAGGATAACCCATCTCCAGATATATTAAATTAAATATTTAATAATATCTAATATTAATAAATATCTACCCAAATAATATCTTATATTAAATGATTTAAAATAGTTAAATCTTATTTAAATATTTATTTTCTGCAGAATTTTTAATTTGGATCATATCTAAATTAAATAATTAATTATTTGACTCCAATTTAAATTAATTAATTAATTCTCTCTCTATTTATTTATATGGATTTCATTCAAATAAATAATTAATTATTTGAATCATATTCGAATAAATTAATTCTCCATATTATAAAGTTATAATTTGAATCTTATTAAAAAAAAAACCTTAGAATAAATCATCTAATTAATTGTATCCAATACAATTAATATTTTCCCTTATAAATTTGAACATTTTAAATTTTTCGTTCAACATATTAGTTGATCCTTGTTGGTCTGTGGTGAGCCGGCATTGGGACCTTATGGACCTACAGATTATCAGCTCCAATAATCCAAAATTAATTAATTAAATTAATCTTCATTCATTAACTACAGGGCAAACCACTATAGACCCATAGTTAAACTCTTATGCACTATAGGACAAGTTGTGTCCATGCATATAATCAATTTAAGCAAGTTGATCCTTCACCAATTGTTTGTAATTATAGTTGGGTCAAATGTCCGTCTTACCCTTGTAATTATCACTTTTTCTTAATTACTAATGGTTTCTCTAATAAACAATTTGTTTATAGTTTGACCATAAACTAAGTCCCTCTCAGGCTAGTGAGAGAGTGAGGCCCCTTGCTCAAGAACCGAAATAAGCACTTAAGGGAACTACTCATCTACTTACTCTATTTGGGAATGAGTGAATTCCATCTTGTGAATTTATGTTCCCAGTTCTCCATTTAGTAAAATCCCCAAAATGGTAGGCTTATTGAGTCGGCAACTGGGGTCACTCTCACCCATGCAAATCAAAGGACTGACCTCACAGACAAAAGTTCATAAGTCACTTAGGATTAAGATCGAGTCGCATGTGATCATCCTATGAAATAATAATCTCATCAATTAACGGATTTACAAAGAGAGATTAAATATTTCGCGGTCCGGTCTTATACAAACTCTTTGTATAGGATACCCCACTCACATGTCTTAACAGTTTGGATCAAACCATTTGTAATTATTACAAAGTGGGTCGTATTCATAGTATCACCAATATAAGACACCCAACCTTATCCATATACTATAGATCTTTAGGTTATTTCTTGAACATGATCCACCCGCATGTCAACTACATATATGTTCAAGACTTCATGCAATAAACTTGGATTTTTCCGTTAATGGATAAATTAGTATTGCATAACTAATAATTAAATTAATTAACTAATCAATTACAAGACATTAGGGTACAAATCCCAACATTCACAACGTCCACGATTTCCACAGCCTCCTCCTCAGCAGGGTTAGTTCTGATTGTTGGGGTTGTTTTGCCTAATATTTTTGCCTTCTCTATCAATATTATTTGAAGAAAGATTTGCAGAAGGTAAAGAACCTTCTTGACTAACTATTTTACATTACAATATGCGTTTCCAAATTCAATAAGAGAGCTGTAATATCTTGAATAGAAGGTGAGTCAGTAAGAGCAGCAATAACAAAGACCATAAATTCAAATTCCGATCCCAATCTAGCATGGATATATAAGATATGAACATCTTGGGGTACATGCTTACCCACTGAAGCTAAGGCATCCACACAGTATTGTATCTTCATGAGTACTCCTTAGGAGGCATGGATCCCTTTTTAATGTTCTGGAGGGTTTTTTTTTTTTTTTTTTTTTTTTTTTTTTTTTTTTTTTGCATGGTTTGAGCTAGGCTTCGTGTTGCAAATATACTGTGGAGAGTGGACCAAATATCTTTGGTCAATGTGCAGGTAATCATCTGTGTCAAAATATATTCGGACGTGGAGCCTATAAGCCAAGACGAAATCAGTTCATCTTGACGTTTCCAGAGTTTGTATTTGGTGCTCATCGTTCGACTAGTTGTTGATGTGGATTCAAAAGTTGTTTGGTATTTTGGCGGTGATCATTTTCTAGAAACGTTTCCAGCCCACAACCTTCAAGGGTTGTGGAGATTTGAAATTTCCACAACATAAAATTATCATTAATTAATTTTGTTATTGAGATTTTGCTACCTAGATTGAAGCTTTGAGTAGAATCTTCTATTTTCTATCACAGCCATGGATAGCCAAAAAAGACACGTCCGTAAAAGAAATTAGGGAAAAACTTTTAGAAGAACGATTGAATAACAAAAAAGACCTTTGTCTTTAGACATTAGCTCTAATACCATCAAAGCAAATACAGAAGCATGAAAGAATCTAGATGTGTAAGAGAAGACCTTTTATTTTCATTGTATGAATGGAATTGATTTACAACCATTATGTAAAAAGAATGTGGGAAGAGACTCTTGCAAAAAATTGACTCATCCACACTGAATCAAAGCCCTGATAACAGTTTTTGTTTCTAGAAAAGAAATCACCCAAAACGTAAATAAAATGATCAGCAAAGGGTCCTTATACAATGGGCCATGCGCTTAACACAAAACAAAACAATAATGAGGATCAATGGGCTTCGGTCTTCCTTGACTACTGGGCTCCCTTAATAGTTATTTTGTAATATTTACATCTAAAGTCACACTTACATATCATAATCACTAGATTACGAAGAATAAAAGAAAAATATTGAGAATCTATTAGGGCTTGTTGGATGAAGACCATTCTAAAGGTTCAATAGACAACATTATTCACTTAAGATGTGATTTATGATATTTTCTTTTATAAACCTAGCTTGTTCACCCATTTTGTTTACCTTCGCAATGAAAAGAAAAACAAGAGAAAGAAACAAGGTTGAGGACATCTTAGAACTCTATTGGGACATATGACCATTACAAGGTTCAAGGGGCAACATTGTTCAAATCAAATTATGTGATTTATTATTCTTGGTTCTACGATCTTTAATACTCATCAAATATGTGTGATTCATATGTAGTAGCAAGATGTGGAAGAAATCAATCTGTGTTAATTGTCAGTAGTTTACATGACATCGGTGTTACTTGTCATAGTTTGGTTGCTCTCCAAAAGTTAGCCCAAACGTATACTCATCATAGAAGGAATAGAATGCAGCATTGTTCACTTTAGATGATGTGCTTTGTGATATTTCTTTCTATAATCACACACACATTGTATCCACAAGATGAAGAACAATAAAAGAAAAGGAAAACAAATTTGAGAATCTCTTAGGATTTGTTAGATGGATGACCATTCTAAATGTTCAATTGTTGTTTAAGTATCAATGTGACTTAAGATATTTAAGTTCTTGTTTCCTATTTTTGGTTTCTATCTTTCCTTTTTTTTAGAAATAAACTTATTTTTTAATTATTCTCATTTCTTGTTTCTAAATTTTGAGAAATATTTCTAAAAAATGGGTCAAAATTAAGAAACAACAAAATGTAGTTTCTCCTATTTTTGTTTCTATTTTTACCTTACCGTTCTCTAAAGTAATCATTCTCAACTTTTAATGTATTGGTATTAGGCGCCCATAGTAATTATTTTCCTTCTGACAGTCATGAGTTTGAATCCCAATTATTTTTGGACATTTTCAATTTTTATTTTTTTTTAAAGAAAATGCTTTTTCATTACCTTTGTTTATTAATTTTGTTATTTACAAAAATAATTCTCCCATATTTATATTTTATTTTTATTTTGAATTTATAATTATCCAATATTTAAATTATATATTATTTTAATTTTCACTATGTATATTAATTTTTTTATATTTCAAAGTTCAACTCCCAAGATAGGAACTTTTTTCTTTTATATTTTTTTCCATCTTTTATATTTTATTTATTTATTTTGTTATTTACAAAAATAATTCTCCCATATTTATATTTTATTTTATTTTTGAATTTTAAAATGATCCAAATTTAGATTTATATATTCTTTTAATTTTCAATATGTATATTAAGTTTTATTATATTTCAACTTTTAAATATTAAATTTTGCAATATGTGTTTATATATTATTTTAATTCTAATATTCTTATTATATCTGAAACCGAGTAAAATTTTACAATATATAAATTGTGTTGACTAAAACATTCATTTAGCTTAACATTAATATTTTCAACCGACAGTTACATAATCATATAATTAAGTTGGATTTAACTCAACATCATTTAAGACAAATGACTCAAGTTAGAAATGATAGTGCCAATCAAATTTAGGCAACATTTGAAGGATATGATACAACTTTATTATTATATTTAGTTGTCATCGAGACTTTACGTTTATTAGATGACATAAACTTTTGATAATTTTTTTTTTTTATCTTTAATGTATGACATATATTTTTTTTAATATTATTTTGTTATAAAAAAAAAAAACAAGAAAGTTATCAAACAAATTTCTATTTTTATTACTTTTTTTCTAGAAACAGAAGACATGAATAGTTATCAAACATAGTCACATTTCTTGTTCTCAAAAAAGAAGAAATAGAAAACAAGAAACAGAGAATGAGAAACAAGAAACAGTAAACGGGAACATTATCAAACGGACTATTAGTTGGGGCAACTCGAAAAATAGCAAAATACAAAGCCATTTTTGTAAGAATGGCTAATTGACTAGATTGCATGAGTAGTCCCTATGATGATTGTCACATTTTGGGGATTCCATTTTTCTAATCCTTGAGCGTTTAGTTTAAGTTGCTTTTGAAGTTTTTAATCCTTCGTGCTTCTTTTGAATTTTGATTTCTTCTCCCCTTTATATTTGATATTTTTAAATAATGAATAAATATAACAAATTTTTTTATAATGTATCTAGTATGGTCCCAATATGCACACAGCCACTATTGGCCTTTTCAGTTTTCTTCCATAGTCTACCTCCTTCACATAATAATTTTTTTTTGGATATCTATAATAGATAGCAAAATAAGGAGAAAAATCTATAAATGTAGCACATCTTTAAAATGTTTGTAAACATGGCAAAAGTTAATTAGTCAACTTTTGAATTTTTGTGATTTCTAATTTTGTCTTCCCGTGTCTTGCACTACTTGTTTTCTTCTTCTTCTTTTTTTTTTTTTCTTTCATTTTCTTTTTCGAGCTTTTGTTTCCATCTTCCCAATCTTCTTATATTTTCTTCTTTCCTTCTTTTTTTTTTTTTTTTTTTTTTGCTTTTCTTTTTCCAATCTTTCTTCCTCTCTCCAATCTCCTCATATTTTCTTTTTCCCTTTCTTTTCTTTCCTTTTCTTTTTCCAGATTTTGTCTTCATCTTCTCAATCTCCTCATATTATCAATCATCAAGTTTGATCATTATAACAAAATGGTAAATATAAATAGCAAAGGGAAATTGATTTGAAAGAAAATAATATTTTTAGACCTCAAATTTGCATCATTTTTAGAAACATTTCTTAAAAGTTAGAAATAAGAAACAATAATAGTTGTTAAGCAAGTTTATTTCTCAAAAAATGAGAATTGAGAACGTTATCAAATGGGCCAATAGTTTTTTTTTTTTTTTCCTTTTTATAGGACCTTAAAAAGTATGAAATCTATCAGTAATAATTTCTATCACTAATAGGCTATGATATCATTAATAAACTAAGTCTATTATAGTCTATCAATGATAAGCTTCTATTGCTGACAGACTACTTCAATCAGCGATAGAAGTTTATGACTTAGACTTTTATCAACTAATGTATACTAAATTATTAATAAATACTCGAGATAAAACTAAAAGTCTATAACTAATAGAATCTATTAGTAACTATCAGTGATTCATTATTATGACATAATAATATAAATCTATCAGTGATAGCCACTAATATAATTATAACTTAATCACTCAAAGAATTCTATCATTGATTGAAGAATTCACTGGCTATCACTCATGTTTTTAAATGTTAGAAAAGAATTCACTAAATATTTGTGTATCAGTAATATCAATTATCGATGATATTAGTGATAGAACTTAGATATATATCAGTCATATTTATGTATCGGTGATATCGAACTTAGGTAGATATTAGTGATAGAAGTCTATTATTGATAGTCATGATAAAAGTTTCTCAGTAATAGCCATTGATAGCTTTGAGTGTTAATGTTTCAAAATTGATAGTTACTAATGAAAGTCTATCAGAAATAACCACTAATATTTTCTATCATTGATAGCTTAATTTTTTATGATTTTCTTCCATAGTTATTAGCCACTTATAGAAGTCTATCATTGATAGCCAACTTATTGGAACTAATTAATAAAGTTGAATCTCGAACTAAAGTGTAAGTGGCATGCCTGAAAGTTATCACTAATAGCATGTTATCAGTGATAGAAGCTATCAACGATAACATGCTATTTGATGGTAAAAATGAATGACAAAAGTTATCTCTAATAGCATAGTATCAGTGATAGAAGCTATCATCGATAACCATGATATAAATGATAGAAAGTAGGTGATATCCATATATTGATGATATCAATGATATAAAAGTCAATTCCATTTGATGAAAGTCTATCATTCATAGCCACTAATAGAAGCTATTAGTGATATGACTTAGGTAGATATTAATGATAGTTACTTATAAACCTCTCATTAATAGACTTTTATCACTTATAGCTTTAAATGTTAGTCTTTGAAAGTTGATAACTACTTATAAAAGTCTACTATTGATAATCATTGATGACTTTAAGTGTTAATATTTCAAGTTTGGATTCCAATTGATGAAAGTGTATCAATAATAGTCACTAATAAATTATAGCAAATTGAAAGCTAATATTTCAAGTGTTACTATTTTAAGGTTGAATTAATATTTCTCAAATTAAAAGTTATCACTTAAAGCAGCTATCAGTGATAACCACTAATAGCTATCACTAAAAGTTGCTATTAATGATAACTTTCAATTTGAGAAAATCGGAAGAAGAAGTGTGAAATGGCAAGCTAAACATGAGCTTTTTAGTCATTTACCAATATGACTATCACTGATAGTTGTTATCGGTGATATCTGGCACTAATTTTGTGCTATATCCCTAATATATTTTTCCTTATGCTATATTTTTTATTATTTTGGGCCTGATTGCTATTTGTGCAACCAACCCAAAGCCCACAATTTTCACGTAGCCCACAATTTTCGCATTTTTTCTTTCTAGTTTTCTCAAGTTGAAAGTTATCAGTGATAGCAGCTATCAATGATAGCCATTTATAATAGCTACCTGTGATAGCTTTAAATTTGAGAAATATTAATATGCGACCTTGAAATATAAACACTTAATATATTAGTGTTCAATTTGCTATCAGTTACCAATGGCTATCATTGACACACTTTCATTAATTGGAATTAACCTTGAAATATTAACACTTAAAGCTACCAGTGGTTATCAATGATAGACTTTTATAACTCGTTATTAACTTTGAAAGAAAAACCATCAACTTTAAAAGAAAACTATCAACTTTGAAAGATTAAACTATACCAGTGATAGAAAACTATTATTGACTATCATTGATAGACTTTCATAAATGACTATCAAATTTGAAAGATTACACAGTAGCTATCACTAATAATTTTCTATCGTGACTATCATTAATATTTTTATCAGCGTGGTTATTAACTTTGAAAGATTAACACTTAAAACTATCAATGATAGAAAGCTATCAATGACTATCATTGATAGAAGTCTATCAAGTGACTATCGGTTTTGAAACATTAACACTTAAAAGCTATCAGTTGCTATCATCGATGGACTTCTATTAGTGGCTATGAGCTTTAGTTAGCTATGAATGGTTATTAGCTAAGTTGATGAGGTTTAGAAAATGCTTTCTACTTATGCTTCATCTCACGTTGGTTCCTCCATTTATGATGATGATTGATTATGAATATTTAATTATCAATGGTTATTAGTGGCTATCACTAATTGACTTTCTATAAGTGGCTATCAACTTTCAAAGATTAACATTTAAAGTTATAAATGATAGAAGTCTATCAATGAGAAGTCTATAAATGACTATCACTTATATCTTCCTAAGTCATATCATCGATATCACTAATATTATTCAAACATTATATAATAAAAAGAGATATAGAAAAGAAGTCTATCAGGGATAGAAGTTTAACGTTGACACATCCTATACAGAAGCACACTCCTTAAAATTCATGCACTGATAAAAGTTTATCAATGATAGAAGATCGTCGCTAGAACACTTCTATCAGTGATAATAGCATTTATCATTGGTAGACTTAAATGTAAGCTAATATCCCTAATATACAAACATCACCGATATCTACCTAAGTTATATCACTAGTTTCATTGATAATTGATATTATTGGTACACGAATATCACTAATATCTACCGAAGTCTTATATATTATCGATATCGTTAATATTATTTATTTAATTGATATATACCTAAGTCATATTCTATACGTATATCACTGATACACGAATATCACTGATATCTACCTAAGTTATATTACTGATATCATCGATTTTAAACACTAGAATTATCAAATTTAGATTTTCACATAGTGATAGTCAGTGAATTCTTCAATCAATTATAGAATTCTTTTAGTGACTAATTTATAAGTATGTTAGTGGCTATCATTGATAGATTTATATTATTATTTCATAATAATAGAAGTCTATCACTGATAGATACTAATAGATTTTATAAGTTTGAGACTTTTAGTATGATCTTGAGTATTTACTAATAAATTCTTATACATTAGTTGATAAAAGTCTATAGTAGGCTTCTATCACTAATTGTTGTAGTATGTCAATGATAGAAGTTTATTACTGATAGACTTTATGCTCTTAAAATTCTATAAAAAGGAAAAGAAAAAAAAACTATGAGTTCATTTGATAACATTCTTATTTCTCACTTTTTGAAAAATAAACTTTTTTTATAAACATTATCATTTCTTATTTCCAAATTTTAAGAAATGTTTCTAAATAAGATACAAATTTGAGGAAAAAAAAGTAGTTCCTTTCTAATCCATTTCTATTGAATATTTATTTATATTTAACTTTTCGTTATAATAATTAAACCTAAAAATTCAAATTCCCTTGTCAAATTTTTTTTAGTGTTTCCCGGGTTGGAGGGAAGATGAGGGAGAGAGGGAAAGGCTTGAAGAAAAAAAAAAAAACATGTGCAACAATCGGGAAAAAAAATAATAATGTAAAGAAAAAAGAAAACAAAATAAATAATGTTTCCCGTGGGAGATGGGAAGATGGGAAGATGAGAGAGAGAAAAACTTTGGAGGAAAAAAAAAAGAAAAAGAAGGGGAGGGAAGAAAAAAAATGTGCATGAGGGCAAACTTGTAAATTTGACAAAATTCAAAAGTAAACTCGTCAACTTTTGTCATATTTGTCAATATTTTAGAGAGGTGCTATATTTTTAGATTTTTTTTCTTATTTTCCTATCTATTACAATTGTCCATCCATCAACAGTAATGTAAAAAGTGGACCTAATTGATTACTTTTGTTATTATTTCTCATCATTCCGTAATTGTAATGAGTTGTAGGGTCCACCTTGAAAGTTGTTATCAAAGCTTGTAATCTAATTAAGGAAGGGAGGATACTCAATCTGATTATGGTTGAAAATTACGTGGGACTCACTACATTTAACATTAACGTTATCATTACCATTACAGATATTACTACTTTAACAATATGAAAATTAAGAATATGCGACATTTTTGTTACATTTACCTTTATTGTTACTATTATCATTACCGTTAGGGTCAAGCAGTAACGGTAGCAATAATGGGAAGATTAAAATGTGACAAATTCACAATTTTAAGTGCAATAAAAAACAATCCAATTATATATTTACAATTCAGGCCTATTACGATTCATCTATCAATAAATCTCATTTCGATTACACTAATTTTCATTACCATTTGGTAAACGTGGTATAAGTTTAAATTTTGAAGTCATTTAAAAGTAAAGATATTTTAACATTTTACTCCATTTATAAGTATGGTTAGGAAAAACACTCAAAAAACGAATAAAAACCAGATCAACCTTCACGCAGCAAAACGTCGCTCTCAAATCTGAAGTTAATTCCTTCATCACTCATTATCATTCCCAATATAAATTTGGAGCCCTTATCTTCGCTTCCTCGCTCACCACAAAGCTAAAGCTAATTTCAACAGCAGAAGGAAAAAAAATATATAAAAATTAATATAAAAAAATGTGTTCTAAAGTATCAGTAGTTCCAAGCTCTTTGGATGTGGCTCGAAGGTCTGCCCAATTTGAAGCTAGTGTTTGGGGAGATTACTTTCTTTCCTATCATTCTCTTCCTCCAGTAATTATTATTATTTTTTCTCTTTTTATGTCATTAAAATATGTTGTAATTGCCACTTAAATATTTGCTTCTTCTTTTTTTTTTTTTTTTTCCTATTCTAGTTAGTGTTTGGCATTTTGATATTATTACATTTTTCAGGAACAAGCCAACAAGTCGACGGAGAGACAGATGGAAGAATTGAAAGAAGAAATAAAAAGTCAGTTACTGATTACTACAACAAAAGATAACATTGAGAAATTAAAACTCATCGATTCAATTCAACGCTTAGGCGTTTCTTACCATTTCGAAACTGAGATCCACAAAGTTCTTCAACAACTTTATCATAATAGTGCTCAACATGATAATGACCTTCACACTATGACTCTCCGATTCAGACTTCTTAGGCAACAAGGCTACAACATATCATCCCGTAAGTTTCTTTTTTTTTTTTTTTTTTTTGGTTGGAAAGAAACTTTGTAAATAAAGCTCCCACCCTCGGGAATTAGAAAACCCAATTTCTCCTTAAATCTTTTGAATGGAAAGAAACAAAAAGCCGAAAAGAATTCAAAAAACCACAACATAACCAAGAACATAGTATGCAATCAGTTTGAGTTTGTGTTAAAGTGTTGATATAATTAATTTATCATAATCCATCGGTGGTTTTTGGGTCAACCAATGATTAATATGGTATCAGAACACAAGGTTTTGTGCTCAAATTACTATAATGTTATTTTTTCTCTAATTAATATGATTTTTAGTTCTCGGACTTCTACAAATTTTTAAGCCCACAACTAAGGGAGATTGTTAAAGTTTTGAATATAATTAAGTAAGTTGGTCGTTACTCATTTGTTTAAACTTGTAGGTCAATTGGTTATTTACCAGGAAAAAGATACTTGGGTGCCTCTTGAGTTGCATCTATCTTTTTGTAGCTCATTTAGTTACCCAACCGCAGTTGTTCACGTGGCAAACTCATTCTTTTTTTCTTTTTTTCTTTTAAAAGAATAATTTTGAATACTCCTAAAGTTAAAAAAGATGAGTGCAACCTAAGATGCAACTAAATATTGCTCCTACCGGAGAGCTATTATCGTACCATAACCTTAACTCTTCCTTCTGCAGAGCCTTTCAATAAGTTTCGAGGCAAATGGGGAAGTTCATATAATAACAATAATGTAGAAGAACTCTTGAGTTTATACGAAGCATCGCAATTGAGGATGCGAGGAGAGGAAGCATTGGACGAAGCATTTTGTTTTGCTACCGCTCAGTTGGAAGCCATTGTCGGAGACTCTGCCACCGATACAACGGTTGCAGCGGAAGTTCGCCGTGCTTTGAAGTGGCCGCTGTACAAGAATCTGCCAAGGCTTGAAGCCAGACACTACATTGGTTTGTTCAGCGAGAAGCCATGGAGGAATGAGAGTTTGCTTAACTTTGCAAAGATGAATTTCAACCAATTGCAAAAACTTCATCAGAAAGAGATTGCTTACATCTCAAAGTGATTAATCTTTTGAAGTTTTGATATTTTTGTTTGATTAGAAACATAATTATTAACTTAGTTTAAATTGGAACAGGTGGTGGGAAGATTATGGATTTGCAGAAAAGCTATCATTTGCAAGGAACAGGATTGTGGAGGGATATTTTTTTGCTCTTGGGATATTCTTTAAACCTCAATTTTTAAGTGCCAGACTTATTATGACCAAAATCGTTGCTATTGGGTCAATGTTAGATGATATTTATGATGTTTATGGCACATTTGAAGAACTCAAACTCTTGACCCTTGCACTTGAGAGGTGGGTTTTCTTTCCTTTTTTTTAATTTTTTTTTATTTTTCTTTTGGCACAAATTAGGTTTTTTGTTTTATTTTATTTTTTTTGTTTTTAATAAATAAAATAAATAAATGGGAGTCTTTTTGTTTTTTACACATAGTTGCCACAAACGATTTCTATATTTTATTTTGGCCAAAAAAAAAAAAAAAAAAAGGTTATTTTAGGAAAAAATTTGGTTGAAGATATCTTTTGAAATAAATTTCAGGTTTAAACCCTACTATTGAAATGTATCCCAAAGTTTTGGAGTATATTGATAGAACTCTATTATTGATATGATATACCCTCACTATTAATATGATCTATCATGTAATATATCTATAAATACTTTAAATCTGTTTACTATATTTGTAATTGATTGCTCCTAACTAGTTGTTTAGATAAAAAAGCTCTCCCTAGACAAACAAAAACTCACATTTTAAAAAAATTAAATATTTTTAGTACAAAAATTCAAATCTTTTTACATTTCCACACAAATATCATAACTAATAAGTTAAAAAATTAAACCACACCTATGAAGAAATTATAAAATAGCCAAAATGAACTCAACTTTAACAACCAATAGAGAATAGAGGAATTGTGGTTTGATTCCCTACTAATTCTACTGAAAATAGATTCATATATTTCGTTTCCTTTTTCTTAAAACAAATATAAAATAAAATTATTTCACATTCTCTTATCCAAATGTTGTAACTGGGTCTTTAAATAGTAATTATCTGAAAAAATCCTCCACCCACAAATAAATAAAAATTTTTTCATTTTTTTTTAATTAAACCCTTTCTTACATTATTCCCAAACTATGCTGGACTAAATCTAGAACTTATAACTTTATTTTCATCATAATTAAGAACCAAAATTTACAAAATTTTAGAATAATTTTAATACTTAAATAAATTTTGAACAGAAGTTTAAAAGTTAAATGAATTTATTGAATTGACAAATAACAATGAAAATAAAAAGTTAGAATCTGAAAAGGATTGAATGCAAAGAGTTTTTGGTGTGTTAATTGTGTCTTAAAAATGTATGAATGGTTAGAATTCGGTAAACTTAATTCTTAAGAACGTTTTAATGTGTTATAAAATTGTAAATTTAGCATTTATTTTAATGTATGGCAATTAAAATAGAAATATAATGGAGTAGGAAAGGGTACTTATCAATTATCAATTGTCGATAAACTATGTTCAATTTGGCAAAAACAATTATTGGATAATTTATTTATTTATTTATTTATGGACTAGTTATTTTCTTCAAGTTGTTTAAATATTTATAATCAATTTCTAATTATTATAACTGTTTTAAAAGCTCGGTTAAAAAATAAAAAGGAAAAAAAACTTTTTTTTTTAGATATTTTTAGAAAATATATAGATTTGTTGAACCCATTTAATTAGGGCTCTTTTCATATATATAGCAAAATAAGCTAACTTATTTTTAAATATAATAAAATAATAAAAAGTAGTCTATTCACTATTCATTAGTGATAAATATTGAAAAAAAGATAGTGATTAACATCTACCCGTGTTTATTAGTAATAGACACTGATGGTGATAGCAATTTCTCTCAATTTGAATTTTTTTTACTATATTTAAAAATATTTTTAATAGTTTTATCATTTAAAGCAATTATACTTTAATTCATTTCTCACTTTTTTTTTTTCAAAGGAATTCACTCATAACTTTGTTCACATTTAATTCACTAATAACTTTTACATAGTGACGATTTTATTTGAGTGTTTTTTTCTTTCAAAAGAAAATTCATTCATTTTTCCAGTTTTGACATATAATTTTTAAGTAAAAAAGCAAATAATGGATGTCTTAATTTTATAGATGGGACAAGAGTGAGACAGACCAACTCCCAAATTATATGAAGATGTACTACGAGGCTTTGTTGGATGTTTTCGAAGAAATTGAAGAAGAAATGAGGCAGCAGAAAACAACACCATTTTGCATCCATCACATGAAAGAAGCGGTATGAAATTGATCAAAAGAAGAAAATAAAAGTAAAAATTGAATACAAAACAGATCTTAAATAAAACCTAACAATTATAATTATTTGATTTTTTTTTTTAAAAAAAAAGAGAGATGATAATAATTTGATTTATTGTTTTTTTATTTTTTTAAAATATTTCTGGTTTTCTCACCAGTGCTTTACAGTAGCTTTTATATTTTAAAGGAAATATTTGAAAACTTAACCAAAATTATAAAAACATAAACATATTTTTAATGCTCCATTTATAAACTATAAATGTTTTCAAAAATAGAAAACAGTTGAAAATAATTACAAATATAGCAAAATTTTACTTTTTATCTAGGATAGATTGGGATATCCTAGATAGACATTTATCATTTTAACAGATAGACATGGATCTATTGCTGTCTATCATAAATAGAAAGTGAATTTTGCTATATTTGTAAATAATTTGATATTTTTTCTATTTATAATAATTTTTCCTTAAACTATTAGTTTTTAAAAATTTATGCTTGTTTCTCACCTTTGTTTATATGATTTTTTTCATATTTTCTAGGGAAAAAATTTGAGTTTAGAGGGAAATCCAAATTTTTGCTTAGCTTGGGTTTTGAAAGCATTGGTAAAGAACTTTATAATAAAACAAAGAAAATTAATAGTAGAAGTAGTGATTTTAAAAATATTATTTTTCAAAAACAAAAAATTAAAAACCTAAATGATTATGGAAATTTGTTATTTTCTAACTTAAAAATATTGTGAGGGAACAAAACTAACATATTTTTCAAAAAATTATTTTTCTAATCTCTTTCTTACTTTTCATATTTTAGGCGGAGAGTCCACATAATGATAATACCATTTTGTCCCTCAATCAAGTGCCTCCAATCTCACCTTTACTCAAAAACAACTTTTCATAATCAGCTTTAGTTTTAAAATTTAAACTTCAGGATTCTAATTTGTTTGTCTCCTGTTTTTCAAAGTTTCAAATAGTAGATTTTGTTGTTATTTTTAAAGGAAAAAAAATAAGTTCTATTGAAATTTTCCTTAATTGAAAAGTTTCAGGTAGAAAATGGGAAAATTTATGTATGTTTAAAAAAAAAAACTAAACTAAAGTTTATGAAAAATGGAATTGGTTAACTTAAACTAATTAACTTTAATTTAAGTTAAACAAATTAGAATTGCTTTTAAGTTAAAAAATGAAATTAGCTAAAAAAAATTTGAAATTTTGGCCGATAACAGTTAGTAAAACAAGTGTGTAAAGATGTTACTAACAGGAGTATCAATAAGAGAGACAGTGAAAAAGTAAGAGATATAACGCACAGAATTGGTAACCCAGTTTGGTGTAATCACACCTACGTCTGGGAGGCTTAGAGGCTGAATGAAAAGAGTTCCACTAGTAATAATTTATGTTTACACCTCCTTAATATAAACTGATCTTAAACAAGAAGTCTAACACATAACTACTAGTGAGGAATTTAGGCTCCCCCTAAACGTTGTGCTATTTATAGAAGAGATATCAGATTAGGCTCTCCCTCAATTCGATGTTGCGCCACAACTACTCTTCTCTCTTTTCATTCAATAGTCGAATCACCATTTAGCTAAGATGTAATGCATCATACAGATTATGATGTCAAAGACAAAGATTCATTGTCAGCAGAGCAAAGGCGATTTCCACCTACCTCTTTGAGATCACACCGCAATCCAATTTCACACTGTCGATTTTCTCAATACCTTTTCAAAACACACTCACTGTTTCTTTTTCTAGCAAAGAGATAAAAAGCAACTTGCCTTAGAAGGCATGGACGATCCACATATAAATAATTTATGAAAGAAAAGAATCAAGAACCATTAAAGTGCAAAATATTAAGACCAAATAAAAGTTAAGCCAAAGCAGTGAGCAACCATAAAAGGAAAAAATAACACAGAGATATGTCGCGCATAAAGATAAAGATAAATCCAACAACAAACTAGATAAGAGAAAATATTAGCGACCAACAACGTTGTGACAAAATTAAACTAACTTAAACTTACGCAAAAAAAAATTGGAATTGAAATTGGATAGAAAAAATCAAACTAACTTAAGTTCAAGTTCTAAATTGTGTTTTTTAAACAAATATAAAAACTATATTTAATCTTTTTTCCTTTAAATATATAAAAATATGATTCACAAAACTTGTTGCTATAATAGAAATCTTTTTTAAATTTAAAAAAAAAAAAAAAAAAAAAAAAAAAAAAAAAAAAGAAAAATCCTTAAGGGAATTTACTGCAAGAATCCTTACGGGAAATTCACGTAAGATTTTTTCTTTTTTTTTAAATTTTTTTTTTTACACCTCTATCCCATCTTAAGGATTCATCATGAAATCACATAACAAACCTTCAGAGAAATCCTATAAGTTTCTATAAGGAAGTTTTTTTTTTTTTTTTTTATGTTTTTTTTTATTTCTCTACCATCCTAAACATTCTTAGGGGAATTCCTATAATATTTTTTTTTGTTAGAAAAAAACAAATCTCCTCCATCTTAAGGATTCTTATGAGAATTCTCATAAGGAATTCTTACCAGATATTCTGTAAGGTTTTTTCTTTTTGAAAAAAAACTTGTGGGGAAATTCTCATATTCTGTGTAGGTTTCTTTTCTTTTTTATCAATTTCGTTTTTTTCTTTACAAAAATCTCCACCATTCTAACAATTTTTGTGAATTCTATCATCATATCCATGTTAAATTTTATTTAATATATTTGGCTTGACTTTCACCTAATAATAAATATTTTCCTTTTTATAAATACATTTTTTTTTTCTTTTTGTGAACCACACCATTCTTATTTTCATTGTTATTATACCATAAATATGTTACTAGTAATTATCCAATATATTCATAATTTAGCCTACATGACCTAAATTTGAAATTTATAGGAATTGATCATACCGTTTGATTTTATTTTTCAAATAAGAATGGGTAAACTAAAAAAAAATTGAACACAATTTTTATATTTGTTTAAAAGACACATTGTGTTTTATTTTATTATTAATTTTTAAGTGAAGCTTGACCTTAAAATGAGCGACAACATGTTTAAAACTAAAGAAAAAATTGAGGCATTTAAATGAGGGACAAAATGGTATTTTTTCCATGTGTATCATCCACTTAAAATCTAAAAAGGTAAAAAACGAAGTTAGAAAAAGAAGTTTTTTAAAAAGGGATTACATTTGTCCATAAAAAACTTTTTAAGTTAAGAAATAGCAATTTTTCAATGATTATCAAACGAGGCTTAAAAAACTTAAATTTTAAAATATATGTAAAATGTAGACTTAATCTAAAGAAGCCAAGAAATAAAGGTAATATTTGACAACCACATTTAAAAAAAAAAAATAATTTGCTCACAGTTTTCATACATTTTCTTTAAAGTGGTTTACAATTATTATTTTTATGAGAAAAAACCATTTGAGTTCATAGAAAAATTAAAAAAACACAAACAAGTTCTTAAAATCTAACCCAAAAAAGGGGACAACAAAATCTATTAATAATTTTTTTAAAAAAAGTCAAATAGGAAGTTGTGATAAATTTATTAAAGTTTAGTGATGATTCAACACTAATTAGGATTATATATTTTGTAGACAAAAGAGTTAGGAAGGGTATTTTTGGTAGAGGCAAAATGGTGTAAGGAAGGATACACACCAACTATGGAAGAATACTTGGATATTGCTTTGACATCTTTTGGCCACAAATTGCTTATGGTAACAGCCCTTTTGGGAATGGGAGATTTGGCCACACAACATGCTGTTCAATGGCTCATCTCCATGCCTAATATTCTCAAGGCCTCCACTGTTATTTGTAGGCTCATGAACGACATTGTTTCGCATAAGGTTAGCTAGAAACCTAGCTCCCACAATTATATCTCTACATAATAATTTGCTTATTTTACTAAATATATATGTTCATCGATCGTCTTTGACTTATAATTTGAACAAGAACGAGGTCATGTGGCTTCTGCAATTGAATGCTACATGGAACAGAATCGTACGTTGGAATACGATGCTCTAAATGCATTACACAAACAAATTGATGATTCGTGGAAGGATATGGTTGAGAATTTTTGTGTTATCACCACAGAAAATCAGATTCCAAGGGCTGTTCTTATGAGAGTTTTGAACCTCACAAGATTATTTAATGTGATTTACAAAGATGGAGATGGTTATACGCAATCCCAAGGCTCCACAAAAACTCATATAAAATCTTTGCTTGTAGACTCTGTCCCACTCTAAGGCTTTTAAATACATACATAAAATGATATTATATATTTTATGTTTTTGTGGATCTTTTATTAATAATGTTCTTTTTAAATACTATATCTCAAGTGTGTGGTCTATAGTTGTTACATCATCTTCCATTAAATACTATACACAAAAAGTTCGTGGTCCATAGTTACGTGAATAACATACGTGCTTTCATTTCAAATGTGAAAAAAAAACGTATGTTTTCTTTTATATATAAAAAATTTGAAATTTAAAGATGTATGTGTGGTTATACCTCTTTCTCTCTTTGTAAAATTTTTAACATCATACTTCTAGATAAAAAGTACATGTAATTATTATTAAGCTAGGTTCACTCAACCTATCTTTTTAGTTTTTACTTTATATTTTCTTATTAAAATATTGATTAGATTTTAACTTT
This sequence comes from Citrullus mucosospermus, assembly GCA_030954485.1. Lineage (NCBI taxonomy): Eukaryota > Viridiplantae > Streptophyta > Magnoliopsida > Cucurbitales > Cucurbitaceae > Citrullus > Citrullus mucosospermus. The sequence continues at coordinate 7,785,290 of CM062064.1, read as the reverse complement.
ATTAAGTTAAATCGATTTGTAGTGACTTGATATAATATTTGAGTAAAATATTGCGAAAATGAACTTGAATTAAGGAGTGGGAATATTCCACCATGGTAAAGATTCTACAATGTTAAAAATGAGAAGACAACAAAAATCTTTATAAGATAAAGATGAGCTATTCCTCTCGTTGTTATTTGGTTTTAATATAAATTCTCATATTTTTCTGGTATACATGGTAAAAAATTGGTGTAGTCACCTATTTTTGTCCGACTCTTTTTTTTATATATAAAATTAGATACTCATGACCTTACACATTTTTTGCTAACTAAACTAATAATTGCCTTGTCTTTAACCAACACATCCTTGGTTTTTTAAGTTTTTATTTTTGTCTCCTTAGTTTTGAAAGAGTAACTAGGTTAGTTGGGTTAAAAAACAAAGGACCAACTTCTTTAATTTGGTTTTGTTGCCAAAAGCTCAATTTTCTTTTTAAGGTGTAAGTCAAGTTTTGACATTATTTAAAATTGAAAAAAAAAAAAAAATACTAGCCAGTAGGAAAACTGAGCAAATAAAGAAGTTTTTGTGGCTATAAAGCCTTATCTTCCTTCAACAAAAGAAGATAAAAGAAGATACAGAGAGAGACTCAAGATTTACCACAGAGAGCCACACATCCATACACCTCCATTAAATTTCCTACGTACAACCAAACGGAATTTGTAATGGATAGCAATTCAAAAATATGATTTTGCAAGCATATCTTTAATATTTTAAATTTTATATATATGAAAAAATTTTTAGTTTTGATATTTTGTTTATTTGTTTTGTCAAAATGATCCTATAACAATTTCAACCTTCTTTTATTTATTTATTTTATTTTCTTCTTCTTCTATATTTTTACCCTTTAAGAATGGGTTATTTTCAAATATAGGAAAATAAACCAAAATACTTATAAACATAGCAAAATTTTACTGTCTATTTACGATAAACTGCGATAGACTATTATCTATGTCTACCTCTGTCATGATAGACACATATAGTAGTCTACCACAATGTATCGCAGTCTATCATAGATAGATTGTAATATTTTGCTATTATTTGTCAATATTTTCAACAGTTTTGTCATTTAAAATAATTTTCCTTAAAATTTTTTTTTTTTAGAATTACAATGTAAGAAGTTTTACATACTGTCTTCCTTAAAAAATTGAATTGCCCCCATTTTTTTTCTGTACTCTGTTTTCTTCTAGTTTTTTTTCTTTTTTTTTTTTCTTTTTTGATTTTTTTAAAATAATTCTTTTAAGAACAAAACTTGAATTTGAGCTTATTTTATTTTATTTTAATTCACTATATTTTCTTCTTATCATTTAATTTTTTTTCTTGCGGTAATTTTTTAGAACTTGTTTTGTTTTTTTTTAAATACTTTCTCTCTCTCTATTTCTTTCATTCTTTGTTGCATCACTTTCTTCATATATATATATTAAAATAACTTGCTTCCATTTTTTTTAACAAGAATTGAACTACGAGTAACTTGTGCTCTGACTTTATCATCAACTATAATTTACAATAGTGATCTGACTCCTACTGTGGACATCATCTTTTTGGGTAGCCTGAAAGTTTTGGATTTAAGCCCAACAAGTGTCCATATAAGGTAGATAGTAAATCAGATAGGCAATCACCAAGTACTTAATATCAATCAATGTGTGTATCGTTATAAAATATATCAATAATATATCAGTCAAGTGTATCAACAGTATAAACATGTATATCGTTATTATCGACAGTATGTCAGTCAAGTGTATCAATAGTGTAAATTAACGAGTGTAACATTCTAAAATATATCAACAATATACTGGTCAAGTGCATCAACAGTATAAATGTGTGTTTCATTATAAACTATATCAAGAATATATCAATCTAGTGAATCGGCCATATAAACATATGTATCATTGTAAAGTATATATACAGTATATTAATCAAGTGTATTAGCAATATAAATGAGTGTATCATTATAAAGTATATAAACGTTAGTCAAGTGCATCAATAGCATAAATAAGTGTATCATTATAAAATATATCAACATAATTTTAATAAAGTTTATTAGCAGTATATTCTTGTAAGTTCCCCTGAAAAGATACATGGATGCATCATAGAGAAAGCTACAGTGAGCTTCACAAGAAATTTACCCAAAATCCTAAAGCCTCATAATACGATAGGCCTTTAACTTTGTATGAGGTTGCATTTGGTAGAGAGTTTGTCTATAAACCGAGTGATTTTGTGTCGTGGAATCCAACCTCTAGCCTTCTTTCTTTTCATTTAGAGACTTGAAAAATAGAGAAGAAAGAAAACGTATTAAATAGGAAAATTTACTATGGTTCTTGTTGTAATTTCTTCCCTTCTTTTATTATTATTATTATTATTATTTATTATTATTATTTTTTTGTCAGGTGAACGTTTATCTTTTTTACATGTATTTATTTTAGATGTGGTGGTGGTGTGAAAATAAGAAGAGAGGAGAGGAAAAAAAACTGATTTGAAGAAGAACCAGAGTGAAAAACTAATTGGGGGATAGTTAGGAGAAAAATGAGTAAATAGAAGTTTGTTTTTTTTAAATTATTATCATTTATTATTACTTTAAAGTATAATAAAAGTAGGGATTCAAACCACACACCTTTTAATTATAAATACATTCACATGCTAGATGTGGTTGCTTGTTTATTATTATTTTTATTCATTATAAATATATGGTGCGGTGGGAGGTGCGATGAGCAAGAGCGAGCTCCTTCTCTTTTTCCTTCTTCGACTCTCCTTATTTATTAAAACTCTCGCTCTCGCTCACCAGAGTTGGTCGCGTCGAAGTTTTGACTCTTCGTATCAGAGAAGAAGAAGAAGCCAGAGAAAAGGTCAGGAAAGAAGATGCAAGAGAAGAAGAAGACAAGAAAAAACAAAAAAGAAAAGAGGGGAGTCAAAGAAGGAAAAGGAGGAAGGCGTCATCTCATAATTTTCTCTAATACAACGTGGCTTTTACTCTTAACATTTAGGATGATAAAAGGCGCTAGCTCATAATTTTGTTTGCAAACTAATAGAATTTTTAATAAAGAGACCAAATTGATACTAATTAATAAGTTTAGGGACTAAATCATTACTTTTGAAAATTCATGTATCAAATCGTTAATTTTACTAAAGTTAAGAGACCAATTGACCTCTTTTATCTATTTCCTTTGATTTATTCAACTTTATTTGATTATTACATTATTTAATATTTTTTAGCATTTTCTAATTTGTTATTTTATTCTATACATTTAATGAAATATTTGCCGTGCTCTCAATTTAAAGTATACATCTATATTTTAAAAAGTTAATATATCCACTTTAAGTTGTAAAGAACATTGTTATTAATCTTTTTAATTCATTTTAACTTCTTAAAAAATATCTGACTATGAAATTTAGAAATTTAAAACTTTAATTTTCTAGAATTTTTAAGGTGAGAAATTGTTTCTTTAGGTGTTTAAGATCAATTTTTCAATATATTTTTATTAAAATTTAATATGTTTTTATTAAATTTCAAATGTGCTTGTTTATGTTTACTTTATTTATTATTATGTTTTTTTCTAATTATATTTTTGTTTATAGATTTTTCCCATTAAATTGATGTTGTTTTTTTAAATTAACATTACCAAAAGTAACCCTTTTAAGTCATTTACAACTTTCTTTAAATTGCACCTTCTTTTCTTTTTTTTTTTTTTTTTTTTTTTTTTTTGGTGTTAATCTCTAAAAACTAATATGTTATTTCAAAAAGTTTTACAATCCTCTTTTTTTTCTCTACGAATATGGTGTTTAAGATCATTTTCCTTGAAAAAAAATTTTACGATGGAATCTAGAAATATTTGAGAGTCCAATTTTGTACAATTCTCGAAGTAGTGGATTATATTCTTTAGGATACTGAGATTTGACTTCAATTAAAATAAATTTAATTAATTTTTTTTAAAGAAAACATTGATTTATTAAAAGGTTATCCTATAACAGATATGCAAAATTGTAAAATTTTCTCAATTTTTTGAGTTTAAGAATTTGTCTTGAATTTTGATGTAGCCAAATTAATAGATTAGTTTATGGGATCATAACTTCAATTATTCAGTTATTAGAGGGATGAGGAGTAAAATAAGAAATTGTTTTAAATGTTTTTTCTTACTAAAATCTTATTTAATTAACATTTTTAATTCAAGATTTAAAATTTAGCCATCGTCTTTTAAACGGATATCTGTCAGGTGCTAACACACCTTCACCATACATACACGATTTCCAAACCCAACTCTAACTTTTGCAAAGCATTTTTGTTACTTTTTATTTAAAACAAAATATTGTTTACTTTATTCCAGTGTCTAATCACATCGTAGAAAGGATTGATGGTGACTCCTTTTATTTTTTAAATTATCCCTTTTCAAGCATGTGACGAATATTGGCAATGTGATTTGTTTAATAATATCAGATTAACAAAAAATTATCTTAACACTTATATCCAAAGACTCATCACAATGATCTATAACCATTTTTCTAAGGTCTCGATGCTCCTCCTTATCCAACATTGGTGTATTTACCTGATTAAATGGAATGTTTAGATGAGTTAGGTTTTATTATTGGAACAACCCAAATAAATATATATATATCCACATACAAAATTAATTATGTGTTATATTATTTAACTAAGTATATTTTTTCATATATTTGACTAAGATATATTTTTATAATCTAGACAATATAGGTTTTTTTGTTAATAAAAAATTTAAAATGGTAAGAAGTAAAAATTTTGTAGGAATAAAGCACTAAGAATTGTAATACAAATGACAAAAAATACAATTAAAAATTTATATAAAAAATATAATTTTTCTTGGAGTTATCAATTTACAACCTTAAACTTTGAGGGTTGTTTCAATTTAAACCCTAAAACTAATTATTATATCAGTTTAAACCTTGAACTTTCATAAATGTATCAATTTATATTTTAGTTTGAAAATTAATGTGCAACATATTTAATTGAAAACTACTGTGTAACTTATATAATTGTTTGAATTAAACTTTTAAATTGGTATATGTAGATTAATTTTGATCATATATTTCAATTACGTCTGAAAATTGTCAATGCATTCAATTCTTATATATATATACACACACGTGAGTTTGAGTTTCTTGTATTTTTTTTTCTTTTTTTAATACAAAAGGAGGGAGAGGGAAAATAGATAAAGAGAGGGAAGGGACTGGGAGAAGGGGAGGGAAACGAAACCTAAGGTGGGTATAATTTTATTTTTTAACCATATTTTCCCTTTTTTAAAAAAATATTTCTAAGAAATATGTTGCTAAAGATTATTAACTATTTGTGACGCATGGTAAGATGTCGCATAAACTTTTAGTAACATTTATTTAGACTCTGTTACTAATAGTTATTTTTTGTTGACATGTTTTCTAACATGTTGCTATAGATTAGCATTTCGCGACAAGTTTTGGTTATGTTACTAAAAAGTTGTCACCAAAAGTGAATTTTCTTATAGTAAGGGTGTATATTGATACACTTACAAATGTTTGGGATTTAAATTGATATAATTTAGTTCAAGGTTTAAATTGATACACTCCTCATAGTTTATGGATGTAAATTGATATTTTTCTTCATATTTTTTCTAATAAAAATGAGAAAAATACATTTTTGGCCCCTAAAGTTGGTTTATATGGGTGGCAATGGTGACAGCAAAAGACAACAACTGCCATTAATTGTGAAGGAAGAAGATGGAAGGAGGAGAGGGAGAAAGGAAATGGATAAAGAAGAGGGAAAAAAGATTTTTTTTTTTTGTTTACTTTAATAATTACAAAATTAAGAAAAATACTTTTTTTATTTTATAAAAAGTAGGTGTCACATCATCTTTTTTGTTAAGAATTAACAAAACACCTAATGGAGGGACCACAAATGCTACCAAAAGCAAACCTCATATGTAAAATTTTTTAGTTCAAAAGTTTTGGCCAAAGCTTGCCACAAATTTTAATTTGATCCAAGGAGCCCTAACCAAGTTTGATTATTGAAGGATAGCTTGACTTGACCAAGCTCCAAACAATGCCTTGGGCTTGCTAAGTTGATAGCTCCCTACATGAGTTATCTTTCTTGGCCTAAATCTGGTTAGTTCTCATTGTATTTAATGTTTAAGTGAGTTCTTATACAGGAAATCATACAAAGGAAGCTTTCAAGACCTTTTAGATGCAAAACAGGATAAAATAACGAAGATAAGGGTCAATCAGAACATTCAAGAGGAAAAGGATGCCAAAATGACCAAATTGCCCTAATAAAGCCCTAAGGCCACATTGTTGCGAGGCGCTAAAGACAGAAGCTTGGCATTGCCCCATCCATAGTGTTGCAACGCCGTTGTCTTTTTTGTATATATGGAAGGTTCTTTATGATTTTTTATAGCACTCAAAATGTGCTATCTTAGTGCCTCTAAGCTAGCTTGTTTATGTTGTTTAATATGTTGATGTGATTATATTTGTAGGATCTCAAGTAGTTCATGCATTCTAGAGCGTTACAGGCCATTCGGGGTTAATTTGAAGCAATTAGGAGCAAATTAGTGCAACCGGCCTTCAAAGGAGCGAAAAAGGACAATTTTGCCCCTAGATGGTTAGTGCTGCAGCACCTAAAGGCAAAGAACACCAAACAAGAGAGCACCTTCACACTTCGGACATTGACGGAAGGACGTACGCTGATGTGCGATATCTGCAAGTGCAAGGGTCAAGTTATAGTATAAAATGTTTTAAGTTCAAGTATCATATCCACTGGCACTAAATTCAACATATTCACCTATCTATTCAAGAATTGAATCGATTTTATCAAAGGATTCGAAATCGAGTTTGGATTTTGTATTTTGGAAACAAAGAAAATAAAAACAAATGAAACTTCAAGGGATGTTTTAGGTTTTCATGGAATCATGTGCAAACAATATGTTTAAGTATAGAAACTAATATCCGCATTATTTTCTCTTAAGAACAACCCTTCCTTATGCAACTTAATTGATTACTAATTTTTTGAAATCAAATTAAGAGGCATAGCATTAAGAATAGTCATAATCAACTTTCTCTAATAACTTGAAATTTTCATGAAAGATTAATAGGGATTCAATATTATAGATCCAATTAAATATATAATCATTCATCATACATCTAATCTAACAAGTATTGATGTCAATTAATTGAAGCTAAAAGCACAATAGCATTGAAAAACATATCATTCAACAACAAGCATGAAAAAGACTAAGGTATTAACTTAAATCCATAATTAAATCATCCAACACCCTAAAACTATGAGTTTAGCCACGTATAGCCATCAAATACATACTTTCATATGAGTTCTCAAGCATAAAAGTAAAAGGGAAAGAGAAACTTAGGAAGAAAAACTCTCGAATTGCTTCTCGACGTTAAATTCCTTAAATCCCCACTTGGTCGGCATGTCAGGATCTCCAACGGTCTTCAACTTTTCCCAACACTTTTCTCTCTTTTTTATAGCAAACTCACACTTTTATGCTCTCTTTTTCCTCAAACATTTCAAGATTAGGACTGTTGAGGACCTCTCAATTTATAGAAGTGACCATCCCAAATATTTTCCAAAAATGCAATTTTTCAAATATGGAAAGTTGGCGCCGAGGCGTCGTCCGTCATAAAAACATGGCACCGCGAAGCTGTCCATCATCTTTTTCCACCCTAAAACTTGTGTCGATTTCATTGCTCTCGAGTTTTAGCACTGATTGGCGCCACGACACTACCTTATTTTTTAGTTTTTCATCTTTTTCTTCACTTTTTCATCTAGTTTTGGCTCAGTTTGATTCTTTTGACTTCCAAAACTAATTTTCTTCATAATTACCTAAAAGTCACTAGTAAACAACATCAAATCTAATAGAAGCATCTCTAAATCAAGGGTAAGTAAAGCACTTTTTAAGTGCTTTTCACCATCCCAACTTAGAAATTTGCTAGTCCCAAGCAAATACAAAATAAAACCATAGGGACATTCAAAATAAGTGTGCTATTGATTCATGCCTCAAAGAATAACATATCAAGAGCTCAAATAGAAACATTTACACATATCTATATTGTTAAGATCATTCAAGGCAAAATTTTGTCATCCCCTATGTATCTGTGTGCAAGCCTCCTTTAATTCAAAAACAAGAACTCAAATTAGGACTTAAAAAAGCTTCTTTAGCTTTTCCCTACTCTAGCTCATGCACCAATCTTCAAGAATTCACACATTTCAAGCAAGTAATATGTCCACTAAGGTGCCTTAATATTCAATTTTTTTTTTAATGGCTAGGGTAAACTTGCATTCTTTCACACATTCATTGTAGAGACTCGTACCTAGTCAATTATCAGGCGTCCTTACTAATTAAAACAAAGGTAGTTCTTTTTACCCTCGTCTATGCGTGCACATTACAAGTTTAACATATTTTAAATGGTACAAAAGATAGGCATTAAAGCTCATACATTTTAGAGCACATTTTTTTTCTAAGGCAAATATAACATTTTTTTCTTTCTTAGTCTAACATTACAAACTATCATGCATTTCAACTCTCTAATCGGTGGTGTCTTTCAGAGTGACAACCAAATTTCGGTTTTATGTCCTAAAACTCGTGGTTTGTAAACTTTGGACATATTCTTAATAAAGTTGTTATCGAGGTTTCTTCAGTAAAGATGTTGTTGAATATGTGAATTGCATTTATTAAATTCAATAAACTAAGAACTCCTTGCTATAATATGAGTACTTAGACTTTACGAATAGAATAAAAGTGGATCAAGTTTATGCAATAGCCAAAATGGTCTATAGTATAGAGATAAGGTTGGGTACTTTATCTTGATCGCACTATGGATACGACCTATTTTGTATTTGATGCAAAAAGATGTGATCCTATATTGTTCGTGTAGAGACATAAGAGTGAGTATCCTATGCAATGAGTTTTGCATAAGATCGGACCATGAAATAATCACTTTTACATTATAGGCGTTTACTGTTAGAACTGATTATTTTAACATGATTACCTAGGTAACTCAATCTTAATCTTAAGCTAACTATGAACTCCTGTTTATTTAGGATTATCCTTTAATTTGCATGGGTGAGAGTTGTATGAGTTTACTGACTCAGTAAGCATATTATTTTAGGGATAAGATCAAGTAGATAGCTAGGGACATACTCTTGCAAGATGACATTCACGCCTACCTAATTCTAGGTTAGTAGAGAAGTTGTTTCCTTAAGTGTTGACTCCGGGTCTTGAACAAGAGACCCCACCCTCTCATTGGCTCGAGAGACTAGATTTGATGGTTAGACCACAAACCAATTGTTAATTAGAGGATCAATGAAATTTAAGAAATGAGATGTAATGACAAAGGTAAAATGGTAATTTGACCCAACTATAATTACGAACAACTTGTGAAGGATCGACTTACTGATCATGGTTATATCAAGTGGATAGAAATATATCTACAGCGAGGAGAGTGGAGCTGCTGGGATTTAGTAGAGTGTTCCGATAGTTAATGAATGTTAATCAACTAGGCTAAAGAGTTTAGCCAGTTAATATCGGATCGTTGGAGCTCATAATCTCAGTCCATTAGGTCCCCTTTTTAACTCATGGACTAAACCTTGGAATAATGTGGTAAAAGAATTAGGCGGAATTCGTCGTCCAATTCCGTGCCAAATAAATTTATCGAACTTAACTAATAGTAGTAGTGGCAAGCCGAGTCGAACACATGGAGCCCTTGAATTTCGCAATTGGACAGTTTACAATTCTAGTCATCGGAGGGGTTTTTGGATGGTTGTTTGCAAAGAAATTTAAATTGCATAAAATAAAATGCACAAATTAAAAGTGGGTAAAATTCAAGTGGAGAAAACTCTAGTTTGGGTTAGACGGGATTCCCTTTGTTCAATGTTCTCATTCATTGGGTTGTCATCACTAAATTCGTTATACTTGGCATCTAATCAATTTAATTGGAAATGCAAAAATTAAATTGTCCTAATCGACAAATTAGAATTAAAAAAAAAAAATGGATGATACACATGCAAAATTTGTATTAAATCTAATTGCATTAAGTTTAAGGAAAAATTAGGTGGAACATTCAACTGGAAAGACCTAGATTAATTGTCCTATTGATTTAATCCTATGTTGGTTAGAACAATACTTGTCAATTAATTGGGTTTGTAAGCTAACCTAACCTATTGCTTCTATGATCTACCTACGACTAAGTGTCACAAGTTGGAATTCAATCAAAGCGACAATCAGAACGAATACCAGCGTCACAATTTGATCATAACGATGTAAAATTTAGAATTAAATCATGCATATAAAGAATTTAGTTTGAAACCTCACAAGAGCATATATTACAAAGAGAAATCCTTAATACCCAGGCTAGAAAAAGTGTACCTTAGCCCATAATCGACATACCGATTAATGGGTTCGAGTTATGATGCAAAGAAAGAAGAAAAGAAGAGTAAAATAGAGAGAATTCAAGTGTTGGCGGCTAGAATGTCAAAAAGTTGACCTAAAAATCAAAGAGAATCTATTTAAAATATCCTTGGAGCACTGCGGCGTTGACGTTAATTTCTTCCGCACTTCAATTTCAGGGCGCCACAGCGCTTGGGACAGCGTTGTGGCGCTGTTACTCTACACCAACTGAATTATTCTCGAGAAAAAGCGTCGCAGCTTGATGCGCACTTTTAGTGTTAACCGCAAGTGTATGGGTCAAGTTATAATATAAAACGGTTAAGTCCGAATATCGTTCCACTTGAGATCCAATTGGGAAGGTTTAAGTTACTTAGCTATTCTAGAATTGAATCAATTTTATTTGAGGATTGAAATTCAATATTATGAGTTATGGAAAAATACAAATCAAGTAAGGAAAGTATCAAAGGGAGAAACACAAGAGTCAAAGAGAGTTCTAAGGTAATGAATCCTTGTTTATTTCATCATGCAATATTATAAATTTCATGGATTTTATTGTAATTCATATGCCTAAGTCTAGAAACTTAATTCCAAGTTATTTTCTCTAAAAAACAACCATTTCTCATGCAACTCGATTGATTATTAATCTCTTAAAACCAATACAAAATTACATGGCATTAAAAATAGTCTTTAGCAACTTTTATTGTCAACCTAACTACTCTCGTGATAGATTAACAATAATTCATTGTTATAGATCAAGTTAAACATACAATCTCTCAATCATACATCTAACCTAACATGTGAAGATAGCCAATCCACAAGAATTAAACACAATAACAATGAAAACCATAATCATTCCAACAAAACCATGAGTCTACAAAATTAACATGAATTCATAAACAATTCATCAAAACCCTAAAACTAAAGAGTTTAGCCACTCATAGCTTGAAGCAACATGTTAAAGAAAAATAAACAAAGAAAAAGTGTAAAGAAAGGGAAACTCTACTGAAAAGAGGCTCTTGATTGAGGTAGCACCGTCACGATCTCCTTGGCTCTCACGTCGGACTTCGAAGGGCACCAAGACTATCTCGAACTCTTTTCCTCTTCCTTGCAACTAACTCACTCTTTGAACTCTCACTTAAGTCTCTCCTTTTTGTATCTCTTTAGGTCTGCAACTTCCTTGCTTTGCCTTGATTTTTCTTGATGATTTGGGCTGCTGGAAACTCCCAAATTTATAGAGGTTGGCTGCCCAAAAATTTTCCAAAAATAAAAAATTTTCATTTAAGGAAAGCTAGCGCCGCGGCGCTAGGGCTGCATTCGAAAAAGTTTACTCTCGGGTTTTAGCGCCGCGGCAGTGCCGTTCAAGCGCCGCAACACTAAAATGCGTTTCAGAAATATTGCTCTCGAGTTTTAGTGCCGCAGCAGCACCGTCCAAGCGCCGCGACGCTGTCATGCGTTCAACAAGGATGCGTCGAGACAGCGCCATCCCAGCGCCGCAATGCTACTCTAGGTCCAGAACTATGCGTTGATGTTTCAGCGCCGCGGCAGCGCCGTCTCGGCGCCACGGCGCTATCCCCAAAATTTGCCCTTTTTGGTTTTTCAACTCTTTTTCGCCGTATTCTTGTTCGGTTTTGATCTTTTAGTCATTTTTTCTAATTTTCCTCGTTTTAACCTAAAAATCACTAGCAAACAAGTGAAATATAATATAAACTCCCTTAATTTGAGAGAATAGAAAGCACTTTTCAAGTGCTTATCACAGCTGCGCCTAGGCAGTGCCACTGCACCATGACTTCAGGGACATTTTGCTCATTTTGGAGTTCTCTCTCCCGGGTGATGCCATGGAACTTCGTTTCAGTCCGTTTTAGCTCCAATTTATTGCTAACGCTCCGTTGTACCTACTAAGTGCTCGAAACCTACAAAATAACATAAATGACAAATTAAATAGTACAACAATCTCGAGTTAAGCTGAGGAAGATAGTTGATTTTAGGTGCTATAAAAAACGTTCAAATTCATTTAAGGAGGAAATTTTATGGTTTGTTCATTTAATTATAAATTGAACAAAATCGGAAAATTGGAAATATTTAAATATGATGTAAATATTACTCGGATGAATAGAGATTCATCAAGTTGAAAATTGACGGAATAAGTGGAAAATTTATTAATTTAATATTAATTTAAAGAAAATTATCTTAAGTGGCAAAACTGTTGAAAATATTTACAACTAATAGCAAAATACACAGTTTATCTATGATAGACCGCGATAGATCACGATAGACTACTATTTGTGTCTATCGTGACATAGATAGTAGTCTATCGCGTTCTATCGTGATTTATCGTAGATAAACAGTGAAATTTTGCTATATTTGAAAAGAGCCATTAATTTAACATAATTAATTATTATTTAAATTAATTTTATATTAAATCAATTAAAATTAATTATTAGAATTAATTTTAAATAAAAAAATTGAAAATTCATTTATTGCTTTTTAAGAAAATCAATTTTAAATTTCATGGATTTTCCCACTTTGCATGATTAGTAGGAGGTATGCGCTCTTTAGACATTCTAATCTCCTTCTCCACCTCCTAATTGAGTAGGATGATTCCCTAATTTGGTTCCATATTCATGTAAAATGGTTTTGTATGGTTTCTTCTTATATAGAAGAAAGAAACATTGAAAATGGGTTGATTGAGTTTGTGAATTTTGCTGAAAATTCCAACTTGCTCAAAGTTCTCCAAATACCCATTTCTTCACAAACTTGCTCAAAAATTCAACACAATTTGGATCCCACAATTCGTTCTAAGGCCTGAGAATAATGAAGAAGACTCTTGTGGTGGTCCATGAAGTGTTTGTGATAAAAAATTTGAAGTAATTTGATTCAATTTTGGGCTACAACAACTAAGTTTTATTTTCTTTGTTTTTCGATTTTAGAACAAACATGTTTAATCTTTAAAATTGATGTAATTAGAGTGCTTTAGATTCTAATTGCTTCCTCATTCATGTTTCTAGCTCCTTCACCAAATACACTCAACTTAATCCCTTTATAAGTTATAGTTTCTAAATTAAAGTGACTACGTGCTAAAAACTGTAAATATAGGAGACTTCAAGAGGGACTTAAATAGATCAAAACTCAAGATAATGCTATGTTGTTTCCACAATAAGTCATCCATTATATATATTCAAGTATCATCATAGCCAATCAACATAAAGAACACACAACCATATAACATTCCCTTTTAAGGCTCAAATTGAAAAAAATTCAAAAATTTTCAAAAATTCAATCATCATGCAAATAATCATTGAAAACAAATTAGCATGAATAGCAGGATAAAATTACACCAAAGTACGAAGTACGCTTCCCACCCCAAACTTAGAATGATGCATTGTTCTCAATGCATAAGAGAATAAAGTAAAGAGATTCAAGCCTGGGAGCATGTACTAGTCCACCAAAAGGCTTGGCGAAATGAGTACTTTGTATCAATTCCTAAAAAAATAATTAGAGTCATATGTGTGGCTCCCTATAAAAGGAAACAAACAAGTCAAACTAACTAAAATTAAAGAAAGCAATAAACTTGGGCTGTCTCCCAAGAAGCGCTATGTTTAATGTCTTCTAGCTACAAAGAGCTATTAATTAATTTCCTATTTTCTAGTTTACCATCAAATGTACTATTCAGGCCATTAGTCTTTCCACTCAAAGAAGGATCGACATGCAAAGAGCTATTAATATAGGAAATAGAAGAAGTTACCATTTTACTTGGCACACTTTGCTCATGACTTATCACATCTGGATGCTTAAAGACTTTGTAAATATTGAATGTTACCTCCTCATCATTAAGTCGGAATGTAAACTTTCCATCTTGTACATCAATGTGAGCCCTTCCAGTGGTCAATAAATGTCTCCCAAGAATTATAGGAATTTCGGCATCTTCCTCCATGTCTAGTATCACAAAATCTGCAAGGAATGTAATCTTTCCACCTTAACCAATACGTCATCCACAATGTTGTAAGGACAAGCACTTGATTGATCGACCATTTGTAAGAATATGGTAGTTGGTTGAACCTCTCCACCGTCAAGCTTCCTAAACATAGAGAAAGACATTAAATTAATAGAAGCTCTAAGGTCACAAAGTGCTTTAGTAACTGAATTATTGTCCGAATAACAAGGACTAGAGAACCTCTTTGGATCTTTGAACTTTCGAGGAAATTTTCTTTATAACACCACACTAGACAATTCAGTTAATGCTACCATCTCATAATCTTCATACCTCTTCTTCCTAGACAAAACATCATTCATAAATTTGGCACGCCTAAGCATTTGTTCTAATGCCTCTGCAAAAGGAATGTTAATTTGCAACTTTTTAAAAATCTCTATGAATTTAGAAAATTGAGTATCAACCTTTTTCTTTTGAAATCTTTGTGGAAAAGGTAGAGTATTAGGGACAAAAGGAAGAAAATTAGAATTACTCCTTGTTTTGGCATTTGATTTTTCCTTTTCCTTGGATGCAAGCTCTTTTCTTGTTGGTGCATCCTTCAAGGTGCACTCAATTTCCTCTTATGTTGGTTCATCATCATCAATTATCACAAGCTTGCCCAACTCCTTGCCACTTCTCAAAGTTATAAAATTGCATTTATCTTTGGGGTTCTTCTCCAAGCCACTTGGAAATTTGCACTTTTGCAATGCATGGAGAGAGGTGGCAGTTTGACTAATTTGAACTTCCAAACCCTAAATTGCCTTACCTCGACTTTGCACAATACTTGTTGTGGCTTGTACCGAGCTCTCGAACGTGTTGGTCCTTGATTTTGATTCTTTGACAAAATAAATCATTAAATCTTCCAAAAAATGATGTCTTTGCATTCCTCGTACCATTGAAACCTTGAGGTGTTTGCAAAACATTCTTGTCGTTAGCATATGAAAATTTTTCATGGTTCTTTAAGTTGGGATGGTAGTGAGTTGAAATTATTGTTGACCTTGGTATTGTCCTCTATTCACATAATTAGCTATCTCCAGCTCACTTTGCTCTTTTTGACTTGCCATGGCCGCAAGAGAAGCTATGGATGTTGCACTTACTTAGGCTTGGCCTCCTATAGATAATTTAGACAACATATTAGTGAGAGAAGCCAATAAAAGCACTTACCTCATCTATCTCATAGACTCCAATGGACTTGATTGAAGATGATCTTTCATAAGGCCAATTGTATGATGTATTGGCCGAGCAGCCATGTTGTCGGCATCTCCTCGAAAGGTCCTTGTACCTTTCCCACACCTCATATAGTTGCTCATCTTCATGTTGACGAAATGTGGCAATCTCTGTCCTCAATCTTTGCGACTTTGCTGATAGAAAATATTTGTTCAAGAACACTTGTGCAAGTGTATCGTATGTGGTTTGCTCTCCGACGATATTGTTTCTAACCAATTCTTTGCTCGACCCTGTAAAGAGAAAGGAAAAAGTCCTAGTTTAATGGCATCATTAGAAACTTCATTCATCTTTACCATCCCTATCTCCAAGAATAATCAAAAGTGTTTATGAGGGTCGTCGGTGGAACATCCTCTATAAGCAAGTTCTTGTGCCATTTGGATCAACCCCAGTTTGAGCTTGAAGTTGTTGACATTTATTGTCATGCTTGCTATTCTAGTTTGGTTCACTAGGAGAGTGGGTGGAAATAGTTATGGATTGCTTTTGGTACTTCTTCTTCCATCATCTCATTGTTTTGGGGTGATTGAGCTCTAGAGTACTCCAAGTCCTATCAATCTTAAGGTCAAGTGGAAGAAGATTAGATTTGTTTTGATGCATACACCAAAGCACGAACAACCAATTTTAGAACAAGAAAAACAAAGTAAAAATACACCTTAGATTAAGATCTATCAATTCTGTAAATATTAGGCGAAAATACCATTACTTTAGCCCCCGACAATGGTTTCAAAAACTTGATGTGCGATATCCGAAAGTGCACGGGTCAAGTTTTAGTATAAAATGGTTTAAGTCCGAGTATCATATCCATTAAGGACTGAATTTAATATATTCACCTATCTATTTAAAAATTGAATCGATTTTATCGAAAGATTAGAAATTGAGTTTGGATTTTTTATTTTGAAAACAAAGAAAATTAAAGCAAGTGAAACTTCAAGGGATAAGAGTGTTCTACGGTATTGATGTCATCAATTAATTCATTAAGTCATGCTTTAGGTTTTCATGGAATTGTGTGCAAACAATATGTTTAAGTTTAGAAACTAATATCCGAATTATTTTCTTTAGAAAACAACTCTTTCTTATGCAACTTAATAAATTACTAATTTCTTGAAGTAAAATTAAGAGGCATAGCATTAAGAATAATCATAATCAACTTTCTCTAATAACCTAGCTATTTTCATGGAAGATTAACATAGATTCAAATACTATAGATCCAATTAAACATCCAATCACCCAATCATACATCTAATCTAACAAGTATTGATGATCAATCAATAGAAAAGCTAAAAGCATAATAGCATTGAAAAACATATCATTCAACAACATCTATGAAAAACACTAAGGTATTAACTTAAATCCATAATTGAATCATTCACCACCTTAGAACTGTATAAGTTTAGCCACGCATAACCATCAAATACATACTTTTATATGAGTTTTCAAGCATAAAAGTAAGAGTAAAAGAGAAACTTAGGAAGAAAAACTCTTGAATTGCTTCCCAGCATTGAATTCCTTCAGTCTCTACTTGGTCGGCACATCTAGATCTCGAACGACCTTCCACTCTTCTCCAACACTTTCCTCTCTTTTTTATGGCAAACTCACACTCTTAGGCTCTCTTTTTCCTCTTAAATTTCGTGATTAGGGTTGCCGAGAACCTCTCAATTTATAGAAGTGGCCGCCCAAATATTTTCCAAACATGTAGATTTTTCATATATGAAAAGCTGGCATCGCGGTGCTAAAACTAGAACTGCGTCACCGTCTGTCATAAAAGCATGGTGTTACGACGCTTTAAATTGGAGTCACGATGTTGTCCATCATCTTTTCCTACCCTAAAACGTGTGTCGATTTCATTGCTCTTGGGTTTTAACATTGCGACGTTACCTTGTTTTTTAGTTTTTCATCTTTTCTTCACTTTTTCATCCGATTTTAGTTTAGTTTGGTTCTTTTGACTTCCAAAACTTATTTTTTGCATAATTACCTAAAAACCACTAGCAAAAAACATCAAATCTAATGGAAGCAGCTCTAATTTAAAGGTAAAAGAAAGAACTTTTTAGGTGATTTTCATACGCAAGGAAGCACCGCAATGCTCACCAGGCACTATGCATAGCGCTCTGATTCGAGGGTATATACGCCACAACGCTATCCCTAAGCATCTTAACACTCCAAAATTTGTATGAAAGCATCACCATCTAGATTTGCAAGCTAATCTAACCTATTGCTTCCTATGAGTGACATACAACATATTGTCACGAATTGTAATACAATTAAAGCAATAATCAAAATAAACATCAACATTACAAATTGATCATAATTCTTGAAAACTCAGAATTAAATCATGCATACACTTGAATTAAGTTCAAAACCTCAAAAAAATATCAATTACAATGGAAAATCCCTAATACCCAAGCTAGAAAACATTACCTTAGCCTTGATAGATGCTTGTTCACCCAATAATTGTTTAAAGAAACTCTCCTCAAGATGAAAATTCAGTGAAAAACTCCAAAAACAGACTTGGGACCCGTGCTGCTCTCTCTCTCGAATGGTTGGCGGCTAAAGCTAATTTATGCCAAAATTGGACTAGCGTCGAGATGCTATAGGGCAACGCTGCGGCGTTGATGCTAATTTGTTATCGTAAACTTTCCTGAGAGCTGCAGCACTTGCTGCATTTCTTCAGCAGAGCGTCTTAGGAAAAAGAACCGCGACGCCGTGGCTTTAAGGGTATTTTTGTCCTTTTGGAGTTCTATCTCCCGGTTGATGCCGTGGAACTTCGTTTTGGCCCATTTTAGCCCGGTTTTGGTGCTAACACGCCGTTTTACTTGTTAAGTGCCTGAAACCTACAAAATAACACAATAGACACATTAAATAGCACAACGATCCCGAGTTAAGCTGAGGAAGATAGCACATTTTAGGTGCTATCAGATGGCAAAATATTAAAAGTTTAGTTGTCCTACATCAAAAAGATTTAGAAAAGTTGAGAACTTGTAGAAATACAAGTTATTATAGTCACTATTTGATTTAATTAGAGTAACTTTGGAACTAAACGCATGATTTTGGTAGTTGAATGATGAAAAATGTATCACCATGCGTTGGCACTACTTACAAAAAAAAAATACCTGAAAAACGATGAGCTTTTATGTTCCTAACGCAGGGTTAAGAAGAAAAGAAGTGCAAACAATCGAAGTACGAAGAGAGGAAGCTGCTGCAAGAACAAGTGGAAACCCATGCGTCGAGCCTATGCGTTGAGACCATGCGTCGAGCCTAGTGGGTTGAGACCATGCGTCGAGACTGTGCGTTGACAATCTGAAAAGTAGAAACTGACGTATGCTCAAACAGCTGTCATGTCATTATGAAAAAGGACAACACCCAATCAGATCATGGCAGAACAAATAGGTTGACAATCTGAAAAGTCTATGCAGCGTGGCTGAAATTTAATGCAAAGGTGTCAGGTCATCATGATATCAACTTTTTGACGCCTATAAATAGTCAACAAGCTTCTCCAAGAAAAGGAGGAAGAGAGACTAGTCCAAGAGGCGAAAGCTCTGCACTATTTCTCCCTCACCATAACCAGCCTCCATTTCGAGCTCTTCTGAGAGAAGGATTCTGAGCACCTTCAGAGTCGTCTCCTAGTAAGTGAGAATCTCCACCTTATGGAATCTATGTATCAGATAGCAACCATCTCAAGCTTCCATGAAACAAGACGTTGTCAGTTGCGGCTTGACGCCCTTCATTTCTGTTTTATTTCCATTTCTCTCCTCCTTGCTTATATTTTGTTAATGACATTCGAGAGAATGATTTATTGTCTTAATATGAGTTTGATTGACTATCATCTTCCATCTATTTCTGTATTAAATACTTTACACCATGTTGTCTAAATGCTAAATGAGTTAAATGTTAAAAGTTAGTTTTTCTTGAGCAATTCTGAGTATGTTACATCTTGATTAATGCATATCTTTAGCTTGCATAACTTTGTCTGACAAACAAATGTAGTAAGCATGACTGTCGAGGTTGAGAGAGTGAATAGTTAATCTTTAGCATTAATTAAGACTAGATGAGTGCAGAGATGTAGTTCATCTTTTGCCAACGCAAACTTACCATGCGTCTTAGAGATAAGATTAATGTGGCGTCGAAACATTGAGAGATGGATTCACAAACGCAGTTTGTAGGTATGTAATTGTACTTAGAAAGTTTAGGTAACAACTAGCTCTTGCGTTCAACTCTACCTCTATCGCATGGTTCCATTCATTCTCAACACATGCTATCTAACGCTAAATTACATATGACTACCCAACGCCGCGTCCACCTCATTATTAGTAGTAGGAAATTCTTTTCATTCTTTATGTATAGTTTTACACATAATCAACAAATGCATATATATTTACATGTACAGTCACCGCATAGTCATGCAATTATTCTCAACTCCTAGTTATTACAAATCCCTGCGGTCGACCCTGGACTCACTAGGAAATCTATAAATGCTTATACTTGGGTCTTTATAGGAAAACTTGCTTAATCATGATCACATCTAGAGTAATTCTCGACGCATCCTTGTACGGAAATGATAAATCTATTTTTGTGCAACGACCTCTATCGCATGGTTCCATTCATTCTCAACACATGCTATCTAAAGCTAAATTATATATGACTACCCAACGCCGCGTCCACCTCATTATTAGTAGTAGGAAATTCTTTTCATTCTTTATGTATAGTTTTACACATAATCAACAAATGCATATATATTTACATGTACAGTCACCGCTTAGTCATGCAATTATTCTCAACTCCTAGTTATTACAAATCCCTACGTTCGACCCTGGACTCACTAGGAAATCTATAAATGCTTATACTTGGGTCTTTATAGGAAAACTTGCTTAATCATGATCACATCTAGAGTAATTCTCGATGCATCCTTGTACGGAAATGATAAATCTATTTTTGTGCAACGAGCTAAGAAATTCAATTTAATTAGAATAGAAATTCAAACGAACAAATTTATGAACAAGTTTTTGGCGCCGTTGTCGGGGATTTGAATTAATAATTTAGGTTTTGATATTATTTCTTGATCTATGCAGAAAATTGCAATCTTGGGCTGTACAGAGCGTTTAGCCGAAGACGTTCCTGACAGTTTATGAACAAAGGACAACCTGCGTTCATTCCTGACCCTGAGATCGAGAGAACCTTTCGGAAAAGAAGTAAGACATTCCAAAGGCGGCGACAACTTTACAGAGAGAAAAAAAAAATGGAAAATCAAGCAAACAACGCCAATCAGCCTTTGGGAGCTAACAATGGGGCTAACGACAGACGTGAAGAAGCAGTAAAACCATGCGTTAGCCCAAGCGCAGCTTCAAGCTCAGCTGCAGATTGATCAACAAACTCATCCTATCTTATTGGCACATGATCGGAATCGGCCGATCAGGGATTACGCGTCGCCATCTTATATAATTTTTCACCTGGAATTATGCGATCAGAGTCTCAAGGTTCAAGATTTGAGATGAAGCCAGTCATGCTTCAAATGCTACAAACAGCAGGACAGTTTGGGGGATCACCTGGAGAAGACCCTCATGCTCACCTAAAAAGCTTCATCGAAATTTGCAATACCTTCGTCATTCCGGATATAAGTGCAGATGACATCCGATTGACGATGTTCCCATTCTCCCTCAGAGATGAGGCGAGACAGTGGGCATATTCTTTGGAACCAGGCAAGATCACCACCTAGAACCAAATGATAGAGAAGTTTATGAAAAAGTTCTTCCCACCAACGGAGAATGCTCGAAGAAGAAGAGACATCGTCAATTTTCAACAAAAAGACAGAGAAACCCTGAGCGATGCTTGGGCAAGATTTAAGAGATTGGTGAGAAACTGCCCGAATAATGGCTTCCCTGACTGTGTTCAAATGGAGATATTCTATGATGGTTTGACCGAGGCATCTCAGACCGCTGCAAATGCTGCCGCAGCGGGAGGACTACTGGATAAAACTTATACCGAGGCCAAGGAAGTTCTCGATAGAATATCAAGAAACCATGAAGATTGGGAGGACCATGGATATAGCCGATCTGGCCGCAGGCAAAACAATGCGTCAGGAGCACCAGAGCATAATAGTGTTGCTGCGTTACAAGCTCAAGTCACCGCCATGACTAACCTGTTACAGACTATGGCCCTGAATCAGTCAAATACAGGAGGCGGCAACCAAGTGAACACAGTGAATCAAGTGAACGCCTCAGGATGCGTTGGATGCGGGAAGCCGCATGCGTATGAGGTATGTCCACAGAACCTTCAATCTGTATGTTTTATACGCAATAACCCCTATTCCAACACCTACAACCCTGGCTGGAGGAATCATCTGAATTTCTCATGGGGTGGTAACCGCCAGCCTGAGCAGCAAGGTGCGCCTACGCACGAAATAGGAGGATCATCTGGATTCCCCCATGGACATCAGAGGCAAAATTCGCACCAATCAGCGCCTAGTCCATCATCATCAATGGAAGCTCTTATGAAGGAATATATGTAGAAGAATGACGCCTTGTTACAAACCCAGGCGTCATCCATCCGAAATTTAGAGCTTCAGATTGGCCAGATTGCTGGAGAATTTAAGACGCGGCAGAAAGGTTCTCTTCCGAGCAACACCGAAGCCCCACGCGGTACGGGCAGTTCAGGAAAAGAACAATTTCAAGCTGAGACATTGCGAAGTGGAAGAGTTATGAATGAACTTCCCCGCCCAGAGAACTCTCAACCAACAATTCATCTTTCCAATCCCACAACTGATTCTGACCCATCAACGCAACAAAAACAAGCTGACATGCAAAGAAGTTTATCAGGGAAAGACACATCAACAAGCATGTCAGCCGAGCTGCAAACGCCTCCTTACCCACAACGGTTAAGAAGGAAGAAAAATAATGCGAGGCAGTTCAAACGCTTCCTGGATGTACTCAAATAGTTGCATATCAACATCCCACCGGTGGAGGCGTTGGAACAAATGCCCACCTATGCTAAATTCCTCAAGGACATACTGTCTAAAAAGAGAGGAATGGGTGAATATGAGACCATTGCTTTAACGCAGGAGTGCAGTGACATGGTCTGTGAATGCGTCCCCACAAAGATGAAAGATCCAGGGAGCTTCACCATTCCTTGCTCCATTGGAGGAATTCACATAGGAAAAGCGTTGTGTGATCTAGGGGCTAGCATTAATCTCATGCCCCTGTCAGTATTCAACAAGTTGGGGATCGCATCGCAGCCAACAATAGTTACCCTACAATTAGCGGATCGATCCGTTGTGCATCCTGAAGGAAGGATCGAGGATGTGTTGGTAAAGGTAGACAAGTTTATTCTACCCGCAGACTTCATTATCCTAGATTATGAAGCAGACGAGGACGTCCCAATCATACTTGGACGCCCGTTTCTGTCAACGAGTCGCACACTTATTGACATCCACAAGGAGGAGATCATTATGAGAGTTAATGATCAGAAGGTGATATTCAACGTTTCCAAGGCGTTAGAATATCCAGGAGAACAGAAGACCTGCTAGAACCTCGACGTAGAGGATGAGTTACATGAAATGTTGCTTGAAGAAAATGATGAAACCATTGCAAATCTGAACGCGCAGCAGCCTGAACAATACTGTGCTTTGGTCCATTCTACTTTTGAAACCTTGACTCTGAATCAGATCAACCAACGAACGAAACCATTTCTGGAAGAAGCGCCAAAAATCGAGTTAAAAGTGTTGCCAGCTCACCTGAAGTATGCCTACTTAGGAGAAGGTAACTCTTTCCCAGTTATTATTTCTGCTGCTTTATCCCCTAATCAAGAATCAGCTTTGTTAGTCATTTTAAAAAAGCACATCCGAGCAGTCGGATGGAAGTTGGCTGATATCAAGGGGATCAGCCTCACATACTGCATGCATAAAATTCGTCTAGAAGAAGGAAAAGACGGATCCATCGAGGCCCAAAGGCGGCTAAACCCAGCGATCAAAGAAGTTGTCAAGAAAGAAGTACTTAAATGGTTGGACGCAGGCATTATCTTTCCCATCTCTGATAGTAAATGGGTAAGTCCTGTGCAATGCGTTCCCAAGAAAGGAGGTATGACTGTAGTCTCAAACAAGAATAACGAATTGATCCCCACCCGCACTGTCACGGGGTGGAGAATTTGCATGGACTACAGGAAGCTCAACGCGGCGACAAAGAAGGATCATTTCCCACTGCCATTCATTGACCAAATGTTAGATAGACTTGTGAGAAATGAATTCTTTTGCTTCTTGGATGGCTATTCCGGATACAACCAGATCATGATTGCTTCAGAAGACCAGTAGAAGACAACATTCACATGTCCTTATGGTACATTTGCATTTCGACGCATGCCGTTTGGACTATGTAACGCCCCAGGCACCTTTCAGCGCAATCTTCTCTGAATTTTTAGAAGAATCTGTGGAGATATTAATGGACGATTTTTCAGTCTTTGGAAATTCGCTTGAAGCATGTTTAGCCAATCTGGAGAAAGTATTGAAAAGATGCGAGGACACCAACTTAGTGCTAAATTAGGAAAAATGTCACTTTATGATGAATGAAGGAATTGTCCTCGGTCACAAGATATCCAAGAAGGGCCTTGAAGTTGATCAAGCCAAAATTGAAGCCGTAGAAAGCTTCCACCACCTACAAATGTAAAGATACTTCGCAGCTTTTTGGGACATGCAGGCTTTTATAGAAGGTTCGTCAAGGACTTTTCAAAATTTGCACGCCCTTTAAGCTCATTGCTGGAGCAGAATCGACCTTACATCTTTGATGGAGAATGCCTCAAGGCATTTGAGACTCTGAAAGCAGCACTGGTGTCAGCACCAATTTTAATTGCCCCAGACTGGTCGCAGCCATTCGAGCTAATGTGTGATGCAAGCGACTATGCGATGGGCGCTGCGTTGGTTCAACGCAGAGACAGAATGTTGCACCATATAGCCTACGCCAGCAAAACTTTCAATGCAGCTCAAGCAAATTACACCACTACAGAGAAAGAGTTGCTGGCGGTAGTATTTGCTGTGGAAAAATTCAGAGCATATCTTCTAGGGTCGAAAGTCATCATCCATACTGACCACTTAGCTATCCGATATTTGATGACTAAAAAAGATGCCAAGCTAAGGCTTATCCGATGGGTTTTACTTTTTTAAGAGTTCGACGCAGAGATAGTTGATCGCAAAGGTACAGAGAACAACGTGGCAGATCATCTTTCCAGACTTGAAAATACGGAACACGATCGTAAATAACTGGACGTCAACGCAAGCTTTCCAGATGAAGCTGTACTAAAAGTCACAAAGTCCGCGCCGTGGTATGCAGACATTGTCAACTTTTTGGTGTGCAAGCAATTTTGATGTGCCACTTTTGTGTGTTTACCGCAAGTGTACGGGTCAAGTTATAATATAAAACGGTTAAGTCCGAGTATCGTTTCCACTAGAGATCCAATTGGGAAGGTTTAAGTTACTTAGCTATTCTAGAATTGAATCAATTTTATTTGAGGATTGGAATTCAAATTTTGTTTTTGGGAAAAAGAAAGATCAAGCAAGAAAATATCAAAGGGAGAATTGCAAGAATCAAAGAGAGTTCTAGGGTTTCAAATCCTTGTTTGTTTCATCATGCAAAATTATAGATTTCATGGATTTAATTCTTATGCCTAAGTCTAGAAACTTAATTCCAAGTTATCTTCTCTCAAAGACAACTCTTTCTCATGCAACTTGATTGATAGTTAATCTCTTAAAACCAATACAAAATTACATGGCATTAAAACTAGTCTTTAGCAACTTTCATTGTAAACCTAACTACTCTCGTGATAAATTAACAACGATTCATTGTTATAGATCAAATTAAACATATAATCTCTCGATTCATACATCTAATCTAACATGTGAAGGTGGCCAATCTTCAAGAATTAAACACAATAACAATGAAAAGCATATTTATTTGAACAAAACCATGAGTCTACAAATTTATCATGAATTCACAAACAATTCATCAAAAACCCTAAAACCAAAGAGTTTAGCCACTCATAGCGTGAAGCAACATATTGATCAACAAGAATCAAAGAAAGAGTGTAAAGAATAGAGAAACTCTACTGAAAAGAGGTTCTTGATTGAGGCAGCACCGTCACGAACTCCTTGGCTCTCGCGTCGGACTTCGAAGGGCACCAAAACTATCTCGAACTCTTTTCCTCTTCCTTGCGGCTAACTCACTCTTGGAACTCTAGCTTAATTCTCACCTTTTCGGATCGTTTTCTTGTTCTGCAACTTTCTTGATCTTCTTGATATTTCTTCCCCCTCTTTTTGCTGCTGAAAACCCCTCAATTTATAGAGTTTGGCCGCCCAAAATTTAACCTAAAATACAAAACTTGCGCTTAAATTAACGCTGGCACTGCGGCGCTAGAGTTGCGGCCAAAATTAAGTTGCTCTCGGGTTTTAGCGCCGCAGCAGCGCCGTCCCAGCGTCGCGACGCTGTCTTGCGTTCTTCAAGGATGCATCGAGGCAGCGCCTTCCCAGCGCCGCGTTGCTATTCTATGTCCATGCTGATGCGTTTCTGCTTTAGCGTCGCGGCAGTGCTGCCTTAGCGCCGCGGCGCACCATGCGTTTCAAGCAAGGATGCGTTTTTCAGCACTTTTTCTCCATATTCTTGCTCGGTTTTGATCTTTCAGTCGTTTCTTCTAATTTTCCTCGTTTTAACCTGAAAATCACTAGCAAACAAGTGAAATCTAATAGAAAACTCCCTTAATTTGAGAGAATAATAAGTACTTTTCAAGTGCTTATCAAATTTCCTGAAGACTTCAACGCACAGCAAAAGAACAAGTTGATACATGACGCGAAGTTCTATTATTGGGGCGAGCCCCAACTCTACAAAAGGGGGCCGAATCACATCTTTAGACTCTGCATCCCAGAGACTTCGTATCAACGCATCCTATCTCAATGTCATGACTCTCCCTATGGAGGACATTTTGGAGGACAGCGAACTGCAGCCAAGGTATTGCAAAGCGGATACTTATGGCCAACTCTTTTTAGAGATGCTAGGGACTGTGCGATCAGATGCGACAGATGTGAACGCATCGGAAATATCTCAAGTCGAAACGAAATGCCACTTATCTCTATCTTAGAAGTTGAGCTCTTTGACGTTTGGGGTATTGATTTTATGGGCCCATTTCCGCCATCAAACGGCCACAACTATATATTGGTAGCTGTGGACTATGTATCAAAATGGGTCGAAGCAATCTCATGCGTCAAGAATGACGCGGCGACAGTCTCAAATTTTCTTCAGAAGAATATATTCACGAGATTTGGAATGCCGAGAGCCCTTATTAGCGATGAAGATACGCATTTCATTAATAAAATCATTTCCAATTTGCTAATAAAATACAATGTACATCATATGTTGGCCACTGCATACCACCCGCAGACAAATGGGCAAGCAGAAATTTCCAATAGAGAGTTGAAAACTATTTTGGAAAAGGTAGTCAACACCTCTCGAAAGGACTGGGCGTCCAAATTAAACGAGGCGTTATGAGCATACCGTACAACATTCAAAACGCCTATCGGAATGTCACCGTACGCGCTGGTCTTTGGAAAGGCATGCCATCTGCCGCTGGAGCTAGAACATAAAGCATTATGGGCTGCCAAGAGATTGAACATGGACCTGAAAGCAGCTAGAGAAGCACGTCAGCTTCAATTGAATGAACTGGAGGAATGGAGATTGCAAGCCTATGAGAACGCAAAAATATACAAGGAGCGAACAAAGCGTTGGCACGATCAACGCATCAGTAAGAAATCTTTGTATGTAGGTCAAAAGGTCCTCCTTTTTAACTCAAGTTTGCGTTTATTTCCAAGAAAATTAAAAACAAGATGGTTTGGTCCCTTCGTGATCAAGGAAATCTTTCCTCATGGTGCTGTAGAGCTGATGAATGAAGACGACACCAACGCATTCAAAGTTAATGGTCAATGCGTGAAACCATATTTTGGAGACTGCCTTGAACGCGATAAAGTAACCGTTGACCTAGCAAAGATTGAATGAGGAAAAGATGGACGCGCCTTGCGTTTACAACAAGCACTTATATCCCAGAGACGTGTCCTAACTTTTTTTTTTTCGTATAGCATTGTTTCAATTCTTATCGCATTGTTTTATTTCTTATCGCATTGTTTCAATTTTTACCGCATTGTTTCAATTTTTACCGCATTGTTTCATTTGAAAGATTTTGTTTGGGTGTATCTATTATCTTGTGTTGAGTGAAAATTGAACTGCAAGGCGTCGACATCTAAAATGATGTAATACAATTATCTCGACGCCTAGAGGGGAATCTGAAGCAATTCTGTCAGATCGCTCAGATCAAGAATTTGAAAAGGCTGTCGGCACTAAAGTCGGCTGATATTGATGAATGTCAGACCATTTAATGCGGCTATGATGTCACGCATCGAGCCGATAACCCACTCGCACAGCCAAAACCCCTTTATAAACCCCTCTTCACCCCTTTTCCAGGTTACGCTTCCATATCTCTCCGAATTCTCAGATTTCCGGCACAATTTCTGGTCTGTTTGAAAAATCTTCCGATTCTCACCCATTTTTCTCTCTTTTCACCGATGCCATTTCCATGGCTTCCCAGAAACCCACTTCCTCCAAAAGCCCTAAACCTATGGCCTCATCCTCGAGGCAGGGTAGTCGGAATCTGTCCACTACCTCCACCACACCTGAACCTCTCGCCATTGTTCGCCCCAACAGTCCTGAGTTGGAAGCAACATCATCCCCTTCTTCGCCGCGCTTCAGGGACCTGTCTGAAGCTCAAAAGGTGGGAAGGAATGACGAATCCACCGTCTTCGGAGATATTCTAGACACTATCGATAAAGAAGACGACGACTGGTTGGATGGGTTGGTCAACCAGAGGACAAAGAACGAATCGTGTGGGTCAGTCCCTGCGATGAGTGGTCTTGAGGAGTCTGACTCCAATGAAAGACCTATTGGCAAGGTAATAGCGGCGGTGGAAAAGAAGAAATCCGCCAAGGAAAAGAAAATCAGGCCAATAAGGGCCAGGGAAGAAGAAGCCGAGGAAGATGTCCTTCCGCTAAGAAGGAAAAATGAAAAAGCAAAGGACGCGGGGACATCTGAGGCTATCGCATCATCGGTTGCCGCATCACCTGTTGAACCGCTAGCAGCGAAAGCGGCAGAGAAGTCTAAGAAGCTAAGAGACGACATCAAAAAGATGAAAGAAAAGACGGAGTCGTTTCTCGTCGCGAAGAAGAAAAGAAAAGAGGAAATTGCGGCTGGCGAACAAGCTCTTGATAAGGCCACGAGAAATGCCGAGTTTCTCCGTCGCATAACAGAGATTGCGATGGAATTGGAAGTAGAGTTGGAAGTGAGTGATGCGGAGAGGCCACCGAAAGCTGAACGCATCAAGAAAAATATAAAAAAGATAAGGGAGGAGAAGAAGAAAGAAAAAGAGGTAGCGTTCACCAAGGAGAAGCTACCAGAGAAAAAGAAGAAGAATGAGGTGGCTAAGGCACCTGGAGTTGTTATCAGGGACTTGGACGCAAGCAGAGCAAGGAGAACGCCTGCTAGTCCCATCAAGAGGAATGAGAAGGGAAAAGAAAAATTGGTTGAGGAACCAACAAAGGAGGCGGCGAAGAGCCGAAAAAAACAATATAGTGGGCTCTACACATTTTTCCCAGAGCCAATTGAGTTGCCCGCCTTCATCATACAAGGAGTCGACGCATTGGGTTGGAGGTAATTTTGTGAAAGTGGCCAAGTCATCCAACCCACCGCCGTGGAGGCATTTTACGAAGGAACAATTCACCGCAAGGCAAATTTGGTCAAAGTTGAAGATGAGGTGATTTCCTTCGAGCCTCAAGAGATCAACATGTTGTTTGATCTTCCCAACATCGCAGCGGTGGAAGATAACAAAATAATGTCGACGCCTACAGACGCCGAAATGAATGACGCTGTAACACCCCCACCCTAGATAATATATTTACTTCTATATCTTTACCTAGGCGTGAGTGTTACCTAATGCATTTTTATACCTTAACTAGCCAGTGAAATACTCAACCTTACAACAGTTATACAAAATTTCTTAATAAGTTCGCATCATAAGTAAGTTTTAAAAAAAAACCCATGTTTAGAGTTTACAAATATGCCCGGTGAAACTCACATATGCCACTCAAAACAAGTTCATCTTTTACTAAGGGATGGGGTTACAGACTTCCAAATTACAAAATTCTATTCTGGCACAGACGGATCTTGATGGTAGGCTAGGCACCCCGAACACGCTTGCTATCTGGAAAAGAAACATCAAAGAAACAAAATCCATGAGCTACTTTGCTCAGTGAGTGACTACTAAAAATATAAACTCAATAAAATTATAACTACAATCTTTGGTATGAATTGCTTAATCATGCCTTATATCACGCTACATAAACTTGTAAATAACTATAACCTGTAATTTACTATCAGTACATAAATGATTTTCTTTTCATTAAAACTTTGCTGAGGCGGAGCAAACTCAATGCACCCAACTCAATGCACTCACATATGCCACTCAAAACAAGTTCATCTTTTACTAAGGTATGGGGTTACAGACTTCCAAATTACAAAATTCTATTCTGGCACAGACGGATCTTGATGGTAGGCTAGGCACCCCGAACACGCTTGCTACCTGGAAAAGAAACATCAAAGAAACAAAATCCATGAGCTACTTTGCTCAGTGAGTGACTACTAAAAATATAAACTCAATAAAATTATAACTACAATCTTTGGTATGAATTGCTTAATCATGCCTTATATCACGCTACATAAACTTGTAAATAACTATAACCTGTAATTTACTATCAGTACATAAATGATTTTCTTTTCATTAAAACTTTGCTGAGGCGGAGCGAACTCAATGCACCCAACGTCAATAAGCCTTAGCTGTGTGGAGTAATCTCAACACATCAGTGTCAAATCCCTTCAATTATGCTCATAAATCTAACTGATCTCGGGCTGCCCGTGTACCTTCTCATGTCCTTCGGTACCAGGGTCCTAGGGAATTACTCACTCACCGTCTTTATATCCTTAGGCGAGAGTTTCATATCAATTAAATACTAGGGCTGCCCATATGCCTTCACCTATCCTTCAGCATTGTGTCCCATTCAATTCTCTCTAGTGCATAGGCACGTATAATACCTTTAACATAAATTAACTATAATCATGATATCTCAGAATTTTTTAAACATTCATCTGATAACTATCTTGATAAACTTAGAACGTTATCTGATATGTCTCAAGCTTAATCTTATATCTGATAAGATATATGCTAGTTCATATACAAAAGTACATTTCAACTCATACTTTAAAGATAGTATTAGACATATAGAAGATAATACTGAATTTAAGCTTATCTCAAGTCATAAGGTCACTCACGACTATTTCCAAGCTCCGAGCGGGTTATACGCTTTCCCTAGCTCCTCTTGACCTGTAAACATACCTTTTTCGTGTTAGACATTTCTAACATTCCTCCTTATATTCTTTACGTTTGCTTAGATATCTTAGATATAGGTTTTCATCATAAATTTTTCTCTCGTTACAACTTCCTGTAATAAGCGAGATTTTAGACTAACTGCTTCTAACCATGCGGCATCAACGATACTCAGCTTCGCTAGACTAGCGATATTACCTTAATAAGCGATACTAAGCGAGAGTTAGCGAGAGTTGTGAGACGCAAGGCCCCTTTGCATTACCAGCGACATCTGTCTCGCTGATCACCCCCCAATTCTTTAACGATACTCTTATCCTAACGACCCCTGATGGTTATTGTTCTTCCTCTTCCTTCTCTAACCTGTTCTCAAACTGCTAAACATCGACATTCAGCCAAAATCAGATCTACCTTTCTTCTACAAACTGGTAAAGAAGTGAGTTTCTAACTTACCACGAGATTTCCAACTCTATCTTTTCTTCGCTAAGGAAACCATCATTGAATAACTTCAATTGCTTCGATCAGCTAACAGCTTTTATAGTAGCACAAATTCCGAATGTTTCCTCCTTCGAAACTTCGCGGTAGCTTCAACTTCCCAGCTCACTCTTCTTCAAAATGCCATATGATGTCTGGATTTTCCTCAACCGTCAAGCCTTAGGTTTCAGCTTCAATTTCACCATGAAAATATTCTGGTTCCTACTAACTCCGACAAAAACTGCTTCTTCGACCTCTCCTCGTTGTTCTTCTCTAGAAAGGGGTAAATCTGAGTTCGAGTTATGTCTAAAAGTGTTGATTGAGTCGGCGTACTTACTTATATATATACAATTTATACAACCACCGACTCACCAATACGGCCATCACCTTCTTACTTAGGTTGGCCGACTCAACCCTCCGTGCAAAGCTTCAGCAACGCATAGCTTACACTTGTTTTACATTGGTTCAGCGCCCAGTTGTCGAATAGCTACTTAACGCATAATTCTTCTTCTAATGTACCAATACACACCAACCTTCAACGCATAGTGACTTCCAACATCTCTTGGCCGTCAACGCCTAGTAACCTTCAGAAATTTGTCAACACATAAGTCCACTAACGCATGGCCAACACTTAGCCACTTTTGCTCTATACTCTTTAGCCCACGTTTCTAACTACTACCCTTTTTATAGTTTCTTCTCAACTTACCAACTTCCCAAATGTCAGGTGAGGCTTGCCACGTTTCTCCACCCCATAATACCACATGTTTGCCTTAATTACGTGCCGTCAAGCGTTCCTACCATGCGTCCAACATGGTTTTTCACTAAGTATGCGTCCAACTTCACTTACTTCTCAACTATTCTTTTTAACCCTGCACATCACTTGATGAGGTTTCCTTTCTTCCAAAGGTCCTACTTCTTTACTTAATAAGCTCTTCCACGAAATAGTCTTAGAAAGAGGGTGTGACAAACGCCCTCACAATCATCGCCAAACCAGGGTCAGAGTGGAACACTTCCCCAAAGGGTATTTAGTCATTGGCGCCTAACTGCTTGATCGCCAGGCCAACCTGTGGCTTTATTTCATCAAGCGGTCGCTGCTCCCCACAACACTTGACGCCTCAATTTCAAGGGACCGCTCCATGGTCATTTACTGCATCATGCGGGGAATTCAGCTAGACGTGGGACGCATCATTGCCCCACAGATTTGGGGGTTGTTCTTCAAGCCAAGGGGTCAGTTATTCTTTCCCTTTCTTGTGACTAGACTGTGCGCCAATGCACAATTCTTGGAGGATGCACCAGTCAGAGCAGTGAATGGAGTTCTTTCAGCGCAAAGTCTGAGACGAATATTAAAGGACTCACCGCATCTGCTTGACGCGGCCAACTCAAAGAAGAGGCTGCCAAAGTCACAAGAACCATCATCCCCATAACTTCCTCAACCAAAGAAGAGCAAACTGGTCAAGAAGAATTTTGCGATTCAGGCGTCGAGTTCACAACCTGGTGAAGCCGAAGAAGCTGTTCAGCTCGACGCCTACACCCAAGCCTTGACCATTTATACTCCTCCCACCGACCCAATCACTGAGGAGCCCTCTTCACCACCAAGTTCCCCTTCTCTTTCCCCTAAAATCCAAAATGAGCCACTTCATCTCCCTACCACCCAACGCGGCCTTCCAACGCCTCTTCAGCTTCCTATCGCAGACTTAAACGAAGAGACGAAGGAAGTGTCGCCGCCTTCTTCGCCTTATCTGGAGTTAACCCTCTCCCCACCTTAATCATCTACCTTTTGAGAGGCAACTCCACCACCACCACCACCACACTTTGAGCCGACCATGACTCTGGATCCTGAGGAGTCAGCGCCCTTTCAATTCTAACCGCCTCGCCATGAACCTCAATTTTCTAATCTTCCAACTCCACCAACTACCGAACCTTCTGCCCGCCCATCTCAACCGCAGGCAGAAGCAACTACCAGCACTCATCATCAAGAAGAACCATACCACTTGCGGCACGCCTCTGCTCCGCTGCCGTTTGTGGATTTAAATTTGGATGATTTGCTGCGGTACTTAGATGATGGGATCCTTCACCCCATCATGGGTGACCTGGATTAAATTCGGCGCAAGGAGATGGAAAGTCTCCAGCGGCAACAAGAATTGGCTCAACAAGTTTCACAATTGGGTCAGCAAGTGACTCAGATGGCGCAGCAACAATTGGAGCTTCGGAGTTTTGTTCAACGCCAAGCTCGGCATCAGAATGAACAGTTCAGCACTTTGATGAATTATATTTATGAAGTGTTCGTCCAACGCATCCCAGCGCCAGTTATCCCTCCTTCCCTTCAGCAACCCCTACAGTTCAACGATCCAAATCCTCCCCTTACGGACAACAATGACAACGCCCCGGGGAGAACTTAAATTTGGGGGTGTTCTTTTGGTTTATTTTTCCCTTCTTTTCTTTAGTGTATTCCTTTGAGTTTTTTTTGTAATTAGTACAACGCATAGTAAATTTGCATCAATGCCATATCTTCATGAATCTTTTTGTTCTCTTTAGTTTGTACTTTCAATTATTTCTTGCTTTATTATTCTCTCCGCCTTGTTTTTGTTTATGCGTCCAACCTCCATGATAAAATTTATGCGCTTCACCTGTAGACTTATTGAAATAAGAGGATTAACCCGCAAGCCTTAGGATATTACACTTGGTAAATTACTTCTAAGAGTTAGTATGCGTTGCAAGCTTTGCCTCAAACCTCTTTTACAAAATTTTTCTAAGTCAATCTCATTACTCGATTTCAGCCATGAGGACCTTGATGCCTTCAAATTTGGGGGTAAGAAAGGTTTGAGCCATGCGTTCAGAATTCAAATAAAAAATAATAATAATAAAAATTAAAATTAAAATTAAATTGGTAGTTGAATGATAATAATAAAAATAAAAATTAAAATTAAAAAAAAAAAAATCCTTTAGACAAACAACTCCGCTGACAACGCATAAAATTAGCCTGTTAAGAGTTGAGTTGAGAATGGCTTTTTAACACCCCATAATCAAAGGTGAGAGTCCAAGATCAGCGCATAGTAAATAAATGATACCACTGTCGACGCAACCAAAAAGGAACGCGATAAGTGCCAAGTTTTGAAAGAGTATTTGCTTGATGTTGGCTGCCTCCATGCACCCCATCGTTGGTATGTCAAAACGAAGGTAGATAGCCCGGATCAACACAAGTCCACTATCAAAAAAAAAATTTTTTTTTTTTTGAAACTTTATGAATGAATGAACTCCAAGGCACATTTCTAAAATGAGGACATCAGATTGGCTGGAAATGAGTAAGGGTATTTTTGAGGAATAAGCTTGCCGCATCTAAAAATTATAAGTACTTTCAGTGTCAATTGAAAAAGTACTTGTTATGGTTATCTGATTGTTGATATAGTCAAGAATTAGAAGGCATGTTGAAAGGGTGCGCTTTTACTTAGACTTGGGCTGTAGAATTTAATAAATCTTCAAATAAATGTTCGAGGACATACATTAACTCAAATTTGGGGGTGTGATAACTTGTAGAAATATAAGTTATTATAGTCACTATTTGATTTAATTAGAGTAACTTTGGAACTAAACGCATGATTTTGGTAGTTGAATGATGAAAAATGTATCACCATGCGTTGGCAATACTTACAAAAGAAAAATACCTGAAAAATGATGAGCTTTTATGTTCCTAACGCAGGGTTAAGAAGAAAAGAAGCGCAAACAATCGAAGTACGAAGAGATGAAGCTGCTGCGAGAATAAGTGGAAACCCATACGTTGAGCCTATGCGTTGAGCCCATGCGTTGAGCCCATGCGTTGAGACCATGCGTCGAGCCTAATGGGTTGAGACCATGCGTCGAGACTATGCATTGACAATCTGAAAAGTAGAAACTGACGCATGCTCAAACAGCTGTCATGTCATTATTAAAAAGGACAACACCCAATCAGATCATGATAGAACAAATAGGCTAACAATCTGAAAAGTCTATGCAGCGTGGCTGAAATTTAATGCAAAGGTGTCAGGTCATCATGATATCAACTTTTTGACGCCTATAAATAGTCCACAAGCTTCTCCAAGAAAAGGAGGAAGAGAGAACAGTTCAAGAGGCGAAAGCTCTACACTATTTCTCCCTCACCATAACCAGCCTCCATTTCGAACTCTTTTGAGAGAAGGATTCTGAGCACCTTCAGAGTCGTCTCTCAGTGAGTGAGAATCTCCACCTTATGGAATCTATGTATCAGATAGCAACCATCTCAAGCCTCCATGAAGCAAGGCCAGTGGCGGCTTGACGCCCTTTATTTCTGTTTTATTTCCATTTCTCTCTTTCTTGCTTATATTTTGTTAATGACATTCGAGAGAATGATTTATTGTCTTAATATGAGTTTGATTGACTATCATCTTCCATCTATTTCTGTATTAAATACTTTACACCATGTTGTCTAAATGCTAAATGAGTTAAATGTTAAAAGTTAGTTTTTCTTGAGCAATTCTGAGTATGTTACATCTTGATTAATGCATATCTTTAGCTTGCATAACTTTGTCTGACAAACAAATGTAGTAAGTATGACTGTCGAGGTTGAGAGAGTGAATAGTTAATCTTTAGCATTAATTAAGACTAGATGAGTGCAGAGATGTAGTTCATGTTTTGCCAACGCAAACTTACCATGCGTCTTAGAGATAAGATTAATGTGGCGTCGAAACATTGAGAGATGGATTCACAAACGCAGTTTGTAGGTATGTAATTGTACTTAGAAAGTTTAGGTAACAACTAGCTCTTGCGTTCAACTCTACCTCTATCGCATGATTCCATTCATTCTCAACACATGCTATCTAACGCTAAATTACATATGACTACCCAACGCCGCGTCCACCTCATTATTAGTAGTAGGAAATTATTTTCATTCTTTATGTATAGTTTTACACATAATCAACAAATGCATATATATTTACATGTACAGTCACCGCATAGTCATGCAATTATTCTCAACACCTAGTTATTTCAAATCCCTGCGTTCGACCTTGGACTCACCAGGAAACCTATAAATGCTTATACTTGGGTCTTTATAGGAAAACTTGCTTAATCATGATCACATCTAGAGTAATTCTCGATGCATCCTTGTACGAAAATGATAAATCTATTTTTGTGCAACGAGCTAAGAAATTCAATTTAATTAGAATAGAAATTCAAACGAACAAATTTATGAACAAAAGTCATGGACTTGTCTTACATTGAAAAGGTTTAGGAAAGTCATGGGCTCTAAACACGATAAAAGAAGTCTATGTCTTTGTTTTTTAGTCATCCCAGTTAGAAACAATTTAATCTAATTAAATTCCTTTTGTATTCTCTAGTTTGAGAGAGTGCTATTGTATTGGGATCGGGAGAGAGAATTATTCTATGAATTGTAACAATTTTTCACATAATGTATTTCTTTCTAGTGGGTTGTGGCTTTTCTCCAAGTTTGGAGTTTTTCACGTAAATTATTGTGTTTCGAGTACTGCTTTCTCTTTAATTTCTCTATTATTTTTCGGCTCATTCCTGCAGTAAAAGCGGGAGGCTTTTCCCAACAAAACCAATGGGATAATGCACTACAAGAAAAACAAGTTTGATTATTAGACCGCTGGATTTTGTTACAGTTTTGGTTTAGGGTATTGATCGAAGAAATTATAAAGCATTTTATGAGTAATAACTAAACTCTTTCAAAGCAAACTTCACAACACAAAGTAAACAAAATCAAATACCATAATGAAGCTATGAAGTTATAGCCTATTGCAACATTGAGAAAATGTGCTACCACAACAACCATAACAGGGCGACCCTCACATTAACTCCACTGCGGTGACTGCAATAGATGGCCAATATAGGCATCTCAAGTTAGTGATATTTTTATAAACACACAAGCGTCTAATCAATTAGCATGTCGAAGAGACACATAAACTTAAACTCAGTACATTCCATAATGGGAAACATGACGTTTCTCGTAAACACTTTTAATAACCACAAGCATATATAAAACTCTAATGACTAACTATTGACAGAGAAGCTTTGGTGATGCGCACTTTTAGTGTTAACCGCAAGTATACGGGTCAAGTTATAATATAAAACGGTTAAGTCCGAATATCGTTCCACTTGAGATCCAATTGGGAAGGTTTAAGTTACTTAGCTATTCTAGAATTGAATCAATTTTATTTGAGGATTGAAATTCAATATTATGAGTTATGGAAAAATACAAATCAAGTAAGGAAAGTATCAAAGGGAGAAACACAAGAGTCAAAGAGAGTTCTAGGGTAATGAATCCTTGTTTATTTCATCATGCAATATTATAGATTTCATGGATTTTATTGTAATTCATATGCCTAAGTCTAGAAACTTAATTCCAAGTTATTTTCTCTAAAAAACAACCATTTCTCATGCAACTCAATTGATTATTACTCTCTTAAAACCAATACAAAATTACATGGCATTAAAAAGAGTCTTTAGAAATTTTGTTGTCAACCTAACTACTCTCGCGATAGATTAACAATAATTCATTTTTATAGATCAAGTTAAACATACAATCTCTCAATCATACATCTAACCTAACATCTAACCTAACATGTGAAAATGGCCAATCCACAAGAATTAAACACAATAACAATGAAAAGCATAATCATTCCAACAAAACCATGAGTCTACAAAATTAACATGAATTCATAAACAATTCATCAAAACCCTAAAACTAAAGAGTTTAGCCACTCATAGCTTGAAGCAACATGTTTAAGAAAAATTAACAAAGAAAGAGTGTAAAGAAAAGGAAACTCTACTGAAAAGAAACTCTTGATTGAAGTAGCACCATCTCGATCTCCTTGGCTCTCACGTCGGACTTTGAAGGGCACCAAAACTATCTCGAACTCTTTTCCTCTTCCTTGCAACTAACTCACTCTTTGAACCCTCACTTAATTCTCTCCTTTTTGTAACTCTTTAGGTCTACAACTTCCTTGCTTTGCCTTGATTTTTCTTCATGAATTGGGCTGCTGGAAACCCCCAAATTTATAGAATTTGGCTGCCCAAAAATTTTCCAAAAATAAAAAATTTTCATTTAAGGAAAGCTGGCGCCGCGGCGCTAGGGCTACATCCGAAAAAGTTTGCTCTCGGGTTTTAGCGCCGCGGCAGCGCCGTCCAAGCGTCACAGCGCTAAAATGCGTTTCAGAAATACTGCTCTCGGGCTTTAGCGCTGCAGCAGCGCCGTCCAAATGTCGCAGCGCTATCATGCGTTAAATAAGGATGCGTCGAGGCAGCGCCATCCCGACGCTGCAATGCTACTCTGCGTCCAGAACTATGCGTTGATGTTTCAGCGCCGCGGTAGCATCGTCCCGGCGTTGCAGCGCTATCCCCAAAATTTGCCCTTTTTGGTTTTTCAACTCTTTTTCGCCATATTCTTGCTCGGTTTTGATCTTTTAGTCGTTTCTTATAATTTTCCTCGTTTTAACCTGAAAATCACTAGCAAACAAGTGAAATCTAATATAAACTCCCTTAATTTGACAGAATAGAAAGCACTTTTCAAGTGCTTATCATTTGGCCAATCACAAATTGACACATCATTAATTCAAATTAATGATTGATAAATTTGAGATCAATCACAAATTTCAATGTGTCCTCAAATTAAAATTGAAGACATGAAAGTTGGCAAATCAAATGATGCCACTTGTCCATGCATTGGTTTATCAGGCAATTTCAGCTCACCCAATGAAATTATGTCATGTGGCACTTGAGCCCAAAGCTATATCATCCTAGGTTTATTAAAATAAATTGGGTCAAATTTAAATAAAAATCTATTTTGAAAATTCATATAAGTCAAATTTATATGAACTTGTGAACTTAGGCCAAGTTGACATTTGACCAAACGTTGGTCAAATGTCAACTTGGCCTAAGTTCACAAGTTCATATAAGGTCTCCCAAAACTCTATAAATAGAGGGTCACCATTCATTTGAGAGGCAGTCAGAGATTCTGAAATTAGAGAATTTAGAAAATTTCAACGTTAAGACTTTAGAAGATTCAAAGACCATAAGACTTCAAAAAATTGATCATCTCCTTTAACAAATTGAGCATATCTTCTCAAATTGATCGTATCTTCTTCAACAAATTGAGCACTCTCTCCGCCAATGAATTAATCATCTCTTCTTCAACAGATTGAGTATCTTTTCTTCAACAAATTGATCGTATCTTCACCATTTACAAATTGAAGACTAACCCCCCCCCCCCCTCCTGCTTGATTTAAGAGCAAACTCATCAACCCTGAGATAAAAGTCAACAAATCAACAAGTCGAATGTCGATCTAAGCTGACCGATAAGCCGGAGACGGATACAAACTGATCATTAAGCTAAAGGCCGATCCAAATCAATCAGCAAGCCAGAGGTTGATCCAAATTAATCAACAAGCTAGATGCCAATCCAAACCGATCATCAAATCAGAGACCAATCATCTAAGTAGATCAAAAGTCCAAAGGTCAATCCTCCAAAAAGACCTTCAAGTCCAAAGGTCAAACCTCCAAGATCATCAAATCCAAAGCCCGATCATCCAAGAAAATCGACAAGCCCAAAGGCCGATCATCCAAGGAGATTAACAAGCTTAAGGATTAAAATTTATGCATTCGAGGAAAATAATCAAATGATAAAAATTAGACACTGTAACACTTATTTACAAATCAGTAAAATAAAGTTCATTTTTCATGAATTAAATTTCTTTTGTCTAAATCTCGTGTGAACAAATCGGCATGTACAATGGGACAGTTTCTACCTCTCATCTCTTTATCTCCATTAAGTAATGTGCACTAGTATACTGATCTTGAGCCCAAGGCTATCAACACTTGGGAGCAACTTGAAAGGGAGTTTTCCACCAGTTTTATAACACAAGGGGTATTGATGGCATGATTGATCCCACTACTACCAAACAACAAAAAAGTGAACCATTTGTCGACTACATCAATCGATGGAGAGCTCTAAGCCTCGATTGCAAGGATCAACTCACTGAAGTGTCTGCTGTCAAAATTTGCACCAACTTCTCTACATTCTATAGGGAATAAAATCTCGCACGTTCGAAGATCTGGCAACTTGTGCTCATGATATGGAGTTGAATACTGGTAATCAAGGAGATACAATTTTTTTTTTTTTTTTGTCTCTAGCATAAAGAAAGAAATTGACAATTTTGATACCCCT
Source organism: Citrullus mucosospermus (assembly GCA_030954485.1). NCBI lineage: Eukaryota > Viridiplantae > Streptophyta > Magnoliopsida > Cucurbitales > Cucurbitaceae > Citrullus > Citrullus mucosospermus. The sequence continues at coordinate 7,744,564 of CM062064.1, read as the reverse complement.
ATGGAATCTTTTGTGGTCAATCCAACTCCTCTCAAATATTTCTTAAAAAGATAAGGCAAGAAGACTAAGGAGCACATAGGAAATAAGAAACATTACAAAACCTTGAAGGAAAGATGAGAAAAAGTTTATCCTTTTTTAGATTCTGACATCCCTAAGATGTTGGAGTAACTTCTAAAAATGTAATTGATCAAACTTCCTTAGTGTAAATGACCGAAAGGTATGGAAAAAGTTGATGATTCCAACTATTGTAAGTATCACCATGTTATCAATCATCTTGTGGAGAAATGCTTTGACCTAAAAGAGTTAATCCTAACATTAGCTAAAGAGGGAAAATTGAACTAGATCTTAACGAAGTAGCTCAATCAAATCATGTTGTAGTAACAACAGGTAGATGTAACCAAATAAACCTTACAAATGTATTAAACCTTAAACTACTGAATCTTCGATTTTCAAAGATTGAGTATGGTCATGACAGAAGATAAGACATGCATTTAACGTCCATTTCCACTCAAAATCCAACCTTCCAAAGGCTAAGTGTCTCCACATCAAAGAAAAATCAACCATCAACATCTGCTTTTGAATGTCTCAAAGTGATCTACGATCAACATGAAGGAAAGATGAAGACTTTGATGGCAAAACCATCTGGTGAAGCAAACAATGATGAGAAAAGTCATAGTCTTGTTCCTTAACGTGTGAAGAGGAAATTGTTTGTTGTTATCATAAATAAAAAAATAAAAAAATAAAAAAAAATTGACAGTAAAGCCAAAACCCATCATATTGACCAATCCTATAAATGAAGGAAACAATCAAAGTTATGATGAAAATAAAAGCTACTGAAATGTAATAAAGAAATACTCCTTAACGTAAGACTATAAATTGCATGATGCTTCTGACCCACATGACCTTAAAATGTGAACAGCCCAAAAGAAATCTATTAAACTACGTTATGACTTGAGCCCTATTCATTATAAAGGGCACGTATATAGCTTAAAGAAAAATTCAATCTAGTAAAAAAATCATTTGAACTACATCGAGGGTACATAGGCAACTTAAAGAAATTAAAGTTCAGTCCATAAAAAAGTTACAAAAGAAAAGTGTCACAACCATCTAATTCCAACACTACAGAATTGATGTTATTCATTCCCATAAAGGAATGACACTCCAAATTGAATATGGTCCTCTCTACTTGAGGCATTACAACTATTGAAGATTTCCATCCATCTCCAAAATGTTGGCTTAGTTTCACTTTATCTCAAAAAGTTGTGAACTCCACTCCATTTATCTCCAAATTATAAGTGTGGCTTCATTTCATCCATCCCCAAAATGTTGGTGTAGTGTTGCCTCCACTTTAAGATGTTGTGGCAGCTTTGACTCCTCTCCAAAATACTAGTGCGGCTTCGCTCCCTCTTCAAAAGCTTGGTGCAACTTCGCTCCCTCTCCAAAAGCTTGGTTAAAAGCTTGGTGTAGCCTCGCTCCTCTCCAAAATGTTGGTGTAGCCTCATATGCAAGATCAAGTTCGGCCATCCTTGGCCCGCCTCATCTGCAAGATCAAGTTCGGCCAAGGCCCTCTCCAAAATGTTGGTGTAGCCTTGCTCCTTTCGGCCTGCCTTGCCCCTCCTCATATGCAAGATCAAGTTCGACCTACCTTGCCCCGCCTCATCTGCAAGATCAAGTTCGGCCTTGTCACACCCCAACCCGAACTACGCTTCTGTAGCCCGAGACGGAGCGTGAGGACAGCAGTCATCGACTTCCCTGTTGATTCCCACTGTCAGCTTACCTTACTTCCCTCATTTAAACACTCTTCTTAGGACGGTGATACCGTTATCTCTTGACAAACCTCGACTTCGACCGGCAACGGGAACTGTCATGCTATCTGAAAAATGGAAAACATATAAAAGGATGAGCTAACAGCTCAGTGAGTAACAGTTAAATCATACTCAAATACCATTGTTAAGTCTTGCATGCTTATTCCAGGGAAAATACTCAAAAATCCTATTCATTTCTAATCATTCTCCTTAGTTGAGGCAGAGCAGTGCTTCTATGCTTCTCAACGTCGAATTCATTTCATATTTTTTCCTTAGTTGAGGCGATAACGCTACTCAATGTCGATGATAACTTGTAGAAATACAAGTTATTATAGTCACTATTTGATTTAATTAGAGTAACTTTGGAGCTAAACGCATGATTTTGGTAGTTAAATGATGAAAAATGTATCACCATGCGTTAGCACTACTTACAAAGGAAAATACCTGAAAAACAATGTGCTTTTATATTCCTAACACAGGGTTAAGAAGAAAAGAAGCGCAAACAATAGAAGTACAAAGAGACGAAGCTGCTGCGAGGACAAGTTGAAACCCATGCATCGAGCCTATGCGCTGAGCCCATGCGTTGAGACCATGTGTCGAGCCTATGCATTGACAATCTGAAAAGTAGAAACAGGCGCATGCTCAAACAGCTGTCATGTCATTATGAAAAAGGACAACACCCAATACACCCAATCAGATCATGGCAGAACAAATAGGCTGACAATCTGAAAAGTCTATTCAACATGGCTGAAATTTAATGCACAAGGTGTTAGGTCATCATGATATCAACTTTTTGACGCCTATAAATAGTCCACAAGCTTCTCCAAGAAAAGGAGGAAGAGAGACCAGTTCAAGAGGCGAAAGCTCTGCACTATTTCTCCCTCACCATAACCAGCCTCCATTTCGAGCTCTTCTGAGAGAAGGATTCTGAGCACCTTCAGAGTCGTCTCCCAGTGAGTGAGAATCTCCACCTTATGGAATCTATGTATTAGATAGCAACCATCTCAAGCCTCCAGAAGCAAGACGTTGCCAACAACCATCTCAAGCCTCCATGAAGCAAGACGTTGCCAGTGGCGGCTTGACGCCCTTCATCTCTATTTTATTTCCATTTCTCTTTTTCTTGCTTATATTTTGTTACTGACATTCGAGAGAATGATTTATTTCTTTAATATAAGTTCGATTGACTATCATCTTCCATCCATTTCTGTATTAAATACTTTACACCATGCTGTCTAAATGCTAAATGAGTTGAATGTTAAAAGTTAGTTTTTTTTTAGCAATTCTGAGTATGTTACATCTTGATTAATGCATATCTTTAGCTTGCATAACTTGGTCTGACAAACAAACGTAGTAAGCATGACTGTCGAGCTTGAGAGAGTGGATAGTTAATCTTTAGCATTAATTAAGACTAGATAAGTTGCAGAGATATAGTTCATCTTTTGCCAAAATAAACTTACCATGCATCTTAGAGATAAGATAAATGTGGCGTTGAAACATCGAGAGATGGATTCACACACGCAGTTTGTAGGTATGTAATTGTACTTAGAAAGTTTAGGTAACAACTAGCTCTTACGTTCAACTCTACCTCAATCGCATGGCTTCATTCATTCTCAACGCATGCTATCTGACGCATTGTTTCATATGACTACCCAACGCCGCGTCCACCTCATTAATAGTAATAGGAAATTCTTTTCATTCTTTTTGTATAGTTTAGATACACAATCAAAAAATGCATATATATTTACATGTACAGTCACCGCATAGTCATACATTTAGTCTCAACACCTAGTTATTACAAATCCCTACGTTTGACCTTGAACTCACCAGGAAAACCTATAAATGCTTATACTTGGGTCTTGATAGGAAAACTTGCTTAGTCATGATCACATCTAGAGTAATTCTCAACGCATGTTTGTACGGAAATGACAAATCTGTGTTTGTGCAACGAGCTAAGAAACTCAATTCAATTTAATTAGAAAATTAAACGAACAAATTCAAACGAACAGTCGATTATCCTTAGTTGTGTGGAGTAATCCCAACACATCAATGTCATATATTTCTCTATGTGCACATAGGTGTTATAACCCGAGCTGCCCATATGCCTTCCTTTTCTCCTTGAGCATTGGGGTCCCATTTCTATTTTTCGGCTACCCATTTGACTTCCTCTAGTCCTTGAGCTTTGGGTGCCATTTCTAAGATTTAAATAAATACACTATATTTTAGAAACATCATCTAAGATCTAACAGTATGCTTCTCAATGAAAAATCTTATATTATAAACAGCATGTTTCTAACTAAACTCATTTCTAATAACCAACATACTTAAGTGCTTTTATATATAAATGCATGCTCATATACGTTGAAAACTCATGAATGCATATTTCAAACTAATAATATAAATCACAAAGAACTCATTTATACTCTGAAAAACGTTGGTGTTACTCACCTTATACGTGTTGAAGAATAGTTCCTCTTTCTTCCTTCTATTTCTCTTTCCCGAGCTCCTTAGAAGCAGCGTTCTAATCTGCAACGCAAGGCAACTTATTTTTCTTTGTCAGCTCGGTTGGACACAACCTTGCTCCTTGGACGCAAGGTGCAGCCTAACTCTTCTTGCTTCTCTTTTGGATGGGTCAATCTCTCTTGGACGCAAGGTCCCACTTGAACTCAGGGTCTATCTTTGGACGCGGCATTCACCTTGAACGTTGAGTTTGTCTTGAACGCAAGGCTGACCCCTTAGACGCAAGACAACTTCTTTAACACAAGATGGCTAGGTTGTCAAGAATATCTCTCTCTTGGCTGCAGACTTCTACTACGAATGCAAGGATTTCTCCTTCTGCCTTCTCTCTGCCCTTTCTCTCAAGAATTCAAAACTAAAGGATCATCAGTCACTTCTTTTTCCTCAAGGTCCTATTTATAAATTTAGAATAGAGGGCTTGTCATCTTACTTTTCCTCTCTTTTTGTCACTTGTTTGCCACATGTCACTGCATGCTTAACTAACCATGCATTTATCCAAGCGTCACCTTGCATTAAACACTCAACATACCTTCTAACACCACCTACTTATAAGGTGTCAAGTCTATATAAAGCCACCTACCCTTTATAAGCTTATCTCATGCATCCACATATTCCACTATACGAGCTACTCATCCAACATTATGCCCCTATGCGTCCATTGAATTTACTTTAAGATTTTAGCTCCATTACTTTCTTTCCCTACTCTCCGCCATATTATCTTTGAACGTGTTTCTTTACCGCGTACTACTAGGCGTCAATGTCTCAAACGCACACTACTATGCATTTGTTCCTTTCCGCATAATATCATGCGTCTGCTCTAACCACATACTATCATGCGTCCATCACTCTTTCCTTATATCCATATCTTAACTACAAAACAGTTCTCTTGAGTGATAAACATCCAACTATATGGTTTACCCTTAATGACCAAATCCAACTCAAAACTTTTTTTTATGCGTTTGCACTCTTTGCGTTTAGCTTTATTTCATTCTGCGTCCATGACCTTCCTTCTATCCTTGAGGATTCCTTGATTATTCCTTTATGCGTTCTTGTGCTGTATTCCAAGGTCATACTTCCAACCTCTTCCTTATGTGAGCTATTTTCTCAACAATAAATCCTATCGTATATCCATCTCCAGCCTTCTTCCTTTAGGCTTACTTCTCAACCTTCTAACTTATCCAATTCAAAATCTTCCTTAATGGAAGTTATGCGTTTACCTTAAATTATCATAGCCTCTTTCCACGATTCTACCTTATGCATTTTATCTTTCTTTTAGATTTCCTTTCAACGCATCACTACTCAACTTAAATCCTTACTCATACGTCCTATTTAAACCAAGCTTACATCTCCTTCCTTGATTTCCTCCTATGCGTTTCACCTTTATCATGTGTTTCCTTTGTCTTGACCATGCGTCCAACATGGTCCACTTGATAGCTATACTTTTTAACTCTTAGATTTCCTTTCTTTCCTTAGATCTTACTTCCAAGCTCAAAGTCATGGTTGCATTCTGCTGGTCTGTTTATTCTACATAGTAGAATTCTTAACTTCAAGAATCACTTTGATTCCATGATCTAGAAATCACTCAATGCATTCTTTCAATCAAATACTTCTAATTCAAACTTCATCTACGGCTTATATAAACTAGCACTTGAGCACAAACCTCTCTTGTCCAACTTCTTCCCTTTATAGGCTCTTCAACACATTGGTTTTAAAAAGTAGGGTGTCATAGGCCTGCTTGGCCCCGTCTCATCTGCAAGATCAAGTTCGGTCTGCTTGCCCTGCCTCATCTGCAAGATCAAGTTCGGCCTGCTTAGCCCCAGTTCGGCCTGCTTGGCCCCGCCTCATCTGCAAGATTAAGTTCGGCCTGCTTGGCTACGCCTCATCTGAAAGATCAAGTTCGGTCTGCCTAATTCTGTCTCATCTACAATATCGAGTCTGATCTGCTTGGCTTCACTCCATCTCTAAAGTCAATGTGTCCTTATTTGCAAGATCAAGTTCGGTCTCCGTGGCTAGATTAAGTCTAGTCTGCTTGGCTTCACCTCATTTGCGATTTCATTTCTGGTCTGGCTTCGCCTCATTTGTGACATCTAGTCCAATCTGCTTGGCTTTGCCTCTTTATGTGAGATCAAGTCCAATAAGCCTAACTCTACCTCATACGCTCAATGTCAATCAATTGGTCATCGTCTCATCTCAAAGCACAATGTCAATGAATTTGTCATCATCTCATCTCAAAGCTCAATGTCGATAAATTTGTTATCGCTCTATGTTCAAACTCAATGTTGTGCTTTATTGTCAACCTATCTTCAAGTTAGATGTCATGAATTTGTTGTTGTCTCGTGTCCAAGCTCGATGTCAAATTTGAATCACTGAGTTTGAATTTGGTAACCAATCTGCAATCTCGAATACGTACTTACCATTAAAATGGCAAGCAAAGATCAATTTCTCACAGAAGCAAAGGAGATTCCAAAATCACACATTAAAAGAATATATGTTTTTGTTTGCATGAGTGAAAATATATATGTATATATAATCCTTTTCCACTCCATACACAATACACATATGTGTGTAATTTTGAGCTGGTAAAATGAAAAGAAGAAATTTGGGAGAAGATAAGAAAAAGAAGACAAAATAAAATTAAAGAAAAAAAGAAGATAATCTCTTTCATCACCTTTGACACTTCTTTGTTACGCTACGTTCAACAAACCCATCCCCAGAAACTGACGGCAACCCAACAGCAACTAGACGCGATGTTACACAACTTCGAGCATAGCCGCAATGAAAGGAAGTCAAAAAAGCAAAGACTAATGGCACTCCAACCACCGACGGCGGTCAGTCAAGCTGCAACCTTCTGTGAAATTTCGCTTGAAAAATGCAGCAATCCATTCGAGCCGAGTGCAAATTAGCTATTGGAGACTTAAACTGAACTCACCAGTAAGAAGACTAGCAAAATCTTAAGGCACAGTTTATTCTTCCTCGGCATAGACCACACGCCAATGTTGAGTGTGCGGCTGTGACTCCAAAATTGTGATGAATACCCTCGTTTTGCCCGGTATACATAGCAAAAATAATAATAATAATAATAATAATAATGGAATCCATAGGATTCTCTAATTTGATAAGATTTTATCGGTTTCATTGGTGAAAATCTCCATTCAATTCAAATAAGTGCAAGATCTATTTACAAATCCCATCTCATTTCAATTCAAAATTTGACTAGAATTCAATTTTGAGTTTTATTCCAAATCTATGTGGGGTCGAAATTTTGGAAATTTTAAAAGTTGCCTAAAACAAAACTGTTTTTTCTTCAAATTTCTTCCAGTAGAGTTTAAACTTCAAATTCTATTCAAATTTGAGATTGAATTCAATTTTGGATTCGAAATTCAAGTTCAAAATTTGATGAAAATTTACTTTCAAATTTTCAATATAAATTCAAGCCCTTCCAAGTCATTATTAGAATGTCAATTTTACATTCAATGGGAATGTAGCACCATTCAAAATTTTCCTCAAGATATATGGGATGTTTTTAATGAAAATGTGATCACATCCCAAATTTTATCCCAAATTCAAATTAGTTAAATTCAGATTGTACTCTCAAATCAAGTTAAATTAGAGATAAAATACTTATATTTATCTCAATTTAAAATTTTGCTATATTCCAAATCATATCCCTAAATTTTAACCAAACTTATGTACCAAATTCATATTTTGATTAAATTGACACATCAAATAGAGTCAAATTCAAAAACATATGATTTGTATTTTGATTCAAACATAAATCTCAACAAGACATTTGTTGACAAATAAATTTTGACCAATCACAAATTGATTCATCATTAATTCAAATTAATGATCGATAAATTTGAGACAAATCACAAATTTAAATGTGTTCTCAAATTAAAATTAGAAACATGAAAGTTGACAAATCAAATGACGCCACTTGTCCAAGCATTGATCCATCAAGCATTGTCCGCTCACCCAATGAAATTAGGTTTTATTAAAATAAATTGGGTCAAACTTAAATAAAAATCTATTTTAAAAAAAATTAATTTAATTCCAAGGCCAAAAGTTGGGCCCAATGTCAACCAGGCCTAAGCCCATATAGAGTCTCCCAAAACTCTATAAATAGAGGTCACCCTTCATTTGTGGGAGAGTAAAAAATTCTAAAATTAAATAATTCAAAGAATTTCAACATTTAGACTTTACAAGATTCAAAGACCAGAAGGCTTCAACAAATTGAGCGTCTCTTCTTCAACAAATTGAGCATCTCTTCTCCAACAAATTTATAGCATATTCTTCAACAAATTGAGCATTCTCTTCTCCAACTAATTGATCGTCTCTTCTTCAACTGATTGAGCATCTTTTCTTCACTCTTCTTCACTAAATTGATTGTCTCTTTACCATATACAGATTGAAGATTGACCCCCCTAATTTGAGAACAAGCTTGCCAGACTCAGATCAAAGACATACACTAAACATAATATCGGGTCTACTAGCAGTCAAATAAAGTAAAGATCCAATCATACTTCAATAATTCTTCATGTCCACACATTTACCTTTTTCATCTTTGTCAAGCTTAGTGGTAGTGCTCATAGGAGCTTTTACAATTTTACCTTCATGGAATTTGTATCTCTTGAGCAAATCTCTTGTGTATTTTTCTTGACTTATGAAGATGTCATCGTTGAGTTGTTTAATTGGGAGCCTAAGGAATAAACTAAGTTCTCTCATTATACTCATCTCAAACTCACTATGCATACACTTAGAAAATTCTTCACACAAAGATTAATTAGTAGAACCAAAAATAATATCATCCACATATATTTGCACTATAAGCATATCATTTTCTTTAACCTTAATGAAGAGAGTAGTATCAATTTTTCCCATTTTAAAGTCATTCTCAAGTAGAAAATTACTAAGCCTATCATACCAAGCTCTTGAAGCTTCTTTTAAGCCATAAAGAACTTTTTTCAACTTATAAACATGATTAGACAATTCAAAATTTTCAAAGCTAAGAGGTTGTTCTACACAAACTTCCTCCAAAATATAACCATTTAAAAATGCACTTTTCACATCCATTTGATACAAAATGAAATTCTTATAAGAAGCAAAAGCAAGCAATATTCTAATAGCTTCTAATCAAGCAACCGGTGCCAAAGTTTCTTCATAATCTATACCTTCTTCTTGACAATAACCTTAAGTTACAAGTCTAGCTTTATTTCTAATGATATTTCAATGTTCACCCATTTTGTTTCTAAGAACCCATTTAGTCTCAATTATAGAAGCATTAGAAGACATAGGGACTAATTCCCAAACACTGTTCCTTTTAAATTGATTTAATTATTCTTGCATAGCTAAAATCCAAAATTCATCACATTCGACATCTTTAAAACTTTTAGGTTCAACTTGAGAAACAAAAGCAAGATTACTAAATAAATTGAGAGAGGAATGAGTTTTCACACCTTGTTCGGGATCACTAAGAATCAAATCCCTAGGATGGGATGTAGAATATCTCCATTCTTTGGACATGGATGAAGAATCATCTTCCTTTTTTTCATTGATGCTCACTTCTTCCATATTTGGAACAATTTCTTTGCCTTTTTCACTTACAAGTAAATCTCCAAAATCTTTTTCTAATCATCAGTACAAATAGACTCATTAGAAAAATATTACAAGATTCATCAAACACAACATGCATAGATTCCTCAATAACTAAAATTCTCTTATTGAAAAGTCTATAAGCTTTACTAGTAGAGGAATATCCAAGGAAAATACCAACATCCATCTTAGAATCAAAATTTCCATGTTTTTCTTTGTTGTTTAAAATAAAACATTTACAACCAAAAACTTTGAAATACCCAATATTTGGAATTTTTCCATGCCAAAGCTCATAAGGAGTTTTATCTAAAGATGGTCTAATTAAAACTCTATTTAACTTAACAAGCGGTGTTAACGGCTTCCACCCAAAAATATTTAGGTAAACCATACTCATGCAACATTGACCTAGCAAATTCTTGCAAAGAACGATTTTTCCTTTCAACCACACCATTTTGTTAAGGAGTTCTTGGAGAGGAAAAATTATGAGAAAAACCATTTTCTTCACGATAAGCTTTAAAAGCATCATTATCAAATTCTACTCCATGATCACTTCTAATTTTAGACATAAAATATCATTTTTCATTTTGAACTCTTTTTGCAAAACTAATAAAACATTTCAAAGCATTATTCTTATGTTTTATCATCAAAACCCAAGTAAATCTTGAAAAATCATCAACAATAATGAGTGCATAATAGTTCCCTCCAAAGCTAGTAATTCTAGAAGGACCAAATAAGTTCATGTGTAATAGTTGTAGGGACCTAGTAGTAGAGATCACATTTTTAGACTTGAAAGAGTACTTAGTTTGTCTACCCATTTGACCAGCATAACAAACTTTATCCTTTCCAAATTTAAATTTGGAAAGACTCTAACCAAAGGATTCTTGGAAATATTTGAAATTAAGTGCATGCTAGCATGTCATAGTCTTCTATGCCATAACCAAGAATCATCATGTAAAGCTGAAAGACATTTGTCACTAATAGCGCAATCATTGGAATGAATAGTGTATACATTTCCATCTCTATTTCTAACAAACAAGACGTGGATGCTGGCATGTTCTAGTCTACTATGTCATAACCAATAATCATCATGCAAAGCCGAAAGACATTTGTCATTAATAAGGCAATCATTCAAATCAATAGTATATACATTTCTATTTCTATTTTCAATGATACAATTCTTTTTATCAAAAACAATTTTAAATCATTTATCACATAATTGACTAATACTAAGTAAATCATGCTTAAACCATCAACTAAAAGCACATTTTCAATAAAAATAGAAGTCTCATTACCTATATCAACCTTACTAATTATTTTACCTTTTTTTTTTTTGTCACCAAAGGTTACCATGCCTCCATCCTTTTTAGAGAAAGAAATAAACTTGGATCGGTCTCCGGTCATGTGCCTTGAACAACCACTATCCAAGTACCATCTATTTTTCTTGGAGACTTTCAAACAAACCTACTACCAAAAGTTTCAGGTTTGATTATTTGGTACCCATACTTGCTTGGGTCCAAGAGTGTTAGCATTTAGAAACTTTGGGATCCATTTTATTTTTGCATTTGCATTAAAAGCATTGGATCTAGACAAGTAAGCTTTATGTCCATACTTTCCACAAGAAAAACAAACAACATTATGCAAGGATCTATCTTTCAAGATAAATTTGTGCACTTTACTTTTCTTGGAGAAATTCTTTCTTGGAGCATTGTAGAACTTTGCTTTTTAAGAAAAGTTTCTCCTTGAAGAAATACTATGAGCATACTTCAATTTAAAGCACTTAGGTTTATTATGACCTTTAACACCACAATTATGACATGTAGGCACAAAACTAGATTTAGCATTATTAGACACAAACATTAGGCATATTAGGCACAATAGAAGATGCTTTAACAAATATAGTTTTAGAACTTGGAGTAGAGCATTCATCAATATAGCCTAAACCTCTCTTATCACCATAAGGCTTGCCTACTTCAATTATTTTGTCCAACCTTTGAGCACCTATTTTCAACTTTTTAATGGAGATTTTACCTTTATTGAGTTCTTGTAAAGCATTTAATTCTTTTTCCTTAAGCAATTTAATCAAATTATCTTTCTCACAACCATCATGCTCAAGAAATCTAATTAACTTTATCAAGCAAAGCATTTTTCTCATCACAAACACAAACATGCTTATCACAAGAGACCTTCATTTCATCAATTTGCACAACATGCTCATTAACTTTAAAACAAGCAATTTTGTCAATAAAGACTTATTTTCACTAGACAATGCATTGTATTTTTTCTTAAGCACAACATATTTAGAGCTAAGTTTTTCTAAATCATTTTGCATACTTTCAAAAGTTTCAAACTGTTCATCGTAAGAAGGGGGTTCTAGATTTACCTCATCATCAAGTTCATCATCTTTGACACCATGAGCCATAAGACAAATGCGTGCCACTTCTTCACCATCACTTCCACTTTCACTTTCACTTTCACTACTATCATCCCAAGTAGTCTTCATTGCCTTCTTGGACTTCTTAGATGATTTGAGGAGAGGAAAATCTATTCTTATATGACCTGACTTTTTGTATTCATAACAAATCACTTCATCCTTTTTGCTCTTCTCACCTTTTGATTCTCGGGTTGATAGGTATTTCTTGAATTGTTTATTCCTCTTAATGAATTTTTTGTACTTACATGAAAAATAGGCAATGTCATCTTCATCAAGGGCATCCTCATCTTCGGAGTCAACTTTGAAAGAGATGGTCTTTAATGCAATATTCTTCTTCTTTTTGGACTCATCCTCCAAGTGCTTCTTCATAGTGATCTCATGGGTCATGAGTGAACCAATGAGTTCCTCCAATGGAAGTTTAGTGAGATCATTTGTTTCTTGGATTGTCGTCACCTTTGCTTCTTGGTGGACGAAATTTGTCGCCCAATTCCGTATAAAATAAATTTACCGAACATAACCAACAGTAGTAGTGGCAAGTCGGGTCGAACACAAGGAGTACTTCAAATCTCACTATTAGGCAGTTTTCAATTCTATGTAACCGAAACGGAGGTCTTGTGAGCAAGTTTATTGTAAGAAAAATTAAATTGCATCAAATAAATTGCAAAAATTAAAGAGTAAAATTCAAGTGGAGAAAACTATAGCTTGGGTTGGACGGGATTTTCTTTGTTAAATGTTCTTACTCATTGGTTTATTACTAAATTCGTTATACTTGGCACCTAATCAATTAAATTGGAAATGCAAAAATTAAATTTTCCTAATTGACGAATTAGAATTAAAACAAATCAATGAAAGACATGCAAAATTTGTATTAAATCTAATTGCATTAAGCTTAAGGGAAAATTAGGTGGAACATTCAACTGAAAAGGCCTAGATTAAATGTCCTATTAATTTAATCCTAGGTTGATTAGAACAATGTTGTCAATGACTAAATTTTTAAGCTAACCTAACCTATTGCTTCTATGATCGGCATACAACCAAGTGTCGCGAGTCGTAATTCAATCAAAGCAACAATCAAAGTGTACACCAGCGTCACAATTTGATCATAACTATATAAATTTTAGAATTAAATCATGCATACAACGAATTCAATTCAAAACCTCCTAAGAACACTAGTTACAAAGAAAAATCCCTAATACCCAAGCTAGAAAATGTTTACTTTAAGCACTGATTTGCGTTACCAAGCGTTGTGGTGCGACCATGCGTTTGTGGCTATGCATTTCAAAGCGAGAAGTGGTCGTGAGCGAGAGCAAGAATTTTTGGAAAGTAAAATTTTGGCTAAGTGTTGGCCAAGTCCATGCGTTGTGGTTGATTCACGGAGGTTAGTGAGCTGAAGTAGCTACCCGCGTTGAAGGATAAGTAATTCTCGCGGGGGAGGAAATGTGCTTGAACCATGCGTTTAAGTCACTCTGCGTTGAGGACAGTTATGCGCTGAAGTCGATGCGTCGAAGACAGACATGTGTTGGAGTCACCCTGCGATGAAGACAGAATGGTCTTGACACGACGAAAGTAGTATTGAATGATGGAAGGGTATGCGTCAAAAATTAGGAGGCGTTGAGGATGACACCATGCGTTGGGTGTGGTCAGTTACTGGAGGCGTTGGAGGAGAAGTTAACATGAATACCTCGCGCTGAGATAAGAACCCTGTGCTAGTCTACGAGTGAAGGGTAAGTCGGCAACATAAGTCCTAGTGTTTGTAGAGGCTAAGTCGGTAGTATATATAGCTGGATTAATTAAATGTTTAATCATTTTTAAGACATTATGAGAGCTTAAGTCGGTTTCATATTTCAGACAAACTTTAGAAGAAGATTGAGGAAGGTGTTCTTGCAGATTTTGGACGAAATTTGACTCATGTTGATGTTGAAAACAAAGCTGGAACAGAGGAATGACTGAAGTCACACAGTTTGAGCAGTGACTGATAATCAAAGTAGAACGTGTGGAAGAAGCCGAGTTTAGAGCTGAAACTTGGAGAGTTTACAAGATTATTACCCAATCCGGAACAGCAGGAGGTAATTCCGAAATACCGTGAGAGCGAGGAGGAGTTAAGCCTTGAAACTTTGAGATCGAAGTAAGAACAAGAAGAAAGGAAGGAATAACGGTGCAGACTGCCGCTAAAAATCAAGTATCGGCACACTGTCTGGGTACTGATAGCGAGACGGGTGTCGCTGAGACGCAAAGGAGTCTTCCGTCTCACAGATCTCGCTAGATAACGCTGAGTATCGCTACTAAGGTAAGGTAACGCTAGTGTCGCTCCATCAAGTATCGCTAGTAACTGCTCTTGTTGGTTAGTATCGCTAGGATTCTCGCTTATAATGTTAGTTTAGAAAAGGAAGAAGATTTAATGTTAAATAACGCAAGGTAAATGTCTCTTGCAGGCCAAGAAGAAATAGGGAAAGTGTATAACCCACGTAAAGCCTAGAAAAAGTTGTGAGTGACTATTTTATTCTTCAATTCTATTTTATTAAAAAATGTTTTATGAAGTATGATTTACAATGAACTGTTTAAATGTGTAATGTTGATTGCATTACTCATAAGGCATGTTATATATTTCTAAAGTTGATAGAAAGCATTTTATGAAATGTTATTAAATAAAGCTTTGTATGATTTCTATGAAAGGGATTTCATATGAACTATTATGTGAACGAAATTCTAAAACGTTTTAGAGGAGGCTCAGTGCTCAAGGACACGAGAAGGCACGTGAGTTTCCCCGGGACCCAGTACTGAAGGACATGAGAAGGTATTTGGGCAACCCGTCATATTCCTATGTGCACATAGAGGTTGATTTGGCTGGTGCGTCAAGTTGCTCCGCATTGAGCCAGGGACGATTTCGACGTTGGGAGTGTTGAGCCTTGCTACACCTCAACTAAGGTGATTTTCGACGTTGAGTGCGTAGAAGCGTTGCTCCGCCTCAACTAAGGGAAAAGTTTGAAAAAAAAAAAAAAAACTAAACTGATATTGATAAACTCCTTGGAAAACACTCCTATATGATTTAAGATTTGATTTATGAGATTAATGGATTTTATGGGAAAGCATGTTTAATTTGAACAAAATGTTAAACTCTTACTTATTCGTTATACGTAACATGCCTGTTTTCAATGAATGCTCGTTTTACAAAGATTTGTCACTCACTGGGCTGTTGGCTTATGTTTTCCAATGTTTTCCTTTTCTCTCCCTAGGTAGCAAGGACGTTCCCGATGCTTAGCCTACTTCAGCTCACCCTGCCTAAGTCTCGAGTTCTCAAAATACAGTCAAGTCTGAGAGTTGTACGTTGCATATGTTTTTATGTAAATGGCATGTAGATCATGTAGATTTGGGTGGGGATTGTTAGTGGAGTTTTGTACATTGTATGATGGATTTGGAAGTGAAATTATGCTATGTAATAAAAATGTACTCTATATAGGGAATCATATAAAGTTATAAGCATGTGTAGTATGACTGAGTTCTATGTATGTATATGAGTAAATGTATGCACAGGAAGGAATGTAAGATGGGACAATATGCGTCACAAGAGGGGTGATGTTTATTGTCTTCACATTCCCTTTTAGGTTAGGTGGATAATCTGGAAGGGGGTGTGACATTTACCTTAGCCCATAATCAACATACCGATTAATGGGTTTGAGTTTCTATGTATAGAAAGATGAAAAGAAGAGGAAAGGTTGAGAGATCGGGTATTGGGTGGCTGAAATATCAAAAAGTAACCTAAAAATCAAAAGAAGGCTATTTAAAAACCTTCGGAGCGCCGCAACGTTGTCGCACATTTGTGCATGATAACTTTTCTGTCACACCCCCTCCCGGATTAACCTTTCTAACCCGAAAAAAGATGTGAAAACAGCAACCTTTACTCCTTTGTAACATTCACTGTCCAACCTCTATCACCAAAGATGGCCCAGACGAGGTGCTTGGGTAGGCAAAGCATCTCGAACACGCTTGCTACCTAGAAAATTAGAAGAAAAAAACATGGGAAGGCGTGAGCTAAAGCCCCATGAGTGACTAGTTTTGTAAAACTAACTTTTGTTCGAAAACAAGCATGGTAAATCTATACGCAAAAAACAAGGATTTAATACCACAATTCAGCAGTAACATATTTTCCGATAACTCTATCAAACCACATAAACTCGTTTCAAATCGTTTAGAATCGTTTTAAAATAATTATACAGAAAATCAAATTGGTTTCTCAATCTTTTCCCTTAGTTGAGGCGGAGCAAAACTCAACGCTCTCAACATCGAAAACAACCTTAGTTGGGGTGGAGCAAGACTCAACACACCTAACGTCGAAATTAACTCTGGCTCGATGCGGAGCAAGACTCGACGCACCAGCAATATCAACCTCTATGTGCACATAGGAATATGGCGGGTTGCCCAAGTACCTTCTCATGTCCCTCAGTACTGGGTCCCGGGGAAACTCACATGCCTTTAAGCATTGAGTCTCCTCTAAAACACTTTAGAAACCAGTTTACATGCATAAATAGTTCATATGAAACCTTTCATGGAAAATAGAATATTTCTTGATAAACAACATCTCGCAAAATGCCTTTTGACATCGTATAGTAATCAGATAAAACATGCCTTGTGAACAATATAATCAAACATCATGCTTTTCAAGAAAACAGTCATCTCAAAACCATATCTCATATGAACACCGAACTAAACATTTTTAATAAATTTCGTTTTCAAAGAAAGAAAAGAGTCACTCACAAATCGCTTAAAAAATTTCCTCTTTTCCCTTTAAATTCTACTTTCCTAAGCTCCTTGAACGCAAGGCTTGAGCCTTTAAACCGCAAAGTAGCTGTTTTCCCTCTCTAGCAACTCAGTTGGACACAACCTTGCTCCTAAAACGCAAGGTTTGACAACCGACGCAGAATGCAGCCTATCTAATAACTCTTTTGGCTTTCCTTTTAAATGTGTCGACCACTCTTGAACGCAAGGTCAAGCTGAACACAACCTGACTTGAACGCAGGGAGATAGCTTCTCCTGCTCCCTCTCCCGAGCTCCGACTGTTTAGATACTTCCCCCCTTGCTCTTCTTCCCTCAGGGTCCTATGTATAGCTTTGGAATAAAGTGTTTTCCATCTCAAGTCTCTTCTCTTTTTGCCACTTATTTGTCACTTGTCACGCTGCATGACTTATCCAACATACAATCTTGACACATCCTCCTTATGAGGTGTTAAGTCCAAATGAACCCATGGAACCTTTACCAACTCATCTTAACCCATGCAACCTTTACCAACCCATCATATGCGTCCAACTTACTTCAACATACAACTAATCATTCAACCTAATGTTCCCTATGCGTTCATATAATCCTCTTCCAAATTTTAGCTTCTTTACTCTCTTTCCTTACTCTCAGCCTTACTACTTTTAACCCCATTTCTCCACCGCATTCAACTAGGCGTCTATGTCTCAAACGCATATTACTATGTGTTTCACCTTGCCACATAATACCATGCGTCTGCCTTAACTGCATACTATCATGCATCCAACTCTCTTTCCTTATGTCCATTCTTAGGTACAAATCCTTCTCTTGTACAATCACACTTCTGACATTGCGGTTTACCCTTGACAACCAAATCCAACTCAAATTCTTCCTCTATGCGTTTTTCCTCTTGGATTTTCCTTTACTTCATCATGCGTCCATGACATTCCTCCTTGAAGTTTCCTTGATTATCCCTCTATGTGTCCTTGAGTTAAATCCCAAGGTTATTCTTTTAACCTTTTTCCTTGCACTTAAACTATTTCTCTTATGATAGATTAACATGCGTCCACCTCCTGCTCCGGTCTTTAAGCTTACTTCTCAACCTTCTACGTTATCCAACACTTGAGAATATCTCTCAATACAAGTCTATGCGTTACTCAGGTTGTTTAAGTATTCTTTTCCCGGTTTTCTCCTTATGCGTTTATCCTTCCTTCCCGAGACTTAGATCTTTTCCCAACACTTCATGACTTAACTTTATTCCTTTCTACTTATTCGTCCTACCTTCGCCAAAGCTACCTTTCCTTCCTCAACTACTTCCTATGCATTTACCCGAAATCGAAGTTACATTTCCATTTCTCATGGAGTTAAGCTCCTCAACGCATAACCTTAACAACCCATGGTAGCCACCTACAACGCACAAGCTCCTCGACACATAGCTGATAGCCACCTTCAACGCATAAACTCCTCAACGCATAGCTGATAGTCACATTCAACGCATAGTAAACCCTCAATCATAGTTACCTTGAACACTTAATGACCTTTTCTGTGTTTGCTATGATATACTCGAAGACTTCCTACCAACACCAAGATCCTTACTAACGTGTAATAATCCTTCAATGCATGCTACTCACGCCCTGAGGTTCTTCAGCTTCACTTTTCTTTCTAGCTTAACACCCTCCAAAACCATTCTCAAAACTTGTTAATTCCCAAGACTAAGTGTGAGCCATGCGATTTCCTCTTCCTCCTAATTCTTGTGTTCCTTTTCAAATCTTCAATATCAAATATCATGCGTTAAAGCTTTACCATCTATGCATCAATCTGACTTCTAAAGATACATCTCACTTTAACTAATTCCCAGCTATGCCTTCAGTCCTTCATTCTCACCCTTAGTGAGACATCCACTCTTTTCCTAATACTATGCGTCCAACTATACTTCTTATCAAATACTAAAACTTCCCAAACATAGTTGACACACTCTAAAGATTTCCTTGAATCCTTAAATCACCTTACTATTCATAATTCTTTCCGAAATACTCATTGTCTTCTTCTTAAACCAAAACTTCAGCTTACAATTCACTCTTTCTTCCATCCATTCATCTCAACGCATAGAATTTCTTGGCCATAATTCAACAATTCCACAAACTTAACTTTCCTGTTTTAAGAATTCCCTGACTCCTTATACTTTTAATCTTAGCTCCACTACTCTTGTTTTACTTCTTTCCTTACTAGCCATCTTGAATACCTATGTTCTGGGATAGGGTGTTACATTTTTGGAGCACCACGACGCATCAAGGCAGCGTTGTGGTGCTTACTGCCTTTCACCAACAGAAGCTCTCGGGAAAAAGCGTCGCAGCTGCGCCATGGCTTCAGGGGCATTTTGGTCATTTTGGAGTTCTCTTTCCCGATTAATGCCATGGAATTCTGTTCTAGTTCATTTTAGCTCCAATTCATTCTAACACCCCATTTTACCTGTTAAGTGCTCAAAATCTACAAAATAACATAATTGACACATTAAATAGCGCAACGATCCCGAGTTAAGCTGAGGAAGATAACACATTTTAGGTGTTATCACTTCCCAAGTCTTAAGTAGAGACCTAATAATTTTTCTAACATTTTTCGAAGTTGTATAGACTTTACCAAAGCCCTTCAAAGAATTTATTGATGGATAAATGAGCATGCAGCAGAAGTTAATTTGATCAATTTTCACTCTAAGATGCTCAATTTAGAGGATTAAACATGCAATTAAGAAGAAAAACCAAAGTTTCAAGAACACTTACCCTTGAAGCTCCAAATTCTCCTTTAATTCTTGATGAATTTCAGCACCACTTGGTTGTAAACCACCACAAGAGTCTTCTCTACTATTCTCTACGCTTAGATTGGATGGTGGGATCCAAATTTGTGGTGAATTTGAGAAAGGATGAAGGTTGGGAAGAAGATGAACAATGGATGAAATTTTGCAAAATTAACCCTTAATTTCACAAAATTCTTGACCATTTTTATGTCAAAATCATCTCTATTTATTAAAGAATAACATGCAACCCAATTGCATCAAAATTTGCAACACAAAATGGTTAATTTATTGGTTAATTGTGAAGAAGACAACCAAGTTCCTAGCTTAGTTAGTGGGAAAATCCAATCTTCAAAAATCAATTTTAAAATCAATGTTCAATGAATTTCCAAAATTGAATTAAAATTGATTTTTAATTTCAAAAAATAATTAAATAATTAAATAAAAATAATTTAATATTTAATTAATTAAATATTATTTTAATATTAAATATAAAATAATATTATTTTTCCCACTTGTTCAAATTTTTCTATTAAAAAATCGATATGAATCCTTATTCATATGATTAATATTTAAATCATATTTAAATATTAGAATTAACTCGATTTGTACGTTTAATTCATAATTAAACACCGATATATCGTATATATCTGACTTTCATACCTTAAGCCAAGATTTGAACGGTTCAAATTTATTCACCACAATATCTAAGACTTTAGTCCATTTATGAGCTAGTAGAGGAACCTAATGGACCTACAGATCATGAGCTCCCACGATCCGAGATTAACCAACCAAACTCTTTAACCTAGTTAACCAACATTCGTTAAGTAACAGGACACTCCATTAAAGCCCGTAGCTGCACTTTCCTCACTGTAGATATATTTGTATCCATTTGATATAACCGTCATCGATAAGTCAATCCTTCACAGGTTGTTCATAACTTCAGCTAGATCAAATACCAATTTACCTCTGAGTTACATCTTTTCTTCTTAAGTACCATTGTCCCTCTAATGAACAATTGATTTAGGATCTAATCACTAAATTCATTCCTTCTCGGGCCAGTGAGAGGATGGGGCCCCTTGTTCAAGTCCTGGGAACAACACTTAAGAGAACAACCTCTCTTCTATCCCTAAGTTGGGTAGGAGTGAATTCCATCTTGCAAATTCTATGTTCCCAACTATCTACCCGGTCTTATCCTTGAAATGGGAGGAATGTTGAGCAGCGCTATTGAGCTTACTCTTACCTATGCAGATCAAGGGATAATTCTGAATAAACAGGAGTTCATAGATAGCTCGAGATTCAGATCAAGTTATCTAGGTCATCGATAAGTGAAATTAATTAGTGTTAATCGTAAACGGTGTTAATACGTAACAGTGATTATTTCAAGGTCAGTCTTACACAATCTCGTTATGTAGAATACCCCCGCTCACATGTCTCTACATGAGCAAATTAAAATCACTTCATTTATGACACTTTACAACATTTGTAACAATCATGAAGCGGGCCGTATTCAATAGTGTCTCTAGGAAGAGGTACCCAACCTGATCCATGTACTATAGACTACTGAGGCTACTTACTCGAACTTGATCCTGTTTATGTCTCCACATAAAGTCCAAGTACTCATGATAGTAGCCAAGGGTTCACAGTTTAATTGGATTTAGAGTTAATAAATAATTAATTCACTTGAATAACTTCATATGTACTAAACATCACTTATTTACAAAAACTAAGAGTTTTAGGACAGAACCCAACAGATTATAGATCTCCTCCTAGACAAAAAGAATTATAGATCATAGATTACATATTACATCAATGTGTTTACACAAACATACAATTTTTTAAATAACATATTGTCTAACTTTTTAAATCGTCACATGTTTTTAACATATTGCAAATTGTACTGAATTTGCAAAAAAAAATAAAAAAATAAAAAATAAAAAATAAAAAATAATCACATCTAATATTTTTAATTGAGTTTGAAATATGGGACAATTGATTAAAAAATATAAGTAGCAAATTATGAGAGAATAGTCCAAGAATAATTAGAAGTTAAACTAGTGGATGATAATATGTATGGCCATTCACACAAATCATAACTTAGTGAGAATAATAACTATTTTAATATATTCACAAATGGCAAAGTTTATGAAAAATAAACTTGAATTCAATTGCATTATTCTTGTGCAATCTATCTCACCCAATACAATGTGTTATGTCACATTTAAAAAAAAAAAATTAATTGTAAGTATATAAAAAAAAAAATTGAAGTTAAATGCAAACTACACTCTACTTAATCATTTGTCTTATTATAAAATAAATAAATAAATTGTCAGAGTGTTAAAAAAGAAAAATTGAAAACATATGGACAAGCGAGATCCTTATGGGCAATGATGGGCCTTTAGTTCTAGATGAAACACAGCTCAACGACAAGATTTACGTCGTGTGTCTCCTCCATATATATATATATAAACAAATACATAACAATACAAAATTCACAAAAAACATTGAAAAAAAAAAGGAAAAAAAAACAGAGAGATCTGGCGAGCCAGAAGACATATGTGGCTAATGTCGGTGGAAATCCAGTGCCTCTGTTGGCGGCGCTGGAGAAAGGATTATTACAGAGGCTTACGGTGGATGATATGCACTTTGTTCTAACTAGTCTACCTTGGCAGAAAGGATTTATTAGAGAGGTTTACTGTGGATGATATGATGTAGAAGCAGCGACGAGTTTAGGTGGCAACTGAAGCACTTTGTTCTAACGAGTCTAGCCTGGGCCTTAATTGAGGCAACTAGTCTGGCCTAGGCGCTTGAGGTCTTTCATACTATGGTTATGGGATCTGGTGAAAGACGGCGTTTGCGGGGCTTAAACCGGTGGCGGTGGAGCGGGGCAACAAGGATGAATGGAAATTGATTTGTAGTGATAATTATAAGAGTAGATCGGTTCATGCTTTAGTTCTTTTGCCGCAGTTTCTTCTCTCTTTCAAACTCATTTTGTTATTTTGGTTTTTTCTTTTTTTTTTTTAATTAAAATGTTGATTAATTGGTAATCTGATAATTAAGAAAAATGAAACCAAACCAACAAGAAAAAAAAAATAATTTGAATTTAGTATGACAACTTTGGAAAATGGAATTTGTGATTTTTCGTTTTTGTTTTTTTTATGCTGTATTTTGCCAATTTTGAATTCCTTTTATAATACATCTTTTTTAAATTAGTTGAAAATTACTCTACAACATCTATTTTACTTTTTGTCAGTAACAAAAGGTAAAAATAAATTATATTCTTCTGTTTCTTGTTTTTCATTTGTTATTTTTTCCTAGTATATATATATTTTTTTATGGAAAGATACATATTTAATTTAGTCATTCTTCTTAATAACATTAATAAATATAGGCAATAAATATTTTTTCCTATTATTTAAGGAAAGATATAGATTTAATTTCGTCATTCTTCTCAATAATATTAATAAATATAGGCAATAAAAAATTGAAAAAAAAACATGCTTTTAAGAATGGTTAAATTTCTCTAGGTACTATGAATATTTAAGAATATCAAATCATACTCGGAAAATTAATTCTAATAGAAATATTTAAAAGATTTTAGAAAAAAAAGTACTTGGATTTTAAGTATTGATTTGATTTCATTGTTTTGCATGAGTTGTAATATTTCATTTCCTTCTTTTAAAAGATTGCAAGTAGTAGACAGAAAACAAAGTATTAAACTAAAAAATTATTTTGTTTATTAACTTTTCAAAGTCGATAGGAAAAATAGAAGACTAACGTTATCCTAAAAATAAAAACAAAAAATAAAAAAGGTGAAATTATTCGTCATTGTGGTGGTTCAAATTGAATTTGTCAAACTAGCATTCAAATTTTTCCTTATCTAGAGTATTTTCTTTGTCATTTTTTTCATTTTAAATGGGAATGATAAACTTGCATGTCCTCTTCATACCTTTTTCTTTTCATCTTTCCCTTTTGCACCAAAAATAGTAAGATATTAATTGATTAAAAAAATCGTTAGAGTAAGTATTAAGTGTTTTTCAAAATTTGAATTCCATTACTTGTGTGTAAAAAAATAATATCAAACTCTTGTTACAAATATATTAATTAATAACTTAATGTTAATCCATGCAACTAGTTTTATGGTTTATAAATATATTTCAAATACTTGTTATAAATTGAAATTCAATTTATAAATCTGCTACCTAACACATAGGTAAAACATGAACATAAAATAAAGACAGAAAACAAGTTTTCTAATATATGTTATTTTAGATTTTCTATCAAACAAGTCATAACCATTTCAACCTAAAACTTTAAGGTAACAGGGAAGAGAGTTTAATAAATCCTAATTGTTTTAGTCTCTTAATGTTTGACATATTGAGCAAAGAATGTTTTGGTTTTCATATTGAAACCATATGTAATTGAGTAACTAAAATTTCGTTGTGTATAGTATTTTAATGTCCATATATGATCTTTGATTATTGTGCAAGTATACCCCAATTTGAACTTAATATATTTCTATAGGATTTAGAAGTAAAAATAAAAGAAAATACAACAAATTGGTAGGAATTTAGGGAGTGGTTTGTAAGTTGG
This sequence comes from Citrullus mucosospermus, assembly GCA_030954485.1. Classification (NCBI taxonomy): domain Eukaryota; kingdom Viridiplantae; phylum Streptophyta; class Magnoliopsida; order Cucurbitales; family Cucurbitaceae; genus Citrullus; species Citrullus mucosospermus. The sequence continues at coordinate 7,720,092 of CM062064.1, read as the reverse complement.
TGTTAAATAATTCAATTTTAACCATTTTCACCATTAAAGTTTGTACATTTATCAAGAACACCATCTTAATTACAACTATGCACCCAAAATACAAATTTTCTAACTCAATTGAGCGCCCCAAATATTTGAGTATGATGTTTGATCGATAATAGATGTGTTTTGAGGAGTTAAATGAATTGGATAAGATATAATATAGAGAGATGAGGTGAGGGTAAGGTTGAGAAAAGAGAAGTAAAGAAGTATATTCCAAGAGATCAAGTAGAGAATAAGCAACAAGTGGAAGTGGGTCAAAAAGGGTTGCGCCTGATCTTGTCTCTTGGATTAGCAGCCTTGTGGAAATTGAAGCCTTTTCTTTTATTTTGGTGTTTGGAAGGATATGATTGTATTTACAAAACTGCATCCACTAAACTCTAAAACTTTCTAAGTCTATATTAATTTTTAAATACCCTTTTTCTCTAACCTTTTCCTTCCAAGATTCCTTGCTCTCCATCTTTCTCAACACCTGGGTTTGTGGGTCCACATGCCCATTGCCTTTCCCTTTTCCTTTCCCTTTTTTCCCTTTTTCATTCTTTTTTTCAAAGAAATATTTTCACATTTTTATTATTATTTATACATTTGGTTAACACTCCACTCCACTCTATTTGGTAATGATTATGATTTTGGTTTTTAATTTTGAATGAAAATTCAAGTGTTTTTGTAACGTGAAATTGGCTGAAAAGTATAGATTTTAAAAGCTAAAAATTTAAAATAAAATGGTTGTTCTAATGTTTTTTTTTTTTCTTTTTTAATCTAAGGTCACTTAGTTTAGGTTAAGAATTAAATTGAAAGCGTATATGAAGTTGAATTAATATTAGAATTAAAAATGAGGGAGGTTGTTGAAAAAATTGAAATAATGTTGATGAAGATGCTGGAGTTTTTGGTCACTTTTCAGATTCAAAAATTGTTTGAGTAGTCAATCATTTGTAAATAGGTATAAAAAACTATACATGTATTCATGGAGTAAGGGTGTGTTTAGAATGCATTTTCAAGTGTTTAATTTAAAAAAATAAGTATTTTTGAAAAAAATTAGAGTGTTTGGCAAACTGTCAAAATAGATTTTAAAGTGTATTTTAAACAATTTTTATCAAAATAGTTTAAATAAAAATAATTTTTTTGAAAAACAATTTTTCTCAAGCCAATCCAAACGGATCCTAAAATAAGTTTCTTTTTTCAATTTTCATTCTTTTAGAAAGCTTTTGAGTTCTCATTAAAAAAGATCAATATTTTTGCTATCACTTAACATATTGGTAATTAAAAATAGATGGTAATCTTTTTTTTTTTTTTTTATAAATTGAGCTTATACATAAATGATTGCACTAATTCAATGTGTAGCTATGTCAAATCAAATAACTCTAATACTCAATTACATCTATTAGACTTGAGAGACACTATAAACACATAAACAGTTCCATTTGATTATGGGATGATAAAATTGAAATATGAGGGCAAAGAAGAAAAAAAAGTGTCTTCCATAATCCCATTTTTATATAATACTAATTAAAGGTTATAGATCTCTTCAAAAAAAAAAAAAAATTATAGATCATAGATCACATATTACATCTTTATATAAATATACAATAAAAATTTTTATTTCAAGCACTTGTGATCATAATTATATTTTAAATAATATATTGACTATAATTTTTAAATTGTCACATGTTTTTAAAATATTACAAATTGTACTGAATAAACTAGTTGCCAATAAAAAAAAAACTACAGTCACATTTAATATTTGTAATTTAGTTTGACATTTGGAAGCACTGGTTAGAAAATATTGAAAAGATGTTATTTATCATTTTTTGTTGTGCGCATCGATCCTTGGCTTTATATTCTAGCCCTTGGTATTAATGAAATCAGGTGAGAAATATCTTTTATCTTCTCCATGTTTTCTGTAATCGTTCAAAGGACTGCTGGATTTTTACATCTATCACAATCTAAATATATCATTGATTTACTTAAGAAGGTTGATATGTTCTTGTGCAAACCGATGACTAATCCAATGGCAGCAAGAATTGTGTTGTCTCTCTCTGATGGGCCCTTGTTTGAGGGTCCTACTAAGTATAGGAGTATTGTAGGTGTTCTTCAGTATTACACTTTGACACGGTCTGACCTTAGCTTTTGCAGTAAACAAGGTATGTCAGTTTCTTAAAGGTATGTCAGTTTCTTCATGCTCCCACAGTTTCTCGTTGGAATGGTGTTAACAGATCCTCGGACATCTCAAGTTCACCAGCTCTTTTGATATTCGTTTTACACAATCTAAACATACAGATTTGACATGTACACTTATGCGGATTGGGAAAATTGCCCTGATGATAGGGGTAGCACAAGTGGTTTTTGTGTTTGGGCAAATTGCCCAAATGATGGGCGTAGCACAAGTGGTTTTTGTGTTTTACTAGGAAATAACTTAGTTTCATGGTCATCCTCAAAACAAAAAGTTGTTTCTCGTTCAAGTGCCGAGTCCGAGTATAGGGGAATGTCTAATGTTGCTGCCTGAACTCATATGGACACAATCATTGTTAAGTGAAGTTGGTTTTCCTTCAATCACAACGCCACTATTATTGTGTGACAACATAAGTGCCACCTACTTAGCAACAAATTAAGTTCTTCACTAACGCACAAAACATATTGAAATTGATCTCCACCTCATTAGGGAAAGGGTATTATGCAAGCAACTGCTAGTTCAGATCACGTTATTACTGATATTATGACAACCATTGCCATCAATGAGGTTTCCTGTCTTTGGTCCAAGCTCACTGTGCAGCCCTTGTTTCACTTGAGGGATGAGAAAATGTTATTTATCATTATTTATTGTGGGTTATATTTTCCGTTATTTGTTATCCAATATAGGTGCTACACATGTATCAATCCTTGGCTTTATATTCTAGCCCTTGGTATTAATGAACTCATATGAGGAATATCTTTTATCTTCTCAATTTTTTCTGTAATCGTTCAAATGTAAGTAGAATATTATGAGATAGTAGTCTAAGAATAATTAGGAGTTGAACTAGTAGATGACCATTTGTACAACCATTCACACAAATCATATCTTAGTGAGAATAATAACTATTTTAATATATCACTAATGACAGCATTAAATTTAAAACTTTTTTCTTTCTTAAAGGATTTGTTATGAGTATTAAAGATAATTTTAAACTTTGGAAACAAAGAAACAAGCGTGATCCTCATGGGCAATGGTGGGCCTTAGTTCCAAATGAAACACAGCTCAACGGCTAGATTTACGCCACGTGTCTCCTCTATATATATAAACAAATACATACAATGCAAAATTCATAAAAAAAAAAAAAAACATCGCTCTCTCTGGAAAAAGAAAGAAAAAAACAGAGAGATCCGACGAGCCAAGAGGCGTATGTCGCAAATGTCGGCGGAAATCCGGTGGCCTCTACTGGCGGCGCCGGAGAAAGGATTATTTGAGAGGCTTACCGTGGATGATATGCTGAAGAAACACTGCGGCGAGTTTGGGCGGTGGCAACTGAAACACTTCGTTCTGACGAGTCTAGCCTGGGCGCTTGAGGCCTTTCATACTATGGTCATGATTTTCGCCGACCGTGAACCGGAATGGACATGCGTGAGATCTGATTTGGGTTGTGATCCGGTGAAGGGCGGCGTTTGCAGGCTTGAACCGGGGTCGTGGCGGTGGAGCAAGGCGGCGGGGATATCGACAGTGTCTGAATGGGGATTGATTTGCGGTGATAAGTATAAAGTTGGATTGGTTCAGGCCTTGTTTTTTGGTGGCTGTATGATTGGTCAGTTTTTCTCTCTTTAAAACTCATTTTGTTCCTTTGGTTTTTTCTTTTTTTCTTATTAAATTAAAATGTTAGATTAATTGGTAATGTGGAAAGATGAAACCAAACCAACAAGAAAAAAAATATTGAATTTAGTCTGACAACTTTGGAAAATGGAATTGGTGATTTTTGTCGTTTTTGTTTTTCTGATAATAATAATAAAGAATCAAGATGAGTTGATTTGAAATATTGGTTTGGGCTTGGACATGATTGTTTATTTTTATGCTGTATTTTGCCAATTTTGAATTCCTTTTATTGTACAACTTGAAGAACAGAGAAATGTTCTTCACATGTTCATTCATTGAAAATTACTTTACAACATCTCTTTTACTTTTTGTCAGTAAGAAAAATAATAATAAATAACTCAGGTAAAAACAAATTATATTCTTCTGTTTCTTGTTTTTCATTTGTTATTTTTTCCTATTGTATATTTTTTTTAAGGAAAGATACAGATTTAATTTAGTCCCACTTCTTAATAACAATAACAATATAGGTAATAAACAATTGAAAAAAAGCATGCTTTGCTTTGCTAAGGCTGGCTATATGAAAAGTGTTTCTCTAGGTACTGCCTTAACTAATTCATGAAATATGAATATTTAAGAATATCAAACTCATACCCAAAAAATTAATTCAAATAGGAATATTTAAAAGGGTTTATAAAAAGAAAGTACATGGATTTTAAGTATTGATTTCATTGTTTTGCATGAGTTGTAATATTTCGCTTCCTTCTTTTAAAAAATTGCAAGTAGCAAATAAAAAACAAAGTATTAAAGTCATAAATTATTTTGTTTATAAACTTTTCAAAGTCGATAAGAAAAATAAAAGACTGACGCTATCTTAAAAATAAAAATAAAAAATAAAAAAGGGCGAAGTTATTCGCCATTGTAGTGGTCCAAATTGAATCTGTCAAACTAGTATTCAAATTTTCCCTTATCGGTAGAGTATTTTCTTTATCTTTTTTTCATTTTAAATAGGAATGATAAACTTGCATGTTTCTTCCTATCGTTCTTTTCATCTTTCCTTTTTACACCAAAAATAGTAAGATATTAATTGATTAAAAAAAAAAAAAGCTAGTTAGAGTAAGTATTAAGAGTTCATTCAAAATTTGAATTCTATTACTTGTGTGTAAAAAAATAATATCAAACTCTTTTTACAAATATATTAATTAATAATACTTTATATCCCTAATATTAGTACTTGTAGCTAGTTTTATGGTTTATAAATTTCAAATACTTGTATAAATTGAAATTCAATTTATAAACCTGCTATCTAACACATATGTAAAACATGAACATGAAATAAAGACAGAAAACTTGTTTTTAAATATATCTTTTTTTAGATTTTCTACTTAAAAGTCCTGACCATTTCAACCTAACACATGAAGGATAAAAGCGAAAGAGAAGCTTAATAAATCCTAATTGTTTTAGTCTCATAATAAATCTTAATTGTTTTAGTCTCTTAATGTTTTACATATTGAGCAAAGAATGATTTGGTTTTCATATTGAAACCATATGTAATTGAGTAACTAAAATTTCGTTGTGTATAGTATTTTAATGTCCATATATGATCTTTGATTTGATTATTGTGCAATTATACCCCAATTTGAACGTAATATATTTCCATAGGATTTAGAAGTAAAAATAAAAGAAAATACAACAAATTGGTAGGAATTTAGGGAGTGGTTTGTAAGTTGGTGTTAAATAATTCAAGTTTAACCATTTTCACCATTAAAGTTTGTACATTTATCAAGAACACCATCTTAATTACAACTATGCACCCAAAATACAAATTTTCTAACTCAATTGAGCGCCCCAAATATTTGAGTATGATGTTTGATCGATAATAGATGTGTTTTGAGGAGTTAAATGAATTGGATAAGATATAATATAGAGAGATGAGGTGAGGGTAAGGTTGAGAAAAGAGAAGTAAAGAAGTATATTCCAAGAGATCAAGTAGAGAATAAGCAACAAGTGGAAGTGGGTCAAAAAGGGTTGCGCCTGATCTTGTCTCTTGGATTAGCAGCCTTGTGGAAATTGAAGCCTTTTCTTTTATTTTGGTGTTTGGAAGGATATGATTGTATTTACAAAACTGCATCCACTAAACTCTAAAACTTTCTAAGTCTATATTAATTTTTAAATACCCTTTTTCTCTAACCTTTTCCTTCCAAGATTCCTTGCTCTCCATCTTTCTCAACACCTGGGTTTGTGGGTCCACATGCCCATTGCCTTTCCCTTTTCCTTTCCCTTTTTTCCCTTTTTCATTCTTTTTTTCAAAGAAATATTTTCACATTTTTATTATTATTTATACATTTGGTTAACACTCCACTCCACTCTATTTGGTAATGATTATGATTTTGGTTTTTAATTTTGAATGAAAATTCAAGTGTTTTTGTAACGTGAAATTGGCTGAAAAATATAGATTTCAAAAGCTAAAAATTTTAAATAAAATGGTTGTTCTAATGTTTTTTTTTTTTTCCTTTTTTAATCTAAGGTCACTTAGTTTAGGTTAAGAATTAAATTGAAATCGTATATGAAGTTGAATTAATATTAGAATGAAAAATGATGGAGGTTGTTGAAAAAACTGAAATCATGTTGATGCAGGTGCTGGAGTTTTTGGTCACCTTTCAGATTCAAAATTGGGAAGAAAAGGATCTCTCACAGTAGTATGCATTCTAAATGCCATTTTTGGAATTGCAACCGCTTTTTCTCCCAATTACTACATTTACACTCTCCTCCGTTTCCTCACCGGCTTCAGCACCGGTGGCGTCGGCCTCTGCGCCTTCGTCCTCGCTACCGAACCCATTGGCCCTACCAAGCGCGGCATCGCTGGAATGTCCACCTTCTACTTCTTCTCCTCCGGCATTGCCGCCCTCTCCGCCATTGCCTACGTCTTCAAATCATGGCGCCACCTCTACATTGCCTCCTCTCTGCCTTCCTTCTTCTTCCTCTTCCTCGTCCTCCCTTTACTCTCTGAATCCCCTCGATGGTTCCTCGTCCGTGGCAGGATCACCGAGGCCACCAATCTAATGGCTACCATCGCCAAAGCCAATGGTAACCACCTCCCCAACGGAGTCTTTCTTGCTCTCGACGAAGACACCAAGCAGGACGAAATCCAACAATCCACCCAATCCGGGTCACTCCTCGACGTGATCCGCTCGCCCATTACTCGTATACGGTTGATTCTAGCCGTGGCTATTAATTTCATGTGCGCGGTTGTGTACTACGGGTTGAGCTTGAATGTGGTGAATCTCGACACGAATATTTACGTGAACGTAGCAGTGAATGCGGTGGCGGAAATGCCGGCTTTCTTGATCACGGCGGTGTTGTTGGACGTGTGTGGGAGGAAGCCATTGGCAATAGGGACTCTATGGTTTAGTGGGGTGTTTTGTTTGGCTGGGAGTTTAGTGAAGAGAATGGGGACTTGGAAGGTCGTTAGGATGGGGTGTGGAGTTTTGGGGATATTTGGGATGGCGGGGACTTATAATCTCTTGTACATTTATACCGCGGAGCTGTTTCCGACCGTCGTGAGGAATGCCGCCTTGGGTTGTGCAACGCAAGCGTCGCAGATGGGGGCAATATTGGCGCCGTTTGTGGTGGTGATGGGTGGAGGGCTGCCGTTCGCGGTGTTTGCGGGATGTGGGATTGTAGGAGGAGCCTTGGCGTTTTACTTGCCGGAGACTTTGAATAAGCCTTTGTATGATACAATGGGAGGAATGGAAGATGGGGAAAGGGCTTGTAATTTTGATTATGATGCCTAACTTTGAAGATTGGGGAATGTTGTTGTGACTTATGTGTTTGCTTGCTATAGTTTTTGTTTTATGTGTATTGAAGTTCTACACACAATTTTGTTGATTCTTCATTTGTTGGTTTTGGTAATAGATAGATAAAAGCAGGATGTAATTGCATTACAAATACAAGGCTTCTCATTACTTCTCATTTAGGGGAACTAGTGTATGTTTTTAATTAGGGACCAAAATAATATAATTTATCTATTTTAAGTATATTTGTACGTTTGTAGATTGAGGAAATTCAATTTATTATTATACCATTGTTTTTCTTGTATTCGAAAATTATTGCATTAGAACTCTTTCTAGGGCAGTTTTGGATTGATTGAAAAAAAAATGTTCTCCAAAAGAATTATTTTTATTTAAGCTCTTTCGATAAATTGTTTAAAATACACCTCAAAATATATTTTTGAGTTGTTACCAATACTCTATATTTTTTCAAAATGACTTATTTTTTAAAGGTTGGTTGCAAAAGTAGCAATCAGGCCCAAAATAATAAAAAAAATAGAGCACAAGGAAAAATATATTAGGGATATAGCACAAAATTAGCGCAAGATATCATTGATAGCATCTATCAGTGGTAGTCATATTGGTAAATGAGTAAAAAGCCATTCTTTCTTCCGATTTTCTCAAATTGAAAGTTATCACTAATAGCAACTATCAATGATAGCTATCAATGACTATCAGTGATAGCTGTTGTCAATGATAGCTTTCAATTTGAGAAATATTGATACAACCTTGAAATAGTAACACTTGAAATATTAGCTTTCAATTTGCTATCATTTATTAGTGGTTATTATTGATACACTTTCATCAATTGGAATCAAGTTTGAAATATTAACACTTAAGGCTATTAGTGGTTTTCAATGGTAGACTTTTATAAGTAGTTATCAACTTTGTAAGGAAACTATCAACTTTCAAGATTAACATTTAAAGCTAAAAGTGATAGAAGTTTATTAATAAGAGGTTTATAAATGACTATCACTGATATCTACTTAAGTCATATCATAGATAGCTTCTATTAGTAGCTATCACCGATAGCTTTTAGCAGTGGCTATCAATGATAGACTTTCATCAAATGAAATCGAATTTTATATTATTGATATCATCGATATATGGATATCATATAAGTTCTATCATTGATATCACTTATATTGTGGTTATCGATGATGGCTTCTATCACTAATAACATATTATTAGAGATAACTTTTGTCATTCATTTTTACCATCAAATAACGTGTTATCATTGATAGCTTCTATCACTGATAATATACTATAAGTAATAACTTCTAGGTATGTCATTTACACTTTAGTTCAAGATTCAACTTTATTAATTAATTCCACCAAGTTGGCTACCAATGATAGACTTCTATAAGTGGCTATTAAATATGGAAGAAAATCATCAATGATTAAGCTATTAATGATAGAAAATATTTGTGGTTATTTCTGATAAACTTTTCTTAGTACCTATCAATTTTGAAATATTAACACTTAAAGTTATCAGTGACTATTATTGAGAAACTTTTATCATGATTATCAATAATAGACTTCTATAATTGATATCTACCATAGGAAAAAAAAAAAAAAAGGGAAGAAGAAAATATAAGGAGATTGGAAGTTTGAAGAAAAATTGAAAAAAGAAAAGAAAAAAAAAAGAAAATATGAGAAGATTGGGGAGATGGAAGAAAGATTGAAAAAAGAAAAGGGAAAAAAAAAAAGGCATAAGAAAATATGAGAAGATTGGGGAGATAGAAGAAAAATGGGGGAAAAAAGAAGAAAAAAAAAGAAGAAGAAGAAGAAGAAAGAGAAGAAGAAAATATAAGGAGATTGAGAGATTGAAGAAAAATTGGAAAAGGAAAAGAAAAAAAGAAGAAGAAAATATGAGAAGATTGGGGAGATGGAAGAAAAATTGGGGGAAAAAGGGAAAAGAAAAAAGAAAGGGAAGAAAAAAATATAAGGAGATTGAGGAGATTGAAGAAAAATTGGAAAAAGAAAAGAAAAAAAAAAAAAAGAAGAAAATATGAGAAGATTGGGGTGATGGAAGAAAAATTGGGTAAAAAAAAATGAGGAGATTGGGGAGATGGAAGCAACAGTTAGAAAAATAAAATGAAAATAATAATAATAAAAATTGTGCAAGACAAAAAGGGCAAAATTGAAAATCATAAAAATTCAAAAGTTGACTAGTCAATATTTATCATATTTGCAAATATTTTTAAAATGTGCTATAATTTTAGATTTTTTTTCCTTATTTTGCTATTTATTACAAATACCACTACAACAAATTATACATTCAATGACTCATGAATAGTGCCAAAAATAGAGGGGAAAGTGAAAAAAGAATCACTAAATCCAAAATTACGTGTTTTTTGCGGGAAAAAACGGAAATTTTCGGATTTGGCGGAATACATGACTGTTTTTACATGTCATTGATTTATGACTGAAAAAAACAGTCATTGAATGTGCTTTCCGGATTTTTCCTACTACGTTGACAAATTTTATTTGTCACCAAATTATGACTAAAATTAAAAGTCATTAAATTATGACAATTTTTTCAAGTCATTAAAATTTTGCTAATATCACAAAAAATTGATCAAGTTTTTTTTTTCAATTTAATTTATTTAACTTATCTTTTTTATTTCTTCACAAAATTAGTTATATAAAGTACATTATCTAAATTTTTATCTCACTTTTTAAATATATTATTATAAATTTATTAATATTATTTAGGGTTTTATTTTGATTTGGCCAAAGTAAAGATTACGCGCCTCTGCTCACTCCCATCTCCTTCACTGTTTCGAATCCCATCGACGGCCTCCCTCACTCCCGTCTCAGACCACCATTGACGGCGTCTCGCTTTCCCCTCGTCTCTCGATCTCCCTCTCCAATCGATCTCCGGTCGCCTCTCGGTCTCTCTGGCGTCTCGCCCTCCTCTCGTCTCTCGGTCTCCCTCTCCAATCGAAGCTTCTGTCGCCTCTCGGTCTCTCCGGCGTCTCGCTCTCCTCTCGTCTCTCGCTCTCCCTCTCAAATCGCTCTCCGGTCGCCTCTCGGTCTCCCTCTCCACTCGCTCTTCTCTCGCCTCTCGGTCTCCCCCTCCACTCGCTTTCCTCTCGCCTCTCGCTCTCCCTCTCCACTCGCTCTCCCTCTCCACTTGCTCTAGCTCCTCTCGCTCTCCCTCTCCACTTGCTCTAGCTCCTCTTGCCTCTCGCTCTCCCTCTCCACTCTCATGAGTCCAGCCTCTCGGTCTCCATCCTCTCGTGAGTCCAGCCTCTATTCTTCATTAAATTTCAAACTGCAAATAGCAATTACATGTTTTTCTGTTCGTTTATTTGTTGATTGGTTTGTTGTTTGTGTTCTTAATTCAGGGCTTCACTAACTCAATAATGTTTTCTGCCAGAAATTCAACATACATCTGCTACTTTCGCTTGTGCATTGGTTAACATTGTCCCTGTGGTTACTTTCCTACTTGCTCTTCTATTTCGGTAAGTTCGGTCTTTTGATTCTCACTTTATTGTCACTTCTCTAGTTTTCGGAGGAAGGAATGTGTTTGTTGATAGGATAGTGAATTTATTTTGATTTTGTAATTAGTGGAATAGTATATATGTCACTTTATATCCACTCTGTATGACGAGCTAAGGTTGGAACTGTCACTTATGCATTTTTTGTCTTCGTTTTGAGCTGAGAGGCCACACTTAGAAGTCCTTTATGAAATTTTGAGATGTCACTTTGTCCATGTACCCAATTCTCATTTCTTTTTACTTGGTTGTGCACATCGAAAGCATGCTACATAGCTAACTTAACTTGTGTCATTTGTGGAATAGTATGTATGTCACTTTGTATGCACTCTGTATGACGAGCTGAGGTTGGAACTGTCACTTACGCACTTTTTTGTCTTTGTTTTGAGCTGAGAAGCCATGCTTAGGTGTCCTTCTAGAAACTTTGGGATGCGAACTATGCATGTACCCAATTCTCATTTCTTTTTAATTGGCTGTGCATATCAAAAGCATGCTACCTAGCTAACTTAACTTGTTGAATTAAATTGCCATTTATAACTTTCTATGATAGAAATGATCTTGACGAAACTACAAATTAACCACCTTAAAAAAACGACTGTAGATGGACTTGATAAAAGTTATTGTCTAATATTATGATCTTATCATCAGGTTTCTTTTTTGGGGGAGGGGAAATTAACAAGTTCTTAATTCTCTAGTATTATGTGATGGACAAATCATGGATGGTCAAAAGTAGATTATCTAGAGAATACGAGGTGGGAGTTGAAACTTTCATTGAATTTGGTTTGCGTCATGGCAATGGTTCCAATTCCATTCGATGCCCATGCTTAAAATGTGGAAATCGTATATTTAAGGATGTTTCGATAGTTAGGGATCATTTATATGTCAATGGAATTGATCAAAGTTATAAGTTATGGTTTTGGTATGGGGAAGATTTAGCCACACGCAATGTTAACAACAATTCAAGTCCTGTGTTAAATGAAAACTATGAGGATGAGTACGATTTGTTTAACGTAATTGACATGGTTCAAACTGATCATGATCAACTTCCTGGTGCACCAAATATCTTTGACTCTATGTTTGACGATGCTAAAAAGCCATTATACTCGGGATGTAAAAGATTTACGAAGTTGTCAGCACTTGTGAGATTGTATAACCTAAAGGTTAGATTTGAATGGAGTAATTCAAGCTTTTCTGAATTACTATCTATAATAAGTGAATTCCTACCTGAGAAGAATGAGATGCCAAATTCTATGTATGAAGCTAAAAAAACATTAGGTTCCCTAGGTTTGAGTTACCAAAAAATAGATGCATGTCCAAATGATTGTTGCTTATATAGAAAAGAGTATGCAAAAAGCACCCAATGTCCTACCTGTAATCTATCGAGATGGAAGGTTCTTAAGAACTCAACAGAAGAGAAAAAAGAAGTGCCTGCTAAACAGTTGTGGTACTTTCCAATAGTTCCAAGGTTTATAAGGATGTTCAAGAGCGCTGAACATGCAAAAAACTTGTGTTGGCATGCTACAAATAGGAAGGTAAACGGTATTATGCGACACCCAGCTGATTCTCCCTCCTAGAGGTTAATAGAACCTATGGCCAGCTTTTGGTTTAGAACCAAGAAATCTTCATTTGGGTTTATCCACTGATAGAGTCAACCCATATGGAGATCTAAATACTAAATACAGTTGTTGGCCAGTCATTATTATAGTGTACAACCTCCCTCCATGGTTGTATATACGGAGGAAGTTTTTAATGTTGTCAATGTTGATATCAGGGCCGAAAGAACCAGGATATGATATTAATGTGTACCTAGCTCCGTTGATTGAGGATTTGAAGCTTTTGTGGGAAGTTGGAGTTGAATGTTTTGATGCATACAAAGAAGAGTCTTTCACTTTGCGAGCAGTCCTACTGTGGACTATTAATGATTTTCCCGCGTATGGAAATTTATGTGGTTGTACTATGAAAGGGTATAAAGCTTGTCCAATATGTGGAGAGGATACCAATTCATCCAGGTTACATCATGGGAAAAAAAATGTATACATGGGCCATAGAAAATTTTTGCCAAGACATCACCCGTATAGAAGACAAAAAAAAGCCTTCGATGGTAAGCAAGAGAATGGAAGTCCTCCACACCCAATGTTAGGTGTGGAGATTTACAATAAATTGAAGGACATAAGTTTTCCTAGTGGAAAGAAGTGTGGCAAGAAATTGAATGACAAAGCTTCAGATAACTACTGGAAAAGAAGACCTGCATTTTTTGAACTGCCTTATTGGAAAGAGTTGCATGTCAGACATTGTCTTGATGTAATGCACATCGAAAAGAATATGTGCATGAATATCATAGGTACGTTACTGGAGGTTCCAAGAAAAAATAAAGATGGAATGAGTACTAGACTTGACTTAGTTGAAATGAACCTTCGGCCTGAATTAGCTCCTGTACATCGGGGGAGTAAAATGTACATTCCTGCAGCGTGTTATACATTATCGAAAGAAGAAAAGTATCGTTTTTGTAAGACTTTATCTGAAATAAAGGTTCCTGAAAGTTATTCCTATAATATTAGAAGTCTGGTCTCGTTAGAAGACTTGAAACTTAATGGCCTGAAATCACATGACTGTCATGTTTTAATGCAACAATTCCTTTCGATTGCATGACGTTCAGTGCTACCTATGAATGTGAGGTATGCTATTACTAGATTATGTTTCTTCTTCAATGCAATATGCTCCAAGAGTGTGCGGGTACCAGAGTTAGATAAGCTGCAAGAGGATATAGTTGTTACATTATGTCTACTTGAGAAGTATTTCCCACCTTATTTCTTCACAATAATGTTGCATCTCACTGTTCACCTTGTAAGAGAAGTGAAACTTTGTGGGCCCATCTACCTACGATGGATGTATCCATTTGAACGGTATATGAAAGTGTTGAAAAGTTATGTAAGAAATAGAAATCGACTGGAAGGTTGCATTGCGGAAGCACACATATATGAGGAGTCTGTTGAATTTTGTTCTGAATTCCTATCTGGGTTAGATTCCGTTGGGCTTGGTTCATTCAAGAGACGAGAAGAAACACGCATTGATAAACCTTTATCAACTAGATGTCATGTTAGACCCAACATGCAGGAACTAAAGCAAGCACATCTATATGTACTTGAGAACACTGAAGAAGTATAACCATATAGAATGTTAGTATATTACAATTCTCAAATCATCTAATTGTTGAATGTATTATCACCTAAAATCTAGTACATTTTGTAGACAACATCTAGAGTATTTGAAGGTCCAAAATCCAAGGAAAGCAAATAATGAAAAGTGGTTACAAAATGAACACAATCGATCGTTTTCTAGTTGGATACACGATGAGGTATTTAATTTTCATTCCCCATTTTTTGCTATATCCATTTAATCTAGTCGCACACTAAATGAAATGTCTGCCTGTAATAATAGGTGATGTAGGAAATACATGATAGAAAACCGGTTTCTTCAATTGTGCGTTGGTTGGCACATGGCCCCAACCCAGGATTGATGACATTTGAGGGTTATAGGATTAATGGGTGTAGTTATAGCACCCAATCTCGTGACAATGGTCGCACTGTCCAAAATAGTGGGGTTACATTAGTTGCCACAACAATGCAAGTGTCCAGTGCAAAAGATAGGAATCCGATTGTATCAGACATGTCTTTTTATGGGGTTATTCAAGAGATATGGGAAATTAACTACAATACATTTAAGATTCCATTATTTAAGTGTGACTGGGTTGAAAACCAAAATGGTGTGCGAATTGACGATCTTGGATTTACCTTGGTGAAACTCAATCGTATAGGACATACTTCGGATCCATTCATCCTAGCCACTCAAGCAAGGCAAGTTTTTTATATAGAGGATCCTATTGACGCACAATGGTCAATTGTTATCACACCACCTCAAAAAGATTTTGTCGATACATGTTATGATGACGAGCTTGGAGATACTTCTTTGGACTGTCCTTCAGTTTCAGAATGCACATCACCAACTGATATTCCATATGTAAGAGATGATTGTGAAGGCACATGGGTTGACACTTGAAAGTTTATCAAGTATGTACATCTAAATAACGCGATTGTTTTCAGTTCTTATTTGTTTTCTTTTAATGTTCATAGATTTTCTTGTTTATCTCGTAGGTTATTGTTAATGGAAGAAGGGATCGCTCCAACGGATATGCTTCTTTAATTTTCAGTGGGAAATGTGTCACTTATTATTACTGGACCTTTTATTTAATGCACTATTGTAATCCTATTATTAATCGTTATTTAATGTACTATTGTAATCACATTATTAAATGTTATTTAATGTACTGTTATAAATCATATTATTAATTATTATTGAATGTACCGTTGTAATTATACTATTAAGTGTCAATTTTCTTTACATTTACAAAAATCATAGTGAACAGATGGACGATACGATTGATGATACACAAGACAAGCAGTTGGATCGTTTGATGGATGATACATTTGACGATGCACAAGGCAATGACTTAGACGATATAGTTGACGATGAACATGATAGTGATGCAGATCCCCCGGTTATAGATGGCGAAATTAAGAGAAAGAAAACTAGAGGACCTACTGGAATGCATGAGGTCACTTGTGCATGCAGTGAAGGTCATAGAAGAGTGGTGCAATACAATGAGAATGGTCAGCCATTTGGGTGCAATGAAGTAATGAAAAGTTTCATAGGAACGTCCGTCCGATCCCATGTTCCAATTACATACAATAGTTGGAAAGCAGTGCCATTGGAGATAAAAGACAAGATTTGGGACCTCATTCAGGTATACACATAATCCTTAAATGGTATTTAGATTTTATTTGCTTTCATTAACATATAACATTTGGTGTGGATTCGTAGGGTGGATTTGTTGTTGACCATAGATCGAAGAAGAATCTCATGCAAACTGCGGGCATTTGTTTCCGTCAATTCAAATATGCTTTGACTACGAAGTATATAAGGCCATTTAAGGATGGTCTAGAGAAATTAAAATGTCTCCCGATTGAGTACTCCCATATTGAACAAGAACATTGAAATGCGTTTGTCAGTTTTTGGCTTAGGAAAGAGTTCCAAGTAAGTATTGTTGTTAGAAACATTCAAACTTTGTATTCACTTACATTGAAGCTGCAAAGTATCATTATGACATTTTATTATGTAATTTTATTAAGGTGGTCAGTAGTAAGAACCGAGAAAAGAGGAAAAAACATATGTATAACCATCGAATGTCGTGGAATGGGTATGCTAATCTTTCGGAAGAGCTGGTAAGATATTAATTCACTACTATTTATTTTTTTATACGGCCTACATATTACATTTGAATCCAAATTCATGTGCGATGGTTTGTTATTGGTGCAGAAGGAGTCGTTACCAAATGAAGATCTAACTAAGCGATGCGTTTTATGGAAAAGGGCTCGGATGGATCGAGAGGGAAAAATTCCAAGCAAGCAAACACAAGAAGTGGTGGATCGTATAGTAAGTATTTGTTGACTACCTATATTTCATTGCATTATCTTTAAATATTGATTTTTTCTTTTCAATAGGATGAAATGTTGGTCACTCATAATGTTGAAAGTGACAACACATCTACGGGTGGAGATATCCTATCATAAGCATTGGGGAGTAAAGATCCTCCAGGAGTAGTTAGAGGATTGGGTAAGTTTATCATGCCCAGTAAATATTTTCATACACCAAAACAAGTGAAGAAGGAAGACAAAGTTACATTTGATGCAGATGAGAAGGCGAAGATGACTGCACGTATAAAAGAGTTGGAAGAAGAACTTAAAAAACAAAAAAATCTAATCAAATGTTTAAACAAGGATGGTTCTTCAGAAGACATTAAAGAAGGAGATGGTGAACCTGTTTCCAGCAATGAAAAGGTCAAATGTGGCATCTATTCATCGTACTTAATGTGTTAATGTAGATGTTAAATATTTAATACCATAGAATTTTTTTACAGGTGAAGAAAGGATTATTGGACCAAAATAAGACTTCACGGAGAGGAAAAAAGGATGGTTCTCCAAGTGATATTGAAGAAAGTGGTGAAGCAGAAAATAAGAATGACCAGGTTAATGTGTTTCAATTCATCTTCTAAGTAGTTTTTCATAAACTTCGCAATAACAATTCATCCAAAAATGAAATTTTTAATCTAGGCGAAAGCAAAATTGTTGAAGCACACGAGAAGTTCTCAATATGTTGAAGTGAAAGTTGAAAAAGAAAAGGTTTTATGTCTATCTTATAGCTCAAATTATTGGTTGTAATATGCATTGACAATAATATATGTAATGTAAGTTCATTTATTCCCTACAGGTGGATGAACGTAAACAACAGAACTCAAGCCAATCTGTCGCCCCAAAGCCCATTAAGGTAGGTTTTTCACTTTAATTTAGTATATATTCTACATAATATACGTTAGTAAACATTAACAGTTACATTTCAACTTACTCATGGTAGGATGGAACTTCTTGTTTGTTGGCAATCGGATCTAAAAATAATGTCGTCTATGACGTTAATAGTGATAATGTGAAGGTTTCACTTGACGTAGTTGTTCATGGTGATTGTTCTGTCCCAATACCAACAAAGGGAGAAGAAAATTTGTTATCTCAAGAAGTAGGCTCACACTTGCTATGGCCACGGGATCTTGTAATAATTGATAATGAAAAGGTAACATTTTCCATCCTTGTTGGTTTTTATTCTATATAAGTAATTTATTCTCATGTTACACTATTTGTTAATAGGAGGAGGGAAAAAATTCAAATAAAAGTTTAGGAGTTCTATCAATGACACCCATTCAAAGTTCACCAGTTGCTTTACGCTGTTTACTCCGTGAACTTGAATATATTGGATCATCAATTCAAATCACTGTACCGATGGAAGTATTTGGAATCCAACGCAAGTGCTGCATTTTGGTTGAGGTCTTACGAGATTTTTGTCATATGCGCCCAATATGCACTCCTTGTATTGATGCATATATGATGTAAGTAATCTTAATGTATCATGGTTTAGTATTAAAATATATATATTCAATACTGTATAAAGTTTTATTGATATTACAGGTACTTATACAAACTAATGGAGAAATCAAAGACTTTGAGTTTGTATAAGTTTTTAGATGCTGGTTCCATCTCAATCTCAACCAACAAAGAATCTCGAGCTCAATTGTTGTCCTCGAGAATGACAGGATTGGATAATCAACTTCTCATCTTCCCTTACAATTCTAGGTATGTTGTATAAAATGCATTATACTATATTTTGTGCATTGTATAATTTTTTTTGTGATTCTTTAAATTTGTAGGAATCATTGGACTTTGATCATTATTTGATCATTCAAAAAGTAGCATATTTTGGATGGACCCTTTAAAAAATCGACTCGACCAAGATATCATCAATGTGATAGGCATCTACGTATGTTATAGCTAGCATTTCACAACTTTAACTAGTATGAATACATAAAGAAACATGTTACATTTAAAGCCATTTGTAGGTCTTTCAAGATTGTTGACCCTAAGAAGAAAAAGCTTAATTGGAAATCAATTAAGGTATGTTATTTCGTACATAACATAGTTTATCCAATAAACATATACAAAATTGACTTAACGTGTGTTTTGCATTTGATACAAACAGTGCCCTAAGCAATCCGGTGTGGTCGAATGCGGATATTATGTCATGCGATACATGCGTGAGATAATATTATCAAGAACCACATCAATTTTAGATATAGTACGTATTACAAATTCATACAAATTGAAGTTACGTATTTAGTGCTTCGAGTTTATTTGGCTTTCTTTGTTTATGGATGAAAAGGTGCGCCACCTACATACTCACAAGATGACATTGACGTGGTACGAATTGAGTGGGCAGAGTAGGTGGGATCGCACATGTTCTTCGCATAGGTTTTGTGGCAATAATAGTTGTTGGAGTATGGAGAAAATAGAACTTTTTTTTGTGGATGGAGTACTTATATTTTGTTACTCAATATAGAATTGAATGCATTTGCGAAATACCTTTTGTGGAGTTGAAGCATGAATTAAACTGGTATGGGTATGATCGTTAAATGTCGTTGTTTTTTGGAGGTATTGTAGAATTCTGGTGTGTTTGATCTGTTATATAACTCCATTACTAGTTTTATATTAACATTTATATTTTTTGTTTGGAAAAGGTTGGCATGACATATGATATTGTCTATGGTTGGGTAACATCACAAATGATTTTTTGCCATCGAATCGGAGAAAAAACTTTCAAAATGATTGTTAGCAAAAAGGTAAAATGGGGGTGATGGAAATGTCGTAATTGTTAGATTTGTATTATGTTGATCTTCTTATTAAACTTTATAATTTTGGTTGACTCTTACTCTTCTATATTTATCTTATTTGTAGTTCGTATTTCAATATTTTGAGAACAATGTTATGTGGAAGAAGTTTTGAAGTTGCAGTCTTTTTTGGTGCTTAAGAGGTATATATCATATAACCTAGAATTATTTGTTTATTTCAATTGGTTTATGTTGTTAAGACCTCAGTTCAAATATTGGCTCACATTACTAGATTTAGGTAGGCTTAATTTCTTCTTATAGTTATTAGAATTCTTTCCAAATAGTTATTGGCATCGATTGACACTGGATTTGTCTATATTGTGGAAAATTCCCTAATAGTTATTACAATCGTTTCAAAATAGTTATTGGCATTGATAGACGTTGAAAGTGTCTATGTTGTGGATAGTAAGACTAATGTGAGTATTTAAATTATACATTTGTTTTGCTCCTACTGTATTATGTTCACTTGCCCCCCCTCCTCCTCCTCATCCTCATCCTCCTCCTCCTCCTCAATGAAGCAGTTTTTCAATTAACCCTTATTCTTTCTAGTAGAGTAGTGTATAAGTTAAATTTGGAGGTTATTCATGTTATTAAGGTTAAAAAGTGAGATTATAATGTGATATAGTATATATTTATGTGGCTATATTGTGATCCTATGCATAATTTTTTTGAAAGTGTTCATCGAAGCTTACTTGTATTGAGTCAAATTCTAAAATGAATGTTTTTTTTTTTTTTATAAGGTTCCTGGACAATGCCATTGAAGCAAGGAAGCCCACCAACCAAGATATTTAAATAGGTGTTGTATATATATTTTTTGGTATTATGCCAACACTTAGTTGTAAGTACTGAATTTGTAAATGATGTACCTAGAATTTGATTACTAGCTAGTTTCCTTGTATTAACAATTGGAACTATATTATTATATATGAAAGTTACTTTTTATGTTAGTGTACATATTTTGTGTTGAAACTGAAGAAAACACAGGTGTAATAACATGTATGAAACACAGGTGTAACAACGTGTATCGTGGTAATGGTTTCTATGATATCTGACAAAAATCATGAGATGTATGTAATTAAATGACCTTAAAAAAATGTCATAGTTAATGTATTATTGACACTTTAAATGTGTCATTATTTGTTTTGCGATGACAGAAGTGTAATGTCAACGTAACTCTTTATTTGACAGAAAAAAGTCAACATTTTGATTTTTTAATTACCGTATAAAATTGTCATAAAAATAGTTTCCATGACTTATAATAAATGTCAATATATATTTATTGTTGACTGTGACTAAAAGTCATGAAACTATCAATGATGACTGATTTCTCATGTGTCATCTATACACTTTAGATGATGGGCGATTAAATGACTAAAAAAAAGAGTCAAGAAATGTGGTAATGACTGTTTTTTAGAGTCATAGAAGCCTATTTTTGTTGTAGTGTACCATTTTTTAAATTAAACACTTGAAAATGTATTCTAAACACATCATTAACTTATTTGTGTTATGTGTTACATATGCACTTAATTAATGTTGAATCTTATATTAGAAAGTCAATTAGTTCTTGGAATATGATCTTTCCTCTTTTCCTTCTCTTCCATACAACTGCTTCTTTATATTGACAAAATACACTTTTGTCCATAGACATTTGAGTTTTTATTGTTTATTTGCGCTTAATTAGTAGAATAATGTTGTAACGTCTTAGGTTGGATTCAAAACTCAAATTTGCATCTAATGGTCCTGACATTTCCCTGCGACGACCGGATAAATGTCATCCTTGTTTGTCTTAAACTGGACACTATCTCCACAAACAAACATAAGTTCTTTCAACAGTCATTATCCTTGCACACATATTTTCTAGGAAATTTCTCAGGAGGTCACCCAATATTAGATCAATTCGAATTAAGTACGATAAATTTTGGAATTCCTATAATTGAGGCACTGATAAGGGAGGTATATTTTATTGGTATGAGTAGTAACTTTCAATTCTTTAAAGTCTTTTTAAACTATCCTTTCATATCCTGAGGATTCGTTTAATTGAATGTGAACTCGGTTCATTCATGTACTATTTTTTTTTTATTACAAATGCAATAATTCTAAACAACGTTTTAAATATTTTTATCTTCTTGACCTAAGATTGATTGCATATTCGCATTGAGTGTTTAGCTGGACAATTGATTTTTTCATTACATGAATCTTTTGCGAAGTTTTTCGCCAATTGTTCTCAATTACTTAGTAGTAGGAGTAGTGTGAAGTAATTAACCTAACTTTGATGGTTGGTTCTCTAGATAAAATAAGGTAGAAGTAGTTGTGGTATTAAATTAAATTAATGACCCAATGTTGTTGATGATACTCAAACTCAATTCACAATATTAAATGTTGGTATCGTACACTTGCAATTTTGCATTGCACAAAAATAACTTTGCTAGATTTTTACCCGGATAATCTATTCTGCACTATATATTTCATAAATATTTTATTTTTGAAGTATTTTCCTGAAGAGCTTTTAGTATTAAGTTTAGAACAATTTAACATTTTCATTGCTAAGTTAACATTTTCAAAATTTATAAATATTTCTTTATTTACATAATTTCGAATTTGACTTATTCTGTATATTTAAGATTTTTGGTTACTTAGCTTTTGATAACTTGTAGAAATACAAGTTATTGTACTCTTTGTTTGGAATAATTAGGTTAATTTAGAAGAAACCGCATGAACTTGAGAAGAAAAGAGTATAAAAAGAGCAACTCTATATTCATAATGTTTACAAAAGCTTTTATCTTGAAAATTATGAGATTTGTATCTTTTTTAACGCAGGATCCAATAAAAAGAAACAAAAAACAACTAAGGACAAGCTAAGATACTGCTAGAATATGTGAGACATAGCCATGTCATTGATCAACATGTCGAAAAACTTGGCGTTGAGAAGAAAAAGAATAGATAGACACATTAACAGTGGTTGTCGTGTCAACATGCAACTGGATGATTGATGTGACTAAGTCATGGCAGAGCCAATAAACCTACGACGCGAAGAAGTCTGCACAACAGCGCATGGGATTAAATGTAAAGGTGTCAGACAGTCATGAGGATCACCTATTGGACGCCTATAGCCCACAAGAACTCAATTTGAAGACAGAGAGAAACGATCTAGCAAAAGCTCTACTCAATGTCCCTCACTTCCATTTCTATCTTCAACCTCAAGTTTTTCTTTGAGGAATTCTGAGTCATAAGATGTCACACCCCCTCCCAGATACTCCTTATCCCTAGGAGTGAGTGTGAAACCGCACTCTCTCTAGTCCATCTCTAAAGCATAAATCATATAAAAATCTTCAATATTCAACTAAATGCCAGCTTAATCTCAAATAGAAGCACCTTTACTATTAAGCCATGCGATAATATAACAACCTATCAACAAGTGTTCTATATATATTTAATACAAAACGATCCTCCCAACATTCCCATGGAACATGTACATCACAAAACATGGACATAAACTGAGTATTTACAACTATCCTAGAGGTCTGCTCCGAAGTAGGCCCAGACGAGAAACTTCTGTAGGCTAGGCGTCCCGGACACGCTCGCTACCTGAAACAACAATCAAACAAACAAATTGAGTGAGCCTAAAGCCCAGTGAGTGACTAAATTCATTCAAATATTACTAACATTCATGAGCTAATATAAACCATAGTAACCACCACAAATCGTACATCAAAAATCTCTAAGCCTCCTATGCTATAGATCACAAACCATACCAACAACCATACAATTCCATGACAATTATCTAACCCTTGCTGTGACGAAGCACAACTCAACTCATTCACTTTCCAATACAAATTCTCATTTCTAATCACATAAAAATACCTTAACATTATGTTTTCTCGAATTTGCAAACTCTCGAGTGGCTTCACATTCCGTCCCTCAGCACTGAGTTTAACTATGTCAATATTACCATGTGCCTTCACACGAGGTCCCTCAGCATTGGTAACCAATCAAATCTCCGCTCAACTGCCTTCACTCATGGTCCCTCAGCACGAGCTAACATATGATGGATTTCCACATGCTTTCACTCAGGGTCCCTCAGCACTGAAATCCATTCCACCCAACTACTCAAGTGCCTTCACGTGTGGTCCCTCAGCACTGAGTATCATGTAACATATTCACTTAGGCCTTCACCACAAGGTCCCTCAACCATGATTACATTTAGATAGTATATCTAGTTTCCTTTAAACTTACCAACACAACATAATTACTTCAAATGCTACACCGTACCGTAACTTCCTACTCACCATTGCCAAATAATTATGCTAAAAGTAACCACAAGATATACTAGGGAGTCACTCACAACTTGTCTCGGCTCTAAGTGGATTATATGCCTTCCCGAGCTCTTTCTGGCCTGAAAATACACATTTTCCACGTTAAGTTTTCCTTAGATTTCCTTTTCTTTATACTTATTAAATATACATAATTAAACCTTATGCTCGTTTCATCTTCAAACTCTCTTTTCCTCAAGACACTCACAAATAACATTACTCCACATTCTGTGGTGAGATTACCAGCGGAACTACACTACATAACACTGCACTAGCGATACCAGGTTGAACAAAACTAGCGAGATTACCTGAGGAGCGACACCCAGCGAGACTTCAGCGAGAATTGTGAGACGCAGAGCCCCTCTTGCGTTACTAGCGACACTTACTTCGCTGCCCAGTCTCCCGCTCTCTCAGCGATACTACTGCCATAGCAGAACAGTTTTCCTTCTTCCTTTAACCTGCTAAACATCGCATTTTGGCCGAATTTAGAACTTCCTTTCTTCTACAAACTTATAAAGACATAAGTTCTTCATCTTACCTCAAAGTCTCATAAAGAACGTCCTCTCCGTTTAAGATATATTCTTCAATAACGTCAGCTCCGATCTCCTCTACCTGGAGTTTTACACACATTTACTCAAATTCGGCTCAAGTACCCTTCATGAAAATTGCTAAAAATCGAGTTAACCTTACTTACCTCAGAATTTCGACCCTAGCCACCGTTTCCTCAGTTCGGTTTTTCCCCAAAACTGAACGTTACTCTGATTAAGTAACACTAGCTAAGTCCTCCGCTCCAGCTCAAGTTTCCTCCACGAAAAAGACGAGAATTCCGCTCCAAATCAACATGAACACCTTCTTCTACCTCCCTCCATTGTTTAGTTTCGAAATGGAATCAACTCGAGCTCTGAAATGTGATCAAAACAATTGAATTCTCGGTCCACTTATATATATACCACCGACTTAAACTCCACTTCGTCTCTATATAATAATCTAATCAACGCATACCTTCTGTACTTGGCTTCAGCAACGCACAGCCTCGGTTTTGTATGTTACAATTTCCCAACTCCCTCCCCGGATAGCTGACGAACACATTGTTCTCTCGGCCAACCTTCTATGCACCAACGCATACCCATTTTCAACGCATGGTAGCGTTTGCCGCATAGTGACCTTCATCGCAGATTGGCTCTCGACGCCTCGTAGCCTTCAACTTTCAACGCCTTATAGCCTTCAATGCATTCATCGCATAATAACCTTCAACGCAGAGTGGCTCTCAACGCCTCGTGACCTCAACGCCTAATAGCCTTCCCTCACCTCTGCGTCCACGCCAAAACTACCTCCATCAAGGCATAGTGCCACCAACGCATGGCTGATACTTAACCATTTTTCTGCTCCCACACACATTTCAGCCAACTATTCCTACCAAACGCCCATCTCTTGATCTCTTCTTATATTGCCTTCTCACAAAGTCAAGTACGGGGCTTACAATTACCACCTCCTTACAAAGATTTCGTCCCCGAAATCAGTAAGCAGTCTACTCCTAAACAAATAAATTTGGATACGGTTCCATCATTTGCTCCTTCGGCTCCCATGTTGCTTCCTCTATCTCGTGATTTCTCCATAAGACTTTAACCAATGGTATCAATTTGTTTCTTAGAACTTGTTCGTTTTCATCTAATATCTGAACAGGCTTTTCTTCATAACTCAAATCTTCGTTGAGCTCTACTGGTTGAGCTGGTAACACATGAGCAGCATCGAAGACATATTTCCTTAACACTGATACATGGAATACATTATGTATTCTGGACATTTCAACAGGTAAAGCTAACCTATAAGCAACCGGCCCAACTCTTTCTAATATCTCATAGGGTCCGATGTATCTGGGACTCAATTTTCCTTTCTTACCAAATCTCAGAATTCCCTTCCACGGTGATAACTTCAAAAACACCTTGTCTCCAATTTCGAATTCAAGATCTTTTCTTCTGTTGTCAACATAACTCTTCTGACGATCCCTGGCTGCTTTAAGACTAGCTTAAATCAGTTCTACCTTTTCTGTCGTGGTCTGCACAAGTTCCGATCCAATTAGCTTCCTTTCACCAACTTCTCCCCAACAAACTGGGGTTCTGCACGGTCTACCATAAAGTGCTTCATATGGAGCCATTCCAATACTTGCTTGGTAGCTGTTATTATAAGCAAATTCCATTAAAGGTAAATGCACATTCCAGCTACCGTGGAATTGTAAAGCACAAGTTCTTAACATCTTCCAAAGTCTGGATAGTTCTTTCTGTTTGCCCGTCGATCTGAGGATGAAAAGCAGTACTGAATTGCAGCTTGGTTCCTAATGCTTTTTGCAAACTTCCCTAGAACTTGGAAGTAAATCTAGGGTCTCTATCTGATGTCACTGTTACAGGTACGCCAAACTGACTCACTATTCTGTCCACATAAAGTTGTGCTAACCTGTCTAAAGTGTAAGTCGTTTTAACTGGTAAAAACCATGCTGTTTTAGTTAACCTGTCAACAATCACCCAGATTCCATTGACACCTGCTGATGTCCTCGGTAATCCAAACAGGAAGTCCATGGTAATGTGCTCCCATTTCCACTCGGGAATAGGGAGTGGGTTCAATAACCCTGCTTGCTTTTGCCGTTCAGGCTTAACCTGCTGACAAATTAAACATTTCGCTACAAATTCTACTATTTCTCTTTTCATACCTGGCCACCAATAAAATTTTCTTAGCGTTCTGTACATCTTGGTACTGCCCGGATGCATAGCATACGCCGAACTATGAGCCTCTTTCAGTATCACCTGTTTAACTTCCTCATCTTTTGGCACACATATCCTACCCTGTTTCAATAGTACACCATCAGGTCTGAGCTCAAAGTCTGTTCTCTGTTGAGATTTCACCTCTTCTATTAATTTATTAACTACATGATCAGTTATTTGTTTCCTTACAACTTCATCTACCAGCTTAGGTCTCAACTGGAAATGTGCTAATAATGCTCCTGTTCCAGTTACCTTCAAGCTAGCTACACCATACATCAACTCCCTGAGCAAAGTGACCCTAATTGCATTCAATGAACTTTCTTCACTCTGAGACTTCCTACTTAAAGCATCGGCTACCACATTTGCTTTTACTAGATGATAATTTATGGTACAATCATAATCTTTGATCAACTCTAACCACCTCCTTTGTCTCATGTTGAGTTCTTTCTGATCAAAGATATATTTTAAGCTTTTGTGGTCCGTATAGATATGACATTTCTCTCCATACAAATAATGCCGCCATATCTTTAGCGCCAACACCACTGCAGCCAATTCCAAATCATGAATAGGGTAGTTAATTTCATGTGGCCTCAACTATCTAAAGGCATAAGCTATAACTCTGCCTCCTTGCATTAATACACAAAGAGGCATCACAATACACCTCGAACTCCTTCCCTGACTCTAGAAGTGCCAAAATAGGTGCGGATACCAATCTATTCTTTAGTTCTCGAAAACTTCGTTCACATTCGTCATTCCACTCAAATTTAGTACTTTTCTTAGTTAAATGGGTCAATGGTAGCGCTATCTTAGAAAATCCCTGCACAAAACGTCGATAATATCCTACAAGTCCCAGAAAACTAGGTACTTCTGACACTGTCTTTGGCTGTTCCCATCTGGTAATCGCCTCAGTCTTCTGAGGATCCACACACACTCCTGCAGCGGACACGATATGTCCCAAGAACATCACCTGTTCCAACCAAAATTCGCATTTGCTGAATTTTGCATATAATCTCTTCCCTCTCAACGTCTGCAAAACAATTCTAAGATGTTCCTCATGTTCTTCCC